>OZ012737.1:552551020-552898520 GCA_963859935.3 Lathyrus sativus
AGCAAAAAGTTTACCGACTGTGAAACAAGATACTCACTGCTCGAGAAAACTTGCTGCGCTTTGGCATGGGCTGCTCGCCGACTAAGACAGTATATGTTGACCCATACTACCTTGTCGATTTCGAAGATGCAGTTCAAGATTAAGCATCACAACTCTTCTCCGTATCGTCCAAAGATGAATGGGGCAGTTGAAGCTGCTAATAAGAACATTAAGAAGATTGTACAGAAGATGACTGTTACTTACAAGGATTGGCACGAGATGTTACCATTTGCTCTGCATGGTTATCGTACTACAATACGTACTTCAACAGGGGCAACCCCATTCTCCTTAGTCTATGGTATGGAAGCAGTTCTGCCTATTGAAGTTCAGATCCCCTCCTTGAGAATTATGAAGGATGCAGGCTTGGATGAAGATGAGTGGATTCAGACTCGACTTGACCAGATAAATTTGATTGATGAGAAAAGGTTAGCAGCAGTTTGTCATGGCCAGATGTACCAGAAACGGATGATCAAAGCTTTTAACAAGAAGGTTAAGCCAAAGGTATATCAGGCTGGTGACTTGGTAATCAAGCGTATCATATTACCACAGGGTGATCCTAGGGGCAAGTGGACTCCAACATATGAGGGACCATTTGTAGTCAAGACAGTGTTCTCAGGAGGTGCCATGATACTGACTACAATGGATGGTGAAGACTTCCCACAACCTGTAAACGCAGACATAGTTAAAAAATACTACGCATAAAAAGAGACCCGCTAGGTTGACAGGCCTAGGCAAAAATAAGGGCATCCCGGCAAACCAAAAGGGTTTGGGCAAAAATTAGGGATATATATATAAAAAGATGTACACCCGGCAAGTCGAAAACCTGAAAAGGCGGCTTGGGCAAAAAAGGGTATCCCGGTGGATTGAAAACCTGAAAGGGCAATCCAGGCAAAAGTTAGGGATTAAAGCGTATGACTATGTCTCGTTTGGATCACTCATGAAACTGCAACCAGTTGTACTACTTACTCAAGCTCAAACAGATAAAGCTCAATCCAATCGTTTCCGTCTCAACAGCAAGAAGATGAGATACTTGAGTGGCAATAGTAGAATTGAAACTCAATAGGATTATTTCCCACATAGCTGATTCTTTTTGTAAAACTTCATGACAAAATTCTCTTACTAGGGTTTATGTCTCCTTGTACAAACTTACCCGTGTAGGGGTCACTTTTGATATAAATAAATTCCATCTTTTGAATCCAGATTCACTTTTACCCTATTTACATAAGCGAAACGTCCATTGGTTGTGTTTGAATGTATGTATGCCTTTGAATATGATTGATGTTTACCAGAAACGCATGTATGCTTTTAATATGATTGATGTTTACCAGAAATGCATGAAAATGCAGTAATAGTATTTACTAAGGACGAACGAGGGAAGGATTTCAACGAAGCTTCGCCGGTTCATCTTTACAAGACAGTTACAAACCATCAGTAGGACTAATCCATTTTCACAAAGTCTAATCTCCCCTGGAATTTATATCCATCTCTTTTATCCTCATACGGATATACGGGAAATTACTTTCCAATAAGGGCACGATGAACGAAGACGGGATGTTATACTTATCCTACTATCAAACGAAAACGAAGGTTATCTATACCCTACTATCCCCAACAACGGGAGGTTATCTATACCTTGTTATCCCCAACAACGGGAGGTTATCTATACCTTGTTATCCCCAGCAGACGGAGGGTTATATATTCTTCAACAACGAATCGGGATTTATTTTCCTTGGCCAGCGGTTGTTATACAAGGATATCCAGACACTTCCAGCAGTGTCATAGCATACATACATCATTTACATCATACCATAACATATATGTCTATAGTACATTACCTAAGTGCATCATGTCATACATGCATACATAAAGCATAAACTAATGTTGTTATACAGAATGCTACCTTGTTTTCAGGTTAATTATCCAACAAACAATCTTATGATCTTTGGGACTGCTTTATTGTAACCTCAGGGTTACTTTATCCTCCTGATGAGCTTCTTATTACTTTGGGACTGCTTTATTGTAACCTCAGGGTTACTTTATCCTCCTGATGAGCTTCTTATTACTTTGGGACTGCTTTATTGTAACCTCGGGGTTATTTTATCCTCCTGATAGCCTCTCATGACTTCAAGACTGCTTTAGAGCTACTGATTGCTCTATCCTCCTGAAATCATCCTATTACTTCAAGACTGCTTTAGAGCTATTCATTGCTCTATCCACATGAGGTCATATTACTACTTCAAGACTGCTTTAGAGCTATTCATTGCTCTATCCTCCTGAAGCCATCTAATTATTTCAAGACTGCTTTAGAGTTATCCATTGCTCTATCCTCCTGAAATTACATTATTATTTCAAGACTGCTTTAGAGCTATCCATTGCTCTATCCTCCTGAAATCATTACTTCAAGACTGCTTTAGAGCTATTGATTGCTCTATCCTCCTGAAGACATATCACATTATTACTTCAAGACTGCTTTAGAGCCATTGATTGCTCTATCCTCCTGAAGACATATCACATTATTATTTCAAGACTGCTTTAGAGCTATCCATTGCTCTATCCTCCTGAAATCATTACTTCAAGACTGCTTTAGAGCTATTGATTGCTCTATCCTCCTGAAGACATATCACAAGACTGCTTTAGAGCTGTTGATTGCTCTATCCTACTGAAGCCATTCTATTACTTCAAGACTGCTTTAGAGCTATTGATTGCTCTATCCTCCTGAAGACATATCACATTATTATTTCAAGACTGCTTTAGAGCTATCCATTGCTCTATCCTCCTGAAATCATTACTTCAAGACTGCTTTAGAGCTATCGATTGCTCTATCCTCCTGAAGACATATCACATTATTATTTCAAGACTGCTTTAGAGCTATCCATTGCTCTATCCTCCTGAAATCATTACTTCAAGACTGCTTTAGAGCTATTGATTGCTCTATCCTCCTGAAGACATATCACATTATTATTTCAAGACTGCTTTAGAGTATTCATTGCTCTATCCTCCTGAAATTACATTATTATTTCAAGACTGCTTTAGAGCTATTCATTGCTCTATCCTCCTGAAATCATTACTTCAAGACTGCTTTAGAGTATTCATTGCTCTATCCTCCTGAAATTACATTATTATTTCAAGACTGCTTTAGAGCTATCCATTGCTCTATCCTCCTGAAATCATTACTTCAAGACTGCTTTAGAGCTATTGATTGCTCTATCCTCCTGAAGACATATCACATTATTATTTCAAGACTGCTTTAGAGCTATTCATTGCTCTATCCTCCTGAAGCCATCTAATTATTTCAAGACTGCTTTAGAGTTATCCATTGCTCTATCCTCCTGAAATTACATTATTATTTCAAGACTGCTTTAGAGTATTCATTGCTCTATCCTCCTGAAATTACATTATTATTTCAAGACTGCTTTAGAGCTATCCATTGCTCTATCCTCCTGAAATCATTACTTCAAGACTGCTTTAGAGCTATTGATTGCTCTATCCTCCTGAAGACATATCACATTATTATTTCAAGACTGCTTTAGAGCTATTCATTGCTCTATCCTCCTGAAGCCATCTAATTATTTCAAGACTGCTTTAGAGTTATCCATTGCTCTATCCTCCTGAAATTACATTATTATTTCAAGACTGCTTTAGAGTATTCATTGCTCTATCCTCCTGAAATTACATTATTATTTCAAGACTGCTTTAGAGCTATCCATTGCTCTATCCTCCTGAAATCATTACTTCAAGACTGCTTTAGAGCTATTGATTGCTCTATCCTCCTGAAGACATATCACATTATTATTTCAAGACTGCTTTAGAGCTATTCATTGCTCTATCCTCCTGAAGCCATCTAATTATTTCAAGACTGCTTTAGAGTTATCCATTGCTCTATCCTCCTGAAATTACATTATTATTTCAAGACTGCTTTAGAGTATTCATTGCTCTATCCTCCTGAAATTACATTATTATTTCAAGACTGCTTTAGAGCTATTGATTGCTCTATCCTCCTGAAATCATTACTTCAAGACTGCTTTAGAGCTATTGATTGCTCTATCCTCCTGAAGACATATCACGTTATTATTTCAAGACTGCTTTAGAGCTATTCATTGCTCTATCCTCCTGAAATCATTACTTCAAGACTACTTTAGAGCTGTTGATTGCTCTATCCTCCTGAAGCCATTCTATTACTTCAAGACTGCTTTAGAGCTATTGATTGCTCTATCCTCCTGAAGCCATTATTACTTCAAGACTGCTTTAGAGCTATTGATTGCTCTATCCTCCTGAGGTCCGATTTATCACTTCAAGACTGCTTTAGGGTTATCATTATTGATCGCTCTATCCTCATGAAAACATGCTGTTACATCAGTATTACTCCAGACTCCTGACAGCTCTCATTATACTACTGAAGAACTTTCCCCTAGTGGCATCTTTAAGCCCATTCAATCATGTTCAACCAACCATCAATATCACTCCATGCACTGGTGAGTGCAAATTTTTGGGCTTTTGTGTTCAATCCCCTTCAACCTTCCAGGTTACGACTGGCAAATATACCAATCTAACCCCTCAGGTTTCAGAAAATTGAACAGGGGCAGCTGTTGCACCCCAAAATTTGCCCTCACAATACAAGACTTTGTGTTCCAAGAAGGTTCACAAGGTTCACAAAATTCATAATTGGTCAGAAGAGTTGACAATTCCCTCCGACAATGCACCTCCTAAGCAGTGCATCCAAAACTAGGGTTTTGACTTTAATCAGGCTAAATGGACTTCCAAGACTTCAAGTGAGCTTCATAACATCTTATATGTGTATAAGAACCCCCATGTCAAGTTTCAAGACTTTTCTCAAAAGTTTGCTCAGTCAGATGATCAGATAAGTCAAAAGCAGTCAATGCAGTTAAAAGGTCAAACTGAGGTCAACTGTGGTCAAACCAAAGTCAAACTTCATGATTTTTTTTGCCAACATCAAAGAGAGGTTGGGTGAGAAATATTATCATAATAACTGTAATACCCCAAATTTTGCCCTAAGATTTGTCGTCGCATTTCATTGCATTTAATCAATTACTAACAAATTTGTGTAGTCGTTTGACTTTTTGCAGGTAAATATCATATGACATGCACTTTTTTTTCTAAAAAGTAAAAATGGCACAATTGGCAGGAGGACATGTGTAAGGAGTTATGAGTGTGAGAGGTTGAGAGTTCGAATCTCACCTTTGGCACTTTTTGTTGTTTTTATTATTTTTACTCTAAATTTTTCTATCTTTCATTAAAAAAAATAACAAAAATAGTTTTTTATTATTATTTAATTATTATTTTCGTATTTTAATTAAATCATTTTTTAAAATATTATTTTTTTTCACTTTTTTCTAAATTATTCATAAAAATATCCAAAAAATCATAAAATAAAAAAATATTGAAAATTTTTTTGTTCTTTTTATAATATTTTTTATTTTTAGGAATCAATAGGATTATTAGTTTTTATTTTAAGTTTATTTTAATTATTTTAAATTATTTAAATTTTATTTTTTCTTAACTAATTATTTAGTTTGGGCTTTAAAATGGGCTTTAGGGACATTATTGACAATTTGGTGTTAACCCTAATTTGTTCCCTATATATACATGTGTTGCCTTGTTGGAAAAGAGGAGAGAATGAAAAAAACCTAAGAGGAGTGAGTGCCGTTGGCCGTTATTTAGTTTTCTTCTTCATCCATTACTATTGTTTCTTTTTCTTCATCGTTTACCGTTATTTCTTTTCCTTCATCTATTACTGTTGTTTCTTTTTCTTCATCTTTTACCGTTATTTCTTTTTCTTCATCTATTACCGTTATTCCTTTTTCTTTATCTATTACTGTTGCGTTTATATATATATAATTTTTAAATTGTTAGAGTTTATATATATAAGATTTTTGATCGAATTATGTCGATACGATGTTTGCACATTTGTGTGCATGACGCGTGACATTTGTGTTAGTTCGATCTGGTTGCGATGATCGCATTTTTGTGTGAGCAATAATACTATTTTTTGCTTAATTTCTTTTTCTTTGCGATAAATTTTGTTTCGTCCGATTTAGATCTGGTTGCGATGAGCGCATTTCTGCGTTAGCAACATTGTTGGGTTATTTGGCACATTTAAAATTCATTATTGCTTTATTATTTTATTATTATTATTATTATTATTATTATTATTATTATTATTATTATTATTATTATTATTATTATTATTATTATCATTATTTATTATTATTATCATTATTATCATTATTATTATTATTGTTATCATTAATTTATTAAAATTTGTTGTAATATAAAAATCTGTTTTTTTAAAATAAATGACATTAACATCTTTTTTCCAAATTAATATGAAAACCTAATTTTAATTTTCTATATGATTCTATGTATATATTTATTATAATTCTTGTAAATTTTTGTAAATAAAATTAAACCTTATAAACACTTAATGTAAAATTTTGGTGAATGTGATTATTGATTAGTTAAAATTTGTTTTCATCATAATGTGTAAATATTTTTCTTAATAATTGTTAATATATAATTAGAGATAATTAAATTTTTGTAAATGATTAAGAAATTTATAATTATGTTATATTTAGAACTTTATATTATAGTAATTATTTAATCATTTATGTTTCTAAATAAAAATCAAATCTTATGATATTTAGAACTTTATATTATAGTAATTATTTAATCACTTATGTTTCTAAATAAAAATCAAATCTTATGATATTTAGAACTTTATATTATAGTAATTATTTAATCATTTATGTTTCTAAATAAAAATCAAATCTTATGTTTAATCACGTTATTAATTAATTATTATTGCTAATCATATTTTGTTGCTTATTATTATTTTGAAATTTCTATCTTATTATTTTTTCTAACTTTGTCTATTTTTCTCATTATTATTGTTTCAACTAATTATTTTCACTAACTTTATATTTATACTAACCTTATTTAATTTTTCTTATTATTTACTAACCCTAATATTTTATTTGCTTATTTGTTATTTTTTTTATTTATTATAATTTTGTAATTGCCTCTTGGATGTAAATTGTAATTACTTAATTATTATTATCATTATGGTTAGTAATTAGGGAGTGCTAATATGTATGATATTTAAAAAAATAAATTAGATCATTTTAATATAAGATAATTAAATTAAACATTTCACACACGTAAGTCGATTTTAATCGCCGTTTCACTTCCTAAGGATATCCCTCAAGTTGCCTACGAATAATGGTTAAGTGGGGTGTATAAAGCAAGTCCCTCAAATGAAAAAATCATCAAAGTCCCTTATGGTTGCCTTTACGAATCGAGTCCCTTTCGAAAAATGATGATAGTCCCTCCAGTTTGCTTATTACACCCCACAATGGCCTTCAAAAATCCAATTGTCCCTCACATGTCCCTTAACATCCAAAGTAAGGACTACCTACTCCATTATAGTAGGGATAGTCTTACTAAGGAAAGGATAAAGAATAAGAAAGACCTTAAAACATTAGGGTAGGCTACTCCTAGATACTTGCTCACTTCAAAACTTTTTCACACTTAAACAAATTTTCAACAAGTTTTCAAACAAGTTCTTAACACATCCTTACATGGATTATTTATTAACTATTCTGAAAATTTTCTATTCACACACTACACTTTCAAAACAATTCAAAAGTGATCTTAAGTACCTAAGAGCCCATGGATAACCATGGATGAAAAGGGTGCTAACACCTTCCCTTTTCATAACCTACCCCCCGGACCCAAAATATTCTCTAAGGTCTTTCCTGTTCTTTTATAACCTTTCCTTATGGATAAAATAAAAGTCGGTGGCGACTCTTGCTATCCGCAACATTGTTTAAAGTCAGTTCTCCCACCGTGTTACAGAATCTATAACACTTAGCCCCATCCCTGCACTGCCCCAGTTTGTACCACTGTCTGAGCTTCTTTAAACGAGGACATAGCCACTTCTGGCACCTTACTCACAACAGGAGACTTGTCCTTAATCTTGACCGCTTCGAAGGCCTGGCAAAGAGTTTCATAGATCTCTCCATCCACTTCAACATACTTAAAGGATGATAAATGGTTGACCATGATATCCTCCTCCCCGCATACCATAACAACGCTACCGCCAACCATGTATTTCAGCTTTTGATGCAGCATGGAGGTCACAGCTCCCGCTGAATGAATCCATGGGCGACCTAGTAAACAACTATAGGCCGGCTGGATATCCATGATGTAAAATACTGCATCAAAGACTCCAGGTCCAACCTGAATTGGCAAAGTTACCTCCCCAAACACAGATCTTCGGGTTCCGTCAAACGCACGCACCACCAAATCACTTGGCGTGCAAATCAAGCCCTTCATATCTAACTTCATTAAGGCCTTTTTCGGAAGCACGTTTAAATAAGATCCCATATCCACAAGCACGTGAGACATGACAGCCCCTCGGCATTCCAAAGATATGTACAGCGCACAATTATGATTTCTGCCTCTGGGCGTCAAATCCAGGTTCGTGAAGCCTAAGCCATTTCCTGCATTTACGTGCGCCACAACTCCCTCGAGTTGATTGACCGAAATTTCCTGTGGCATGTAAGCAGTGTTTAGTATTCTCAGCAATGCATTCCTATGCGCCTCAGAGCAAAGGAGCAACGACAAGATAGATATTTTGGAAGGAGTTTGCTGCAAATGATCGACTATCTTGTAGTCGCTTTTCCGAATCAGCCTCATAAATTCCTCCGCATCTTTCAACAAAGATTCTCTTTCCCCAGATTGAGAAGTCTCCTCCACTACTGGTCTTTTCCCCTTGTCCACCTTATCAACAGTCACTTCAGGTGACGAAAAGACTTGACCACTGCGAGTAATACCTCCTGCTCCCACGAGATTGTCAACTGAACTTGCAGGGGGATCATTCAAGTTTATCTTCTGCCCATTGCAATACACTTCGGCTCTGTAGTTCCACGGAATAGCCTTAGTGCTCTCAAACGGAATAGGACCCACTTTGGTGATAGTTATCATTGGTGGCTTTGGTGCATAGATAGTAACAGTCTTATACGGGATGGAGATTGTCTCAATCTCATCCTTTTCTTCAGCCACCAAATCCTCAGATTCTCTTCCAACAGAACGGTCAAATTGTAAAACTCCATTATCCATCATCTCCTGAATACATCTTCTCAACAATCCACATCCTCTCTCAGGATCAGCAGATCATTCAACATAGTCCTCAGCACAACCCGGGAAAACACCCCCTTTTAGCAATCTGGCTTTCACAAAGCTTAAGGGTGTCTTTAGTTCATCAACATCCGTTACCAAATTCAACACCTCCTCCTTGATGATTGCATTAACCCTTGCCTGCCCATGATTCGGCATGGGATTTTGCACCACATTGGGAACATCATTGGAAAAATTGATCGCCTTACTGTCAATCATATCTTGCACTTTATGCTTAAAGGCTTTGCAATTGTCAATATTGTGCCCCGGGGCACCCGAATGAAACTCACAGTGGGCATTTGCATCGTATCCAGGTGGAGGTGGTCTAGTCAAAGGAGCCATAGTCCTCTTTTGAATCAATTGGAGTTGTACCAAAGCTTGCAATAACTAGGAGTATGGCATGGGAAGGGCATCAAAATGTCTGTTCACTGCCTCCCGGCCCCTATCTTGGTATCTTCTGCTCCCTTGCTGATTCTGCTGAGGTTGCTATTGTTGCTGACGCTGTTGCTGCTGTGGTTGTTGAACTTCTGGAATAGTGATGCTAGCAATTTGCTGATGTTGTCGATTCTGACCTCTATTTCTTCCCCGTGAACTGGATACAGAGTTAGCATCTCCATCTCGCCTTTTGTTTCCAAACACCTTCTTGTTCCCTCCTCCTGCCGAGGACCCTTCGCCAGCATTGATCTTCCCTAACTTAATTCCATTCTCCACCCTCTCCCCGGTGATTATTAAGTCAGAAAAGCTGTCTGACATGCTGCTTATGAGCTTTTCATAATACACTCCCGGCAAAGTAGAAACAAACATGTCCACAAGTTCCCGTTCTACCATTGGTGGCTATACTCTAGCAGCAAGCTCTCGCCACCTCTGGGCGTATTCTTTAAAGCATTCATTGCTCTTCTGTGAGAGGTTCTGCAACTGAACTCTATTTGGAGCAAGGTCACTGTTGTACTGATAGTGCCTTATAAAAGCTTCGGCTAGGTCTCTCCAGCTACGGATGTTTGCGGGCTCCAAGCTCATATACCATTCCAGCGAGGGACCGGATAAACTATCCTGGAAGAAGTGCATAAGTAGTTTCTCGTCATCGGAATGTGCAGACATCTTGCGATAATAAGACCTCAGATGAACCCTAGGGCAAGTGGTGCCCTTGTACTTATCAAAGTCTAGGACCTTGAACTTTGGTGGCACTCTCAAGCCTGAGATCAGCCCCAGATTAGACATATCCAGCCCCATAGAGTTTTGGCATTCAAGCGACCTCATCTTCTCTTCGATCATCTTAATCCTTCTATCAGCCTCAGAAGGTAATCAACAGCTACAACTCTTGGGGAAAACACATCCTCTTGTCTATCCTCATTCCATACATGGTCCATATTGCTGTGAATGGCACACGTAGTATCGAGACCATAGCTGTTTCCATTACCATTACCCCCATTAGCAAAACCAGCATTACCACTGTTTCCAGCACCAGCAGCGTGGCCACTCCCTCCAGCAGTAGGGATAACTAAAGTTGGCATAGAATTGTCTGCCCGGGGAGTTTCAATATGAGGAGGATTAGCAGCAACCTCACCGTGTAACACACCATCACCATCAACTCGCGCAATCAAAGGTTGCACTAAATTCTGAAGTTGCGCCTAGCCACTAGCAACCCCTTGCATGACCTCCATCAGCTGTGTCGTCCGATCTCTCATCTCTTGCATTTCTGCCTGCATCTGATCCATCAGTCTTTTCTTGTTTCTTCTGGTACCATAACGGTGAGTTGTCACGTCAGCAATCCTGAAACACTAGTAAACCATAGGAGAAATAAGGTTAACAGTTCCGGTGCACCTGCAAATGCGAAAAAAATGCTAAAATGCAGACAGGTATTTGTGCAACAGGGAAATTTCCCCCTCGATTCTAGTTTCCAGGAAAAATATAACAATGAAGAACCCTGCGGACAAGCATAGAATACCAACTCCTCGTGTATAGATCAAAAGCCAACAGGCAATGTACAAGCTACAACTGAGTACAAATAAGGAAAATACCTCGACCAACAAGCCTGGCGATGGTCAATACAACAAATAAACAGCAAAAACTACAACAGAAATAGACAAAACAGGTCAAGCAGGATGACGTGATCGGAAATCATCTAACAGCCTCAGCGTCCCAGGGTGATCCGACCTAGCAAGTAGTCCCTGAATAAGCAACTCATGTTGGCTAACAGTATGTTGTAGACTATCAACGTGATCCTCCAAAGCTTCTTCTCTGAAACATGCCTCAAGCCTGCGTCTCTTGGAGTTAGCTCTCAACCTGAGATCCTTCAAGTTCGCGATCGCTTCATTCAACCTGTACTCACTATCTCGTCTAAGTGATGCTTCCGCTGCAATCTCCCCATCTTTGGCATTAAGTTGAGCCTTCAGCTTGCTGATCTGAAGTTTTAACTTGTCCTCGCACTCCTTGTTGTTAGTGAGCATGGAATTCCATATTGACTCGAACTTGGAGATCCTCAAGTAAGCCTTATCCAACTCTTCCTTCTTGGTGACAAGAACACTGTGGACAGCATTCAAATCTCGGCCTGTGCGCTCCCTGTCGTTAGTCTCCTTAGTCAGATCCATACCTAGTTTGTTCACCAGCTCGGTTTTTGTTCACCAGCTCAGTTTGTCTTCTGAAAGAATTAACTGCATCGATCTTCTCGCTTCGGAGCTGGATGATATCTTTCTCCAATTCTTCATTCGCTTTTCTCAGCTTTTCCTTCTCTGACAATACCTGATTGTATTTATGGATATCTACAGTAGTGGGTTCCTCTATCATGAGAGGATACAGAGGTGCAACTGAAGGATATGGCATCAGAAACTTCACAGCTCTAGCACGAATCCAAGTCAGGTAAGGGTCATATGCTCGGCTGTTACTCTTCCCCAAAGCTAATTTCCCTTTCCGATGAATATTATTCCATGCATGCTCAAGTCTGCCCAGAGCCTCGCCCTCCAATAAACCAGTAAGATACAGAGATTCCTGTATCTCCTCTTCTCTAGGAGGCTCCCTCAGCGCGTACCCGAACTGTCTCACCAATAAAGAAGGGTTATAGTTAATGCAACCTTTCCTTCCGACCAAAGGGACGTTAGGAAAACCACCACAACTATAAACAATATCTTTACCAAGCAAGTCCCGATCAAACCAAATAATATTCTCTGCAGATAAACCCATCAACCTTTCTGACCATTCTGAAGTACTGGCAGTGGCAACAAACGGACCTGTCTTGGCTAGATGACTAATAAACCATGCATACAACAAAGGAACACAACAAGCTATGTTCTTTCCCCTTCGTTTCTCATTCTTGTAGTGCACAGAATGATAAACATCTCCAAGAAGGGTGGGCACTGGGTTGCCTAAAGCAAAAATATAGAACGCACCTACATCCACAAAGTCTGGAAGATTAGGAAATAGGACAATGCCATATATACAAAGAGCCAGGATGACTCTAAACACAATCCAACAGCCATCCTTAGCGCACTGCTGAGCTTTCTTAATCAAGCAAGGAAAAGGAAAACCATACATCCCCAGTCTCCTGATCATCTTCCCATCCAACTCTAAAGCCTCAAGGTGCAAAATAGAGGCGAGCTCGGCCAGATCAGGCTTAGTATCAACATGGACAAACGGCATCTGATTCCGAATGGGTACCCCTACCAGCTCAGAATATTCCTCTAGTGTAGGAGCCAGGACATAGTCAGGAAAGACAAAGCATCTCAACTGGGCATCATAAAACTGTAAGAGAGCATAGACACCACTAATCTCATATTCAGAAGGCTTGTGGACATATCTCAATAATCTCCCATAAGACTTCTTGAAATCTTCCATTACTGCTTTTTCACCCAAGGCAATCAGACTCAACAAAGTACTAACATCCGGAACTGGAAACTTGTAGGCCACCGTACTCTTCAAGGACTCCATATCAGCAATGAGGGAAAAAGATCACTAGAATCAAAGGATAAATATGCACCTGCAACACAAATACATGTTAATAAAATGCAGATGAAAATGCAGATGCAAATGCAAACAAGGGATCAAGACCGCTGTGCTGTTGGCCGAGAAAAACCAGAGCTTCGCCTTAGCAAGAACAAAGTACCGACAGTAGGATCCACTGATATCAGGAACTCAGATTCACACTTACAAAGAACCGGGTAATCTGAAAGTTAAGGTTTCCTGCACACCCAATCCCCCTCACAGGTGTGGACCTATCCACTGATAAGGTTCGGCATCCTATGCGTTCATCAGCGTCACAGAATTTCTGGAAATGATGATACGTTCACCATTTCTGGTTCGACATCATCATCTCCCGAAGAGGCCTCACTTAGCTGACTCACAAATAATCGGTTCCCAGAGTCGACAATTCTCAAATCAAAAATCCCAACTGATCCTAAGGATCTGAAGGAAAATCATCAAAGAGAATATCGTCCGAGTGTAAATTTCATGGGGAACTATATCTGCTAAGCAAACAGGCCCCCCACTAGTCTCCACTACTAATACTAGGTTTGTACTCAAACCCGAGTCCGACTTATCACTCAATGGAACTTCCCTCCCCACAGCATAACAGAAATGACATATGATGTGGAAAATAAATGTGGGAAAGTAAATAAAGATAAAGCACATATATATAACACCCAAAGATAAACAAGCAAGCGCTAGGATTGACTCGCATAGGGAACCAGAGTCCCCAGCAGAGTCGCCAGCTGTCGCAACTGCGAAAAACAACCAGCGGGAAAACAGAAGAGTCGCCACTTTCGTTATTTATCCCAAAGAGAGGGAAAGGAAACGATCGGAAAAACCTGACGAAAAAAGGAAAGACAAGGTCATCGCAACCATGTCTGGATTCGGGAGTCGGTTAAGCAAGGGGAAGTTATTAGCACCCCTCACGTTCGTCGTACTCGACGGGATCCACGCATTGTTGTCTATCTAAAAGGGTGTGTTGAAACTATCTAGCTAAAGGCTTAGGGACAAAAGAAAAAGAAAAGAGAAATGACTCGGCAGAGCATCGCCGCTCCATGCCTACGTACTCCCTCGTGCAATGGGAAAGTCAGAGTCAACGTAGTTCGACTAACTACGGGTAAAGAAAGGGGGGAAGGTTGTTCGCCAAGACGTCGCGTCTTGTGCCTACGTACTTTCATCTAGTATGAAAGATCAGAGAAAATGTAGTTCCGGCTAAAAGGACCACAGGTTGGTTCAAAAGTTTTTTTAGGCCCGAGTAGGGTTAACAAGTAGTTCTAGCAGTTGGTGTATGCAACTCGACCATTGGAGACTTAGGCGTTACCGTTTGCGGTAGAACTAGAAGTTAACGACACTCTTTTTGTGAAAAGATTTTCCTGATTAGAACCCCAAAGGATGAAAAAGGTTTGAAGTATTTCTGTGTTTTTTAGAGAAGAAGTGTTTTGAATTTGAGTGTTTATAATGTATGTTGTACTAAAGTCTATAACCTAGGATCGAATGCGTCACATATCGTCCTAAGGACGTATACTAAACTCTCTAGGCAATTGAGAGGTGGCCCCTCAATCACCATTTCCCAAGTATAAGGCTCATGGCACAACATTCATTATCCTTATTAAGTATGTTAAGATTGTATGAAGATGAGAAGAGAAGAAAGGACACTAATGGGAGACTAATCAATCCTAAAAGTTATCATGCAAAGTGGACTTAAAGTTGACTTTCAAAAGCGGAACTACCTAATGTTATCATGCACGTTTAGAACCCTAATGTCTATCATAACCTTAAGAGGTTAGAGAACTTATGGGGAGCATGGCAAGGAAAAGCAAAAGAAGAAGAAGAAGAAGAAGAAGAATTCATATGCAAATGAAAGAATGCACATATTAGATGCACAAGTAGAATGAAAGTGGGAGGAAAATATGTGTGGGGCAGTAGCCACCACAAGCTCATCTTAACCAAGCATGCATATGAGGATGCAAATAGAAAAGAGAGAAATATGCATCAAAAGCAAACAAACAAATGACAAAAACATAAAGAAAACAAACATGTCACACATGGAAACCCTAGAAAGAAACACACAAATGAACAAGCAATGAACATGATTTTGACCTAAAAATGAACATACAGCAAGATCAACATGTCTAATATGTGAAACAATAAGAGTTGAGAGCTTAATTGATCCACAAAGGTCATTTCCAATTCAAACTAGGTCATGCACTTGTATGAACCTTCCTTGGAGGTAACTTGACTTGCAAGTTACCTCAAAAATAAGAAAATGGTTCAAAAATAATCAAATAAAATGCACAAGGCAGATAAACATGTTGGCAAATAGAGGCCAAAAGCTCAAAGAAAATATCCCCTCAAAGCACCATCAAAAGAAAATAATATTCAAGATGTACCACTTTGAAACGGGAGAATCGAGGGTCAAAAGAGAAGCACCAAACGTCAACCCTAAAGTCAACCAACCAGGGGAAAAATGGTCCTCAAAAATTGTTCAACTCATTATGGATATGAGGATCAATTTTCATTCATTGGACCCAAAGGAAATGGAAGAAACAAATGAAAGAACAAACAATGCACAATTTAATTCATTAAAAACACCTCCAATATTTAATTGTATTTAAAAATGAAAAATAATGTGAAAAATAAAATAAAATATGTCTAAAAATAATAGACATCTCAAGGTTTGCAAAAAATATTTTTGTGGAATTTTTGGAGCATTGGAGCTATTTTTAATGAATTAAATTCAAACCAAAATAAAAAGAAAATAATAAAAGAAGTAAAAGAAAAAACAACAACCAGAAGATCAGGCTATCAGTCAACAGATCAAAGGGAGGAGGGCGCACCACGTATGTGCTGGGAAATTTAAGTGAAACAGCGCGTTTCACTGAGGGATCCTATGCGCTTCAGTTGACTATGCACACCATGAGTCTTAATCTTGAACTGCATTCCAAAAGTATGTTGATCTAATGGTTCATATTACGCCACCTATGCAAACCCTATTCAACTAACTTTGAAAACGCATCTCACACGTTGGATCTAAATACCAGGTCAAGAGAGTCAGCCAGATCGTGTGTCCAAGGACTCGTCTTCTTTGTTCAAAACCTCAGATGGAGGGAAAGTTTCAGTGGTGGCCGGAGAAGACTCCGGTCGTCTTCTCCGGCGAGAGCAACAGTGCTCTGATGCAAAACCTCACCAAATTCAACCAAACCGGTACCAATATCCTCCTCTCTCCATGTACAACAACCTGACATGCTTAATTTCCATTAATTCCTCACAACAACTTCAAATTGAAACCAAACAGATTTGTGCACCAAAATCAAAAGCTCACCAAACTCACTCAAATTGGTCCAGAAATCAACTACGTGTTAAGGAGGTTACAGATCAAGCAACAAATAAGCAAAACATCACAAGAACAAGCCATCTTAGATCCACACAGTTTTGAGCTTCAATAAACAATCATCACAAATGCCAGTTCGTTTTAGTGATTAATGATCTACATGTTGTTTAGGTCTCAAATATGTAAAAATGGCAGAGAAACAATGCATATTGAGAGTGTAAGGTTGATTTGTAAATACCTAGTGGAGAACTTCCACTGAGCCTTCAATTGATGCTTAAGCTTGAAGGAAAATGTCCAGAATCACTCCACAAACTTCAATAAAGCTTTTGCAATTCACAATTTGGCTTGAAATAGCTTGGATCTCAAAATTCAAATTTTGAATTTCCTTCACTTTTTCAAAATGCTCTAGCTCCAATTCTTCAACCAATTCGTGTTCTGAGAGCTTGTTCATGATGGAAACCTTTTATGTGATGGATTTGAAAAGAAATTAAGCCCAATGGCAGCCTCTAAGAGCCCAATTGAAATCCATGGAATTTGAGTTTTTTCTACTTGTCATGTGCACGAAAACTGTACCAATTTGGCTCCAAAATGATGCACTTTGCTTGATGATGACATGAGGAGTGTGAAGGGCTAGGATTTGATCCTTGTTTGATCTCAATGGTTGATGTTTGTCATGTTACTTATCCTTGAAGCAACTCAAAAATTGGCCATGAAATGAGACTCAATTTGAAATTCTAATAATGCCAATGTGTTCAAAACATCAACTGCACTCAAAATATGCACAAGCTTGCATAATTTTAAGCCAATATGAATTATTTTGAATTTTTCCATTTTAATGTCTTTAAAATCCCTTTTGTAAGATTTTCTTCAACCAATTCTCATTCCTATCCATATCAATGAACCCTTGATACTTGATTGAGTAAATAACCCCATTTGGAGCACATTTGATGTTGGAAAAATCTTCATTTGAAGTGTGCAAGAAGGTGAAATGGACCTATAATTTTATGACCTATAATCTCACTTTCCCAAAATACCCCTGACTTGCAAGCCTCATAACTTGAGTTCTACAAATCATATTGTTGCACCCCAAATTTTGACCCCTTAGATCCTCATCATCATTGTAGGATCATACTTGCTTGATTAACTAACCTTAACACATTTTCAGTTTGTCTTTGTTAAGATGCAGATGAATCAGGGTTCCGTACCGTCAAAATCGAAACTTCGAGGGTTTGATCAAACAATGTTTTGGATTTATCCAACTTCAAACAAAATCAAGGATGATACATTGGATTAAGAATGAATGTAATTTTAGGTGGTCACCCGAAGATTGAGAACAGTGTAATTTGAGATACCCGATTAGGGTTTCCGATCAGAAAAAGTCAACTGTAGTTTGACTTTTGATTCAAAGAGTATTTCAATGGTGGGATCAAGGTACATTAAGCTCCTATGGCTTAGTAAAGTCCATCCAAAGAGTTTCAAGTCCTCAGGATGTCCGGATCACCAACGGGCGACTCGGTAGACACCGATCGATCTAACGGTTGACCAAAAAGTTAACTCTCCAACAATAAGGAATTTGACTTCAAGGTGTGAATAAAAAATGTTCCTTACATTATATTACACCTCCCCATAAAATTTCATGACCATTGGATCAAGGGTTAGGAGGTAATTGCAAAAATTGGGAATTAGGGTTTCGAAAGGGGCAAGACCATAACTCATCAACCACACATCCAATTGGAGTGGTTCTAAGCTCATTAGAAAGGTCTTGACAAACCCTACAAAAGTCCCATAGTAGTCCACATTCAAAAAATGCATGGAATGGGAGTTATAGCAAAAATCATTTTTCAAGAGTAAAGGACTTAGTGAAATTTCACAAATTCTGGCCATACAAACAACTTTTTTAGTCAACTTCAAGGGGTTTTTCAACCAAGATGCACATAGAATTGGAGGTTTTGATAAACATGGAAGTTGTAGAGCTACATGAGGGTTTTCTAAAGAGTACAAGAACTCCTCAAGAGGAGTTGTGAGCTAAGAGTTACGGTACATGGAAGTTGGACCTGTCACACTTAAAATTACCTTGGCCAAGTTTCTCAAAATCAGTTTTTCACAACTTGGACTATCCTCAACCCTTGGATTGTAATTCAAACTGATAATGTGAGGTGTGGATGAGGAGAAAACCAGAAAAGGAGTTAGTTTGATGAGCATGGCAAGTTGGTAACAAGTGGATATTAAAATAATCATTAAAACTATGAAAGAGAAACTTTTTCAAGCAAAGTTGGGCAGCTGCAGTCCCTGTAACACCCCCTTTCTATGCCCCCAAATAATACAATTAATCATTTAGGCATAAATTTAAAATTTCATCAGAGTACATTTGCAACATGGCATAAAAGGGAAATATCACATTATCATAAAAATTCCAACACATACAACACCTGCTCAACAGATATGCAACATCGGGATAACACCCACAAGGAATATTTAGAACAAAGGCGGAAATATCCAAATATTTCATAATTCACCAAACATGTATTCACATATACATTTATCATTCATCATGTTTTACAAAACATATCAACAGCAGATACATACTCAGATGTATCACAAAAGAATCAAAATAAATCCTATCTACCCGGTGCTACATATCAGAGCCGACCGACCAAAAAGGGAAGAAGCCACGCTTCAAAAAAATACCTCCAGCAATCTAATCTGCAATGCCTCGTAGAGCATTAAAAGAAACCACAGAAGGGTGAGAAACGATATCATAAAAACAACGCATATAAACATATATATACATAATATCCAATATACGTCTTTCGTATTCTCACCGCAACTCACCTCGTCATACTGTACATCGCAATGTATTCACGTTATCTATTTACAAATAGAACATCATGCATATACAATATGCATCAACAATGTTTATATCGGTTCATAAACACACAAAACATACATATTCATATATTCACACATACATGTGTCTTCAAGCATACCAATCATGCCAATCATCAGCAATTCATATAAACATTTACAATTATGTTCATTAACCATTCACCATGCAGGATGTCAACATGCAACTCATAGAGACCGACACACGACTCTATGCAGATGCAAATGCGGTACCGACTCATTTCAGCAGGTTCAATTGAAGAACCAAATAACCATCGCTCACACCACACATGGGCACACGAGGTTCTGCAGATTCTACGCGGAATCAAAATAACCATCGTAACATACGAGGTTCTGCAAATCCACCGAGGGATCAATAATTAACCATCGCTCATACCCCACAAGGGCACACGAGGTTCTGCAGATTCACCGAGGAATCAATAATTAACCATCGCTCACACCCCACAAGGGCACACGAGGTTCTGCAGATTCACCGAGGAATCAATCGACACAAGAATGCATACCATGATGCTTCACATGCAACATGACTCATGACACTCTTGAAATGCACACATTTTTACAAACATACTCATGCATTCTACACATTCATCGCATATATTCATACAAACATCATAGATTTTTAATCAGGCTAAACAATGCACATAATTGCCCAAACGGCCACAATTCATTATCGAGGATTCACGCCATACGGCTACCCACAGCACATCACAAACCAGCATATAAACTACTAAATCAAAGAAGGGTCGATCGCAACCGAAACCCCAAGCCACGACAGCACCACGCAACAGGGAAAAAAAATCATCCTGCTACGTTCGCTACACGCTCGCCTAGCGAGCTGCTAGCGAGCGTTCGCTACCTCCTCGCCTAGCGAACTGCTAGCGAGCAAGAACAGAGGCTACAGGCCTCGTTCGCTACCTTGTTCGCCACAGCGAACCTCCAGCGAGCTCCTCGCTACTCCCTGCGCAGCCAACGAGGGACATTAAAACCATTCTGTCCCAACTCGTGCAATAATTTGATACGGACCAATAAAACGAGAAGTCAACTTCTTCGACTTCAAAGCACGACCCACACCCGTAACCGGTGTAACTCTCAAAAACACATGGTCACCTTCTTGAAATTCAAGATCCTTCCTTCTCTTGTCATGATAACTCTTTTGCCTATTCTGGGAAGCTTTCATCTTCTCCCGAATAAACTTCACCTTCTTCGTCGTTTGTTGTACCATTTCCGGTCCAACTACCGATCTCTCTCCGGTTTCATGCCAACACAAAGGTGTTCGACATCTCCGACCATACAAAGCCTCAAATGGTGCCATACCAATACTTGCATGAAAACTGCTGTTGTAAGTGAATTCAATCAATGCCAAAAAGCTATCCCAAACACCACCTTGCTCGAGCACACAAGCACGCAACAAGTCCTCTAACGATTGAATCGTCCTCTCAGTTTGGCCATCCGTCTGCGGATGATACGCCGAACTCAATCTCAACTTAGAACCTAAAGCCTTTTGCAAACCTTCCCAAAATCTCGAAGTAAATCTAGGATCTCTATCCGACACGATACTCTTGGGAACTCCATGCAACTTCACTATCACCCGAACATAAATCTCGGCTAACTTTTCCAAAGGATAACTAATATCAATCGGAATAAAGTGAGCAGATTTAGTAAGCCTATCAACAATCACCCAAATAGCATTGTGACCTCTTTGCGTATTTGGTAAACCCGTAACAAAATCCATTGATATACTATCCCATTTCCATTCCGGAATATCCAACGGTTGCATCAAACCACTAGGCTTCTGATGTTCCACTTTAGACTTCTGGCAAGTCAAACACGAATACACAAACCGAGCTACATCCCTCTTCAATCCGGACCACCAAAAGATTTTCTTCAAATCTTGATACATCTTATTCGCACCCGGGTGAATACTCAATTTACTCCGGTGTCCTTCCTCCAATATCATCTTTCTCAAATCCACATCATCGGGAATACAAATACGACCACGGAATTTCAAAACTCCAAAATTATCAACCTTAAAGTCCTCATTCTCATTTGTCATCAAATCCACAAATTTCAAATCCAACTTTTGCTTTTCACGAACGGTAGCTAGAAAATCATTCGTAACATACAACATACCAAGTTTCACACTTCTCGGCGTCATTTCACAAACCAAACTCAAATCTCTAAAACTCTCCAAAAGTTCCCATTCTCTTACCATCAATGTAGACATATGCACTAACTTCCGGCTCAAAGCATCGGCTACAACATTTGCCTTACCCGGATGGTAATTCAAACCAAAGTCATAATCCTTCAGAAACTCTAAACACCTCCTTTGCCTCATATTCAATTCCTTTTGTTCAAATAAATACTTCAAACTCTTGTGGTTGCTAAAAACTTCAAATCTCGCACCATAGAGATAATGCCTCCAAATTTTCAAAACAAAGACCACGACCGCCAATTCCAAATCATGCGTGGGATAATTCTTCTCATGCACTCTCAATTGCCTTGAAGCATAAGCCACAACTTTACCGTCTTGCATTAAAACACCACCCAAACCGGACAAAGAAGCATCACAATAAACCACAAACGATTCCGTCGGATTTGGCAAAATCAAAACCGGCGTCGTTGTCAACCGTCTCTTAAATTCAACAAAACTCTTCTCACAATTAATGTCCCAAACAAAAGTCTTTCCCTTACAAGTCAACTGAGTCAACGGAAGTGCCAACTTCGAAAATCCCTCAATAAACCTCCGATAATAACCGGCCAAGCCCAAAAAGCTTCGAATCTCCGTAACCGACTTAGGAGCCTCCCATTGCATCACCGCATCAATCTTGGACGGATCAACACAAATACCATTACCAGAAATAACATGCCCAAGAAAACTCACTTCCGATAACCAAAACTCGCACTTGGATAACTTAGCATACAATTGCTTCTCCTTCAATACTTGCAACACAGCCCGCAAATGCTCTTCATGCTCCTCTTGGGACTTAGAGTAAATCAAAATGTCGTCAATAAACACAACTACGAAACGATCCAACTGCTCATGAAAGATACGATTCATATATTCCATAAACACACCCGGCGCATTAGAAACTCCGAATGGCATCACAGAAAATTCATAATGACCATACCGTGTCCTAAAAGCCGTCTTTTGAATATCTTCTCCTTTAACACGAATCTGGTGATAACCTGACCTCAAATCAATTTTACTAAAAACACGGGCACCAACCAATTGGTCCATCAAATCATCAATTCTAGGAAGCGGATACTTATTCTTAATAGTCACCTTGTTCAACTGCCGATAATCAATACACAACCGCATGCTCCCATCTTTCTTCTTTACCAACAATACCGGCGCACCCCAAGGAGAAACACTCAGCCTAACAAATCTCTTTTCCAATAAATCATTCAATTGTCTCTTCAACTCTACCAACTCCGATGCCGACATACGATACGGTGCCATCGAAATCGGTATAGTATCGGGAACTAGATCAATCGAAAACTCAACTTCCCTTTCTGGCGGTACATCCGTAATGTCCTCCGGAAATACTTCTGGAAAGTCACATACCACTGGAACCAAATCCAATTCAACCTTATTCTCTACCGACAGCGACGCAAATAAACAGAACACTTGAGCTTCATCCGCCAAAAGTTTCTTCAACTCTTTAGTGGATAGAAAACTCTCTTCCTCCTCATCTCCCAAAGTTGGAAACCTCACCAACTTGTGATAACAATCAATATGAACTCTATTATACTGCAACCAATTCATACCCAAAATCACATCTAATCCTTCTAATGGCAAACACACCAAGTCCATAATAAAGTCCTTACCATACATGGTAAAGGGACAACTCAAACATACCGAAGACGTAGTTACCAACCCCGAAGCGGGTGTCTCAATAACCATATCACCACCACAAGAAGAAAAACACAAATCCAAACGCTTAGCGCACTCGAAAGAAATAAACGAATGAGTCGCTCCGGTATCGATAATAGCAACTAAGGGCATATTATTAATAAAGCATGTACCTTTAATCAACCTATCCGCATTAGTAGTGTTTGCACCCGCTAATGCAAATACCTTCCCGCTTGACGGAGCTTGCTTTGCCTTAGTACACTTCGTACTAATATGACCAACCTCCCCACAGTTAAAACACTTAATCACATTCCTTCTACATTCAGTTGTAGCATGACCGAGACCACCACAGTTAGCACACTTTTCCCTAGCCTTCTTACACTCAAAAGATTTGTGCCCCTCTTCGCCGCACCTATAGCACTTAACGGGACCCGAACTACCTCCTCCGGATTTCTTGACAAAGTGTTCCCTATGCTTGCCTTTATCAGCAGGCGTCACATAAGGCCCACTCCTTACTGGTTGCTTCCCTCGCCTCTCATTCAAACTCTTATAGTGAGTAGAACGAGCCCTACTATCCTCTTCGAAAATTCTACAGCATTCGGTTAAGTCCGAAAATCTTCGAATCCTCTGATATCCCACAGCTTGCTTGATCTCCGGGCGCAAGCCGTTCTCGTACTTAATACACTTGGAAAATTCCGCCGCCACCGCATCATAGTGAGGATGGAATTTCACCAACTCCGTAAACTTAGCTGTGTAGTCGACCACGGACATGTTCCCTTGTTTCAGTTCTAGAAACTCCATCTCCTTCCTTCCCTTCACACTCTCCGGATAATACTTCCTCAAAAATTCAGTGCGGAACAAATCCCTAGTTATTTCCTCATCATCAACTCCAAGAATTTGTCTTATGCCGACCCACCAGTCATCGGCTTCTTCTCTCAGCATGTGAGACCCAAGTCTCACCTTGTTCCTCTCAGCGCAATTCATAACTCTGAAGATCCTCTCGACCTCCTTCAGCCAAATCTGAGCACCGTCCGGATCAAACCTTCCTTTGAACACCGGCGGTTGATTCTTCCTAAACTCATCGTTAGCATTCACATTCGGCGCACCTTGCACCGCTCGAGCCATAGCTTCCAATGCCGCAGCCATCGCGTTGTCATTACGACCAGCCATATTTTGATTATTCCCAAAAATAACAACAAGGTCAAACAACCGTTCAACCAACAAAACAGCGAGACAGATACAACTGACTTAACACTGGCTCTGATACCACTTAATGTAACACCCCCTTTCTATGCCCCCAAATAATACAATTAGTCATTTAGGCATAAATTTAAAATTTCATCAGAGTACATTTGCAACATGGCATAAAAGGGAAATATCACATTATCATAAAAATTCCAACACATACAACACCTGCTCAACAGATATGCAACATCGGGATAACACCCACAAGGAATATTTAGAACAAAGGCGGAAATATCCAAATATTTAATAATTCACCAAACATGTATTCACATATACAGTTATCATTCATCATGTTTTACAAAACATATCAACAGCAGATACATACTCAGATGTATCACAAAAGAATCAAAATAAATCCTATCTACCCGGTGCTACATATCAGAGCTGACCGACCAAAAAGGGAAGAAGCCACGCTTCACAAAAATACCTCCAGCAATCTAATCTGCAATGCCTCGTAGAGCATTAAAAGAAACCACAGAAGGGTGAGAAACGATATCATAAAAACAACGCATATAAACATATATATACATAATATCCAATATACGTCTTTCGTATTCTCACCGCAACCCACCTCGTCATACCGTACATCGCAATGTATTCACGTTATCTATTTACAAATAGAACATCATGCATATACAATATGCGTCAACAATGTTTATATCGGTTCATAAACACACAAAACATACTTATTCATATATTCACACATACATGTGTCTTCAAGCATACCAATCATGCCAATCATCAGCAATTCATATAAACATTTACAGTTATGTTCATTCACCATACACCATGCAGGATGTCAACATGCAACTCATAGAGACCGACACACGACTCTATGCAGATGCAAATGCGGTACCGACTCATTTCAGCAGGTTCAATTGAAGAACCAAATAACCATCGCTCACACCTCACATGGGCACACGAGGTTCTGCAGATTCTACGCGGAATCAAAATAACCATCGTAACATACGAGGTTCTGCAAATCCACCGAGGGATCAATAATTAACCATCGCTCACACCCCACAAGGGCACACGAGGTTTTGCAGATTCACCGAGGAATCAATCGACACAAGAATGCATACCATGATGCTTCACATGCAACATGACTCATGACACTCTTGAAATGCACACATGTTTACAAACATACTCATGCATTCTACACATTCATCGCATATATTCATACAAACATCATAGATTTTTAATCAGGCTAAACAATGCACATAATTGCCCAAACAGCCACAATTCATTATCTAGGATTCACGCCATACGGCTACCCACAGCACATCACAAACCAGCATATAAACTACTAAATCAAAGAAGGGTCGATCGCAACCGAAACCCCAAGCCACGACAGCACCACGCAACAGGGGAAAAAAATCATCCTGCTACGTTCGCTACACACTCGCCTAGCGAGCTGCTAGCGAGCGTTCGCTACCTCCTCGCCTAGCGAACTGCTAGCGAGCAAGAACAGAGGCTACAGGCCTCGTTCGCCACAGCGAACCTCCAACGAGCTCCTCGCTACTCCCTGCGCAGCCAACGAGGGACATTAAAACCATTCTGTCCCAACTCGTGCAATAATTTGATACGGACCAATAAAACGAGAAGTCAACTTCTTCGACTTCAAAGCACGACCCACACCCGTAACCGGTGTAACTCTCAAAAACACATGGTCACCTTCTTGAAATTCAAGATCCTTCCTTCTCTTGTCATGATAACTCTTTTGCCTATTCTGGGAAGCTTTCATCTTCTCCCAAATAAACTTCACCTTCTCCGTCGTTTGTTGTACCATTTCCGGTCCAACTACCGATCTCTCTCCGGTTTCATGCCAACACAAAGGTGTTCGACATCTCCGACCATACAAAGCCTCAAATGGTGCCATACCAATACTTGCATGAAAACTGCTGTTGTAAGTGAATTCAATCAATGCCAAAAAGCTATCCCAAACACCACCTTGCTCGAGCACACAAGCACGCAACAAGTCCTCTAACGATTGAATCGTCCTCTCAGTTTGGCCATCCGTCTGCGGATGATACGCCGAACTCAATCTCAACTTAGAACCTAAAGCCTTTTGCAAACCTTCCC
This sequence comes from Lathyrus sativus, assembly GCA_963859935.3. Lineage (NCBI taxonomy): Eukaryota > Viridiplantae > Streptophyta > Magnoliopsida > Fabales > Fabaceae > Lathyrus > Lathyrus sativus. The sequence continues at coordinate 552,577,627 of OZ012737.1, forward strand.
AAAATCTCGAAGTAAATCTAGGATCTCTATCCGACACGATACTCTTGGGAACTCTATGCAACTTCACTATCACCCGAACATAAATCTCGGCTAACTTTTCCAAAGGATAACTAATATCAATCGGAATAAAGTGAGCAGATTTAGTAAGCCTATCAACAATCACCCAAATAGCATTGTGACCTCTTTGCGTATTTGGTAAACCCGTAACAAAATCCATTGATATACTATCCCATTTCCATTCTGGAATATCCAACGGTTGCATCAAACCACTAGGCTTCTGATGTTCCACTTTAGACTTCTGGCAAGTCAAACACGAATACACAAACCGAGCTACATCCCTCTTCAATCCGGACCACCAAAAGATTTTCTTCAAATCTTGATACATCTTATTCGCACCCGGGTGAATACTCAATTTACTCCGGTGTCCTTCCTCCAATATCATCTTTCTCAAATCCACATCGTCGGGAATACAAATACGACCACGGAATTTCAAAACTCCAAAATTATCAACCTTAAAGTCCTCATTCTCATTCGTCATCAAATCCACAAATTTCAAATCCAACTTTTGCTTTTCACGAACGGTAGCTAGAAAATCATTCGTAACATACAACATACCAAGTTTCACACTTCTCGGCGTCATTTCACAAACCAAACTCAAATCTCTAAAACTCTCCAAAAGTTCCCATTCTCTTACCATCAATGTAGACATATGCACTAACTTCCGGCTCAAAGCATCGGCTACAACATTTGCCTTACCCGGATGGTAATTCAAACCAAAGTCATAATCCTTCAGAAACTCTAACCACCTCCTTTGCCTCATATTCAATTCCTTTTGTTCAAATAAATACTTCAAACTCTTGTGGTTGCTAAAAACTTCAAATCTCGCACCATAGAGATAATGCCTCCAAATTTTCAAAACAAAGACCACGGCCGCCAATTCCAAATCATGCGTGGGATAATTCTTCTCATGCACTCTCAATTGCCTTGAAGCATAAGCCACAACTTTACCGTCTTGCATCAAAACACCACCCAAACCGGACAAAGAAGCATCACAATAAACCACAAACGATTCCGTCGGATTTGGCAAAATCAAAACCGGCGTCGTTGTCAACCGTCTCTTAAATTCAACAAAACTCTTCTCACAATTAATGTCCCAAACAAAAGTCTTTCCCTTACAAGTCAACTGAGTCAACGGAAGTGCCAACTTCGAAAATCCCTCAATAAACCTCCGATAATAACCGGCCAAGCCCAAAAAGCTTCGAATCTCCGTAACCGACTTAGGAGCCTCCCATTGCATCACCGCATCAATCTTGGACGGATCAACACAAATACCATTACCAGAAATAACATGCCCAAGAAAACTCACTTCCGATAACCAAAACTCGCACTTGGATAACTTAGCATACAATTGCTTCTCCTTCAATACTTGCAACACAGCCCGCAAATGCTCTTCATGCTCCTCTTGGGACTTAGAGTAAATCAAAATGTCGTCAATAAACACAACTACGAAACGATCCAACTGCTCATGAAAGATACGATTCATATATTCCATAGACACACCCGGCGCATTAGAAACTCCGAATGGCATCACAGAAAATTCATAATGACCATACCGTGTCCTAAAAGCCGTCTTTTGAATATCTTCTCCTTTAACACGAATCTGGTGATAACCTGACCTCAAATCAATTTTACTAAAAACACGGGCACCAACCAATTGGTCCATCAAATCATCAATTCTAGGAAGCGGATACTTATTCTTAATAGTCACCTTGTTCAACTGCCGATAATCAATACACAACCGCATGCTCCCATCTTTCTTCTTTACCAACAATACCGGCGCACCCCAAGGAGAAACACTCGGCCTAACAAATATCTTTTCCAATAAATCATTCAATTGTCTCTTCAACTCTACCAACTCCGATGCCGACATACGATACGGTGCCATCGAAATCGGTATAGTATCGGGAACTAGATCAATCGAAAACTCAACTTCCCTTTCTGGCGGTACATCCGTAATGTCCTCCGGAAATACTTCTGGAAAGTCACATACCACTGGAACCAAATCCAATTCAACCTTATTCTCTACCGACAGCGACGCAAATAAACAGAACACTTGAGCTTCATCCGCCAAAAGTTTCTTCAACTCTTTAGTGGATAGAAAACTCTCTTCCTCCTCATCTCCCAAAGTTGGAAACCTCACCAACTTGTGATAACAATCAATATGAACTCTATTATACTGCAACCAATTCATACCCAAAATCACATCTAATCCTTCTAATGGCAAACACACCAAGTCCATAATAAAGTCCTTACCATACATGGTCAAGGGACAACTCAAACATACCGAAGACGTAGTTACCAACCCCGAAGCGGGTGTCTCAATAACCATATCACCACCACAAGAAGAAAAACACAAATCCAAACGCTTAGCGCACTCGAAAGAAATAAACGAATGAGTCGCTCCGGTATCGATAATAGCAACTAAGGGCATATTATTAATAAAGCATGTACCTTTAATCAACCGATCCGCATTAGTAGTGTCTGCACCCGCTAATGCAAATACCTTCCCGCTTGACGGAGCTTGCTTTGCCTTAGTACACTTCGTACTAATATGACCAACCTCCCCACAGTTAAAACACTTAATCACATTCCTTCTACATTCAGTTGTAGCATGACCGAGACCACCACAGTTAGCACACTTTTCCCCAGCCTTCTTACACTCAAAAGATTTGTGCCCCTCTTCGCCGCACCTATAGCACTTAACGGGACCCGAACTCCCTCCTCCAGATTTCTTGACAAAGTGTTCCCTATGCTTGCCTTTATCAGCAGGCGTCACATAAGGCCCACTCCTTACTGGTTGCTTCCCTCGCCTCTCATTCAAACTCTTATAGTGAGTAGAACGAGCCCTACTATCCTCTTCGAAAATTCTACAGCATTCGGTTAAGTCCGAAAATCTTCGAATCCTCTGATATCCCACAGCTTGCTTGATCTCCGGGCGCAAGCCGTTCTCGTACTTAATACACTTGGAAAATTCCGCCGCCACCGCATCATAGTGAGGATGGAATTTCACCAACTCCGTAAACTTAGCTGTGTAGTCGACCACGGACATGTTCCCTTGTTTCAGTTCTAGAAACTCCATCTCCTTCCTTCCCTTCACACTCTCCGGATAATACTTCCTCAAAAATTCAGTGCGGAACAAATCCCTAGTTATTTCCTCATCATCAACTCCAAGAATTTGTCTTATGCCGACCCACCAGTCATCGGCTTCTTCTCTCAGCATGTGAGACCCAAGTCTCACCTTGTTCCTCTCAGTGCAATTCATAACTCTGAAGATCCTCTCGACCTCCTTCAGCCAAATCTGAGCACCGTCCAGATCAAACCTTCATTTGAACACCGGCGGTTGATTCTTCCTAAACTCATCGTTAGCATTCACATTCGGCGCACCCTGCACCGCTCGAGCCATAGCTTCCAATGCCGCAGCCATCGCGTTGTCATTACGACCAGCCATATTCTGATTATTCCCAAAAATAACAACAAGGTCAAACAACCGTTCAACCAACAAAACAGCGAGACAGATACAACTGACTCAACACTGGCTCAGATACCACTTAATGTAACACCCCCTTTCTATGCCCCCAAATAATACAATTAATCATTTAGGCATAAATTTAAAATTTCATCAGAGTACATTTGCAACATGGCATAAAAGGGAAATATCACATTATCATAAAAATTCCAACACATACAACACCTGCTCAACAGATATGCAACATCGGGATAACACCCACAAGGAATATTTAGAACAAAGGCGGAAATATCCAAATATTTCATAATTCACCAAACATGTATTCACATATACAGTTATCATTCATCATGTTTTACAAAACATATCAACAGCAGATACATACTCAGATGTATCACAAAAGAATCAAAATAAATCCTATCTACCCGGTGCTACATATCAGAGCCGACCGACCAAAAAGGGAAGAAGCCACGCTTCACAAAAATACCTCCAGCAATCTAATCTGCAATGCCTCGTAGAGCATTAAAAGAAACCACAGAAGGGTGAGAAACGATATCATAAAAACAACGCATATAAACATATATATACATAATATCCAATATACGTCTTTCGTATTCTCACCGCAACTCACCTCGTCATACCGTACATCGCAATGTATTCACGTTATCTATTTACAAATAGAACATCATGCATATACAATATGCGTCAACAATGTTTATATCGGTTCATAAACACACAAAACATACATATTCATATATTCACACATACATGTGTCTTCAAGCATACCAATCATGCCAATCATCAGCAATTCATATAAACATTTACAATTATGTTCATTCACCATACACCATGCAGGATGTCAACATGCAACTCATAGAGACCGACACACGACTCTATGCAGATGCAAATGCGGTACCGACTCATTTCAGCAGGTTCAATTGAAGAACCAAATAACCATCGCTCACACCCCACATGGGCACACGAGGTTCTGCAGATTCTACGCGGAATCAAAATAACCATCGTAACATACGAGGTTCTGCAAATCCACCGAGGGATCAATAATTAACCATCGCTCATACCCCACAAGGGCACACGAGGTTCTGCAGATTCACCGAGGAATCAATAATTAACCATCGCTCACACCCCACAAGGGCACACGAGGTTCTGCAGATTCACCGAGGAATCAATCGACACAAGAATGCATACGATGATGCTTCACATGCAACATGACTCATGACACTCTTGAAATGCACACATGTTTACAAACATACTCATGCATTCTACACATTCATCGCATATATTCATACAAACATCATAGATTTTTAATCAGGCTAAACAATGCACATAATTGCCCAAACGGCCACAATTCATTATCTAGGATTCACGCCATACGGCTACCCATAGCACATCACAAACCAGCATATAAACTACTAAATCAAAGAAGGGTTGATCACAACCGAAACCCCAAGCCACGATAGCACCACGCAACAGGGGAAAAAAATCATCCTGCTACGTTCGCTACACGCTCGCCTAGCGAGCTGCTAGCGAGCATTCGCTACCTCCTCGCCTAGCTAACTGCTAGCGAGCAAGAACAGAGGCTACAGGCCTTGTTCGCTACCTCGTTCGCCACAGCGAACCTCCAGCGAGCTCCTCGCTACTCCCTGCGCAGCCAGCGAGGGACATTAAAACCATTATGTCCCAAGTCTGGGACCGTTCGCTGCGCACTCGCCTAGCGAACTACCAGCGACCATTCGCGACCTGCTCGCCTAGCGAACTGCTAGCGAGCGTATGCGATTTCCACTTCTCCCCACTGTTCAGAATCCAAAACCATAGATAAAATCACCCGATGCACTCCAACTCATATCCAGCAGCCTTAGTCTAACATATATCGACTAATCTACGTCATCTAATCACGATTCTAACCGTTAGACAACGATTTCTATCGATTAAACCAAATTCAACCTAAAATGGAAAGTGTAGAAAAACTACCAACAATCCAAAACAATCCAACAAAATCATACATGATTATACACATTGATAGAATAATAAAGTTTCACACCCTTACCCGATCAATCGAAAGCTTTGGTAATGATTTCTTGAAGTTCTAGGTTTTCCTCTTCTTTCTCTCCTCTTTCGCTTCTCTTCCTTTCTTTCCTTTGTTTTTCTATCTATCTTACTAACTTTCTCTTTTTCTCTCATATACTCATATTCTCTTTTCTTTCCTCTCAAATTCTTTCCACACACTAATTAATCAATTCTCATAAAATATCCACTTAACATAATTACTAATGCCCAAAATACCCTCCGGTCTATTTTTACCCGAAACTCTCAAAGTAGGCAAAAATAGCACAATATGCACAAATAACATATTAAACACACAATTCCACATTTAAAATAATAATTCAATCAATTAAATCAGAAAGGACTCAAAATAAAGGAAATTCAGAATCGGGGCGTTACAGTCCCCTATCTCCATAGCCATCCCATCCTTCCCATCTCAGCTGATATTGGCTCATCATTAGTCCATGGAGCTGATGTGTTGGAGCTGCTACAAAGATTTGGCAAGATTCACTTGAAAATCTCAAATCTCCCTCCAAAAGTGGTGAAAAACCATATCTGCCCCAAGCTCCTCATGTCCTATAAATAGAGGTTTCTCCACACTCTATACCTGACACCAGAACTATCCCAAGCATCATAAACATATAGTTCTCCTTCTTTCCCTTCTTGCTTGTAAGTGAAGAAAAATCACAAAAACACTAAATTGGCCACTTTCCATTTTTCACACCAATCCTTTGTCTAAACCCAAAAACACTCCAAAGACCATTCATACAACTTTAAAGTGGCCATTTGAAGTTGTTCCCATTGTTACATTTCTCAGAAAATCCACCAATCTAAAAGTCAACCCTCACACCCCATATTTTGACTTTTATGTATTTTAAGAGCCAAGTCACTACATAGGCCTTTTCCACCTGCTTAAACCATCCACACACCTCACATATATCATAATATAACTATCCAAAGCATTGAAATCTATTGGTGAAGTACATTTCCTCAACTATCCATAAAATTGCATTTTGCTTCAAAAAGGGAGGAGACTACAAGTTGGCTCAAAAGAGGAGGGGATTCTTCTGTTAGGATAACATATGTGGTTTCTCACTTTTTATAAATATATGGTGCTGAGATTTTGTTTGAACCTATGTCTTTAAACATTGTTATGTCATGACTACCAACTGTTTTGAAAAGCTGCTAACAAGAGAGGTCTAGGTTAGTTGATCTTAAACATGGTTGTGATTGGTGTTTATCATTTGTGAAGTGTGATCTTTGTCCATGAATGGATCTGTCCAATATCTGTATTTTGCACTAATGACCTTCATTGGAGTTCTTTTCTCGCATAAGGGTTGGAATATGTTTGTAAGTCTGCTTTTGAATCTGATTTTGGATTAATGTTGGATTTGGACATTATCATGTTGGAAGTCTGGTGAATTTGTTCTTGTGATTTAATTTGGACTAAGGTTTAGGTAGTACAATTCATGTTAGACTGCTAGTATCCATTGCCTGCTGGTCAGATTTGTTAGTTGCTATGCACCATTTCATCAAACTTGCATTTAACAATCATGGTGTGCTTTCATTTAGAATTAACAACTTCTTTAAAAAGGAAAAGGGATTTTGAGATATCTTAACTTTGCATAGGTCTGAATTAATTGGCATTGATTTGGCCAAAATGTTGTTGTCATGAGATTCACAGCAAAACTGTTATAGCTGCCTTGGCTTATCCACTGTTACCAACCCTGTATGTTAGTTTCCCACCAGAACTTTCTTAAAATTCCAACTTTGGCTGATGTGTGTTAAGGAATAATTTCATGATTGATCAGTTCAGTTTGATCATGCTGGCATCTTGGGTAAGGATTTAGGGTCAGTAGTTGGTGATTTCCATGGGATAAGCTAGACTAGTAGAGCTCATGATTTGTTCTAGTTTCAATTTGCTCAATCTGTACCCTTCATTTTTGCTATGAGCCAGCTTGGCATTTGGTTGCCTTCTCTATGTATGTTGGTGTGTTGTTGTTACTGTCACAACATATTTGTTTAACATGATGTATGCACCAAACCTCTTTTAGAAAAAGTCATTTCATCTACAATTTGACAATCAGTACCATATATTGTTGTTACCATTTCCAATCTTTGTCAATTTTTTCCCCTCTAAAAAAAATCTTGTTGTTCACAGATGATTAAACTTGGCCTGAAAACTATCAAGAATCCTTCTGTAGGAAGTTTTGATACTTAGATACCTCCTAGGACTGTTTTTAAGAGAACTGAGTTGGTCAACTCAGATTTGGTGTTCATCAATCTAGCTCCCCATCAGAACTTCAATTAATCTCTTAGGTTGAGTTTATGTCTTTGATTGACTAGCTTGGTTTTTTAGTTTGATTTCTACATTAGGTTTTGGACTGTTGTTGTGCATGGTAATTTCAAATTTTTGATGACTGTGTCTGTTTCAAAGCATCTTTGTAAATCATGTTATAATCTTGCTTGTTTGCTGGATCTGTTGGCTGGAAATCATCAGTATACATTATAGACTTACCACCAATTAAACTGTAACTGAGAATGACATGTTTGTTGCTGTAAAAGGCAGATGGTCTTGATTGCTTTTAGTTTTTTGTTTTGATTTGGTTAAACTCTATTGTCATTACCTCCATCCTAACCTGGGTATCTTGTGTGTGTTGAAATCTATAACCTGGTACATATTGATAATAGTGAGGTGAATAATCATTGAACACTTTGGTTTCATACCAAGTCCACCTCAAACACCCTTTTACCAAGTAACATTTTAGCAGGCCTGGCCAATGCAAGTTTGCTGAATGGATGTAGTGCTGTTCAGGCCAATTGGGGTTTAGTGAGTGTTATTGAAATGAGACAGTTCAGTTGAACATTATCATGCTTTGAACTCAGGCCAGCTTGAAACATTTTGTCTTAGCATTGACACGAGTGTTTGTTCATAAATCCTTTCATTAAAGCCTGACAGCCCTCTTTTATGACAAATTGAGTTTTTTCCTTTGGAGCTCATAATGAGTTTGATACTCCAAGCATGAACAGGCTTATGTTGGCCTTAAACTCACTTTTTTGATCATCTTGCATATGTATGTTTGCATTCCTTTGTGGTTGTATCTATATGTTTCTCAGTTTGTGGCCTCACAACAGTTCTTGGATTAGCAGTTGAGTTTATGATAGGAATTGGTACTTGTTTATTTTGAACTCATGCTTGCATCCTGATTTCCTTCAAAGCATGTTGTTATTATCCTCGGCTTTGTATTCAAACATGATGCATAAGGTTGTTTAGTTCTGTTTTGAGGTTGTTGTTTTAGGTAGGCATGTCCATTTTGTTTTGTGTATCACCAACTTTATCAGGCTATCATGAACCCTTTGGTGCACCTGTTTCCATTACTGTTTGCTTAGAGGATTGTCAACCTCCATTATCACCAAGAGACCATGTTTCACTGATTTACAAACTTGCCAACTTAACTTTGAAATACATGTTTGCACTATGATAACAAATTTAGCCATTGTTTCTGTTTTCAAACCAAATTGGATTCATGCTGGTTGAAGTTGTAACTCTTTGAGGACCTGATATTTTGAAACTATGCTGTCAAGCTTTGTAATGGGGATGTATTGTTGTTAGTATTCATGGACTGTCATCACCTATTGGTATGCTTTGTGAATGCAGCACATATGTGAAATCTGTTCTTGTTTTGTTTTGCCTCACTCATCATGATTAAACATCACTATTGATCATCATATAATATAGTCCCATTGTGTGAGATTTAATCCATATCATGTTTGGAGAAGGTTGCTTGCAACTGTTTTTTGGATGAATGTTGATTTTGAATGTCAGGTTGTTCCATCATTGGTGAGTATGATTGTTGGTTCTATTGAGACCTAGGTGTGGAGTTCATAATGCAGTTTAAGGCAATAAACTGGTGTTTGTCATGGATCTTGGTGCTAGCATTGGTTTTGCATAAAGTTTGTTTTAAGCATTTTCAATAACTTGCAACATGAAGGGTCACATTTCAATTAAGTAGGAATTTGAGGTCTTTCTTTGAACATAATCCATGAGTAATAAGCCTAAAACATGTGCAGACCCTCCTTCATTTGAAAACACCCCTGTTTTGACCCTTGGCTTCAAAAATGCATTCCAAACTCATGGTATGCATGTATATTTGTGTTTTTTATTGTGTACATTATTTCACAAAATGACGAATGTCATCTTTTTCCTCATCAAAAATTAATCAGTTTTGACTAAAATTTTGTTAAATTCCATTAAGTCTTGGTTGAGATATGGATCAAAACGTAATTCAGTTTGGGCTTGGTTTTTGTTCTTCATGCTTGCCCAAAAATTTTGCCAGGCGCGTGATATATACTAATAGGGGTGACTAAATGCACGGATGTATAGCCACCCCAGTGGTAAGACCATATGCCTTAAACACGCCTTGTACCTGCATGACCTGGGTTCGACCCCTGAGGAGGGCAACCCTTTTATTTATTTTTGCAATTTTTCATCCAATCTTTGAAAATTCATAACTCACTCGTTTTTAATCATTTTGAACCCATTCTTTTTGCATTGTGTTTACCTTGATGTATACTTTCATGTGATATTTTTTAATTCCATGTTTGTTCAAATTTTCATGCCTTTTGGTTGCTTGTAAGTTTCCTTTGTATCGAGATCATTATCTCCCGTATGCAGATGAATTTCTTTTTCACCATGACCATTTGTGTTAAGATATTTATTCATTCTCATCTCTTGCATGTTATTAAATATGTTAGGATTTTCTCACTTGGTTGTTACCATAAAATATCCCTTTTACCTGTAAAGCGTGATCCGTCGATGCGATTCTTGCTTGATTACTTGCTTTGATTGTTATCTATACATTTTTACTTGTGACATATTCTTTTGTTGGTTATTACCTTTATACTTTCATCATCTATACTTGGTTAAGTGATTTCATTTCCATGTCCCCTCCTAAGTTATGAGGTTTAAACTGATTTAATTATGCTTGATTGTCATCTATGCATATTGTTGTCACTTTTACTATGCTTTGAACTTATGACATGCCTACATTCAAATTGTGATTTGTTCATATGATTGTTACCTTTATCATGCTTCAAATCTTTGTTAAGATGTACCCAAAATATTTGTTAAGATGATTGACTATTGTTTGTAACCCTTGATATCACTTGAAGTATATGCTTATTATAATATGCATGTTTACTTGTTTTGATCTTATTGCTCATTTGTAATCTTGCTTTACTAAATACTTCTCCCCCCCAAGTGATGGAACTTTTTAGTTCTCATCCAAGTTGCCTCTCTCTCTCCTTCCAAAGGAAAAGTTTCTCCCTTGACCCTTGTGTCATTGGATAGCTCATTTACCCCCCTCTTGACTTTGTGAAGTCATCTTCAACCCTAACCTAGTTAAGTTAGAACATTTAAACCATTAGACTTTGCTTTAAGTCTAGAAAACTCACCTACACTAGGAGTGTTCTTCAATTAGAACCCTAGGCTAGAGTTTGTAAACTCTATGTAAGAATCATAATAATGATTACTTACTCCCCTTTCTTGAGTGTTCAACCTAGATCTAGAGAGTTTTGTGAAACTCTATACAAGCATTGTTATGTTTGTTCCCCTCTGAACCTTGATCATAATCAGGTGTTCTTCAACCCTAGTGAGGTGAACTACGATTGCTCTGATTCTATCCTAGTTAGGATACGTAGGCAGAGGACGTGATGTCTTTGCGAGCAAACTTAGAAACTATCCTTAGGTTTTAACCTACACCTTTTACCCAATCCCAATCCATAGCAAACATTTACCAACTTAGCATGCAAACAAACAAAAGGTTCCTGTAGAGTACTACAGATGTTTAGGATGTGAAATACCCACCCTATGCATAACCAACCCCCGGTCCCCGAATCTCTTAGTGTTGTTGTTATATCGCGAAAAGGGTTTTTCTTTCTTTAGACCTTTCCTTTGGATAAATTAAAGTCCGGTTGTGAATTTAAGAATTAAGATTCAAGTTAATCAATAGCTTGGTATCACGATTCTCACCGCAACACATATGAAAGACTTCTAGTACTTTTTGGAAAGCTAAGACCAAGACCTACAACTTTCGTGTTGGCCAAAAGTTGAGGAGAAATATCGTTCTAGGTCAAAAATGGCTTGGAAGTTGGTTGACTTTGTTGCACCCTAAAATTTGCTCAACCTACTTCACTTGGTTTATGTTTCAATTGCATTGTCATTTGCACAAAAAGTCATGTACATAGTCTAATCATTTGCATAGCATAGCATAGCAAGTCATCCAACAAGGGACCAAGTACTATTCTCATCTCTATGAGCATATCAAGAGATTCTTATTCAAATTCAAGCATATCCAAGTCATCAGAAAGAAATTGAAGTCTAAGAAGTCAGTGGATCAAGCAGTGGATCTATCTCCTATCTTGAGGGTGTTTGAAGATCATCAAAGAAGTTGTGAGCTGTGAATTGAGCATGGAGGGTATATAGACATCATGGAGGACCTAAAGGGTCATTTTGAAAGTGACACAAGTCATTTATATGATCACAAGAGTTGCAGTGGAAGACAGTCAACTAGGGTTTCATCTGGGTCAACCCTAGGTCAACCCTAGGTCAAATGATTGATTGAAAGGCATCAAGGTCTATTTGAGAGATGTGGGGTTCATCATTTGACATGTAGATATGGATGTGGTGTTGTGCCAAGGAGAAATCAAGAGAAATCAAGAAGAAGAGGAGTTTCTAAATTAGGGTTTCTGTGTAAAGTCCCCTGATTTAGAACAAACTTCCAAGCAAGATAATTCAAAATTCAAGCTTCAAATGGATCCTTGGCCAACATTAAACTTGTAGAGGATCTCAAGACCTTTAATTTGAGTGGTGGAAGACATCAAGGAGATGTATAGAACTCAAGTTATGGTCCTTGCAAGTTACAGGTCATCTGAGGCATCTGAAATTTTGTATGTGAAAGTTACTTGTCTTCCAAGCAACTTTTACCCCTCAAGAAGCTTTCAAATGGATTTCTGGTCAACATGAGAGTTGTTCCTCATTGTCTTAGATTTCTAGAAAGGTATGGTATGCCTTCATTTGATTTGTGAAACTCTACTTATGACCTTGGCAAGCAAAGGGTATTTTGGTCATTTGAGAATTACAGGTCATTTCAAGCCTATGCCCAAAACTCATACAAGGAAGCTTCAAATGAAAAACTTCACAACATCAAAGTTGCTCCAAATGACATTTTGAGTCTATAAAAGTGGTCATGGGAGTTGGAAAATGCTCATAGCTCAAGATTGCAAATTTGGTTAATTAAAAGGTGAATTTAATGAATAAAAGTGACCTAAAAATGAGATTTTTCATAACATGGCCAAATGGGATGAAATTATAGGTCATTTTGATTGGAAAGAATGTTTTAAGACCATTTGAAATAGTGGATTTTTGAGTTTAGGTCAAAATTTGAGAGATCTCATTGGTTGCTTATGTATGAAGTTACACATGCCAAAACACAAGGGATTTGTGCACAAGAAGTTTCTAACAAGTTCTAGATGGTTCCATGAGCATCTATATATTGAGTAGAGTGGATCCAATCATTGGTTGGTGATTCATTTTGGTTGAAAACTCATAGTTGCATCTCATTCCTCAATTTTGCAAATTCATTCCAATCTCTTCAATTCTTCATCAATCATTCAATTTCATGATCCAAATCCACTCAAGAATCATCCCTGAGTACATTGCAAGCAAGATTTGAAGAAGAAATCACAAGAATCATGCTATACAATTTCATCCTCCAAATTGCAAAAAGAATTGGTTATGGCAATCCAAGGTGTTTAAGCAAGAACAAGTGCATACAGAACCAAGATCCAAGTCCATTGATCAAGTCCCAAGCATTGCTAGCTGTGAATCCAAGGATTTCTCGATCTGTTTTCAGATTTTTACCAGGTTAGTTTTTCTATCGAATTGGCTAGAATTAGATAGCATGATAGAGAATCCTTAGGTTAGAACTGTTAGGAATAGGTAGATGATTAATTTCAGTGAGTTTGAGGGCATTTCATGGAGTTTACCATTGGAGCACGAATTCTGTTGAGACTTAGAACTTGAGGATTAGGTTGTTAGAATCTTGAATTGTTAGTGATTATTGATCAGTGAAAGGTCAGGAAGAGATTAGTACACTTAGATTGTGGATTGGTGATGATGAAATTTCTGAGTAGTTCTGAGTTGGAGATCGTATTTCATGATTTATGTGATATGAATTGATGCTAATGATATGAGCGAATTCAGGGAGAAAATTAGAGTGATTTTGCTTTTTACACTTTTGAATTTGATGAAGAATCGAGCGTGTACGAATTGATGGAATATGGTGCATGAAGTTCGGTTTTCATGGCTTCCATGGTGAAACCCTAAACTAGAGGAAGACGAAGCTCCACAAGCGTTGGATGAGCAAGACCATGTTGACTGAAATGATGATCGCACGGCCACGATTCAAAGCTGAGTTTGGAGGGAAGTTGGGTGCCTTAAGCGCACCGTTTCACTTAAAACCCTCTGGTGGGCTTAAGAAACTATTGCTATCCACACCACCATTCGCCAGGCCCATTCATGTTTAACTGATTTTATTACTTTTTACACCGTTTTTGTGTTTTTTGTCTTTGGTATTTTTCTGACTTAACTGGGCCCAGACGCGCCTTGCTATGCGCACCCCCAGTCTGGGCCCATCATCCATTTTTCAACTGAAATCACTACTAACTGCACCCCTAACCAATTTTAAATCATTTTAATTTCTTTTATTTTTGTTAATTGTTTGAAAAATCATAACAAATGGAAAATTCCATGTTTTTGAGTGGTTGTTTTTGCATCTTTTTCTTATTTCTGTTAAGAAAATTGTCATGTAATAAAATTAGCATTTTATTTTATTTTTGCATTTTTAGTATATTTTTCTTTTAAATAGGTTTTGAATGATGTTTAGTTTAATACTTGATCTTGTTGATTTTTGTTTAGCTAGATCCTTCTATATTTTGGACCCATTCTTTTTAGAGTATTTCACTTAGGACTTTAATTTTCATATGAGATTTAATTCATTGATTTTAGGATTAAATGTTAGATGTTTGTTTAGTTGTGATTAGGGGAATCAAAATTAGGGTTTAGATATAACATAGGTGTGATAAATCTTTTCTTTTAGGAGTTGTAGTTTGAAGTTTGGGGTATGGGACTATAGGGTATTATGGGTAAATAATAGATCCCTTAGGAAATATTAGACTTCCCCTATTCTACTATTACTATTAGTATATTGCTTGTGTCTGATTGATTGTGTGGTGTGCCCTCTCTAGGGTTATTATTTGACTGTGTGGGGTATTGGGCCTGCATGGGGTTTGGGTTTGAGTTGAAGACTGTGCTGATGAAGCCCATTGAAGATTGAGAGAATGAAGACCAATTTCCAGAGTTGATGAAGAGTCTCTTGCTGGCAGCTGTTGAAGGTTATAGGATCTAGAAGCTAGGCAGAGCTCTAGAATAGAAAACTTGCTTCATAAACATGGAAGGTCTTGTCTGCCTCCATTCTTTCTCTATGATTCAAAGTCTCTTTTAAATACCCACCTCCTTCCTTTGGAAGGATTAGTGAATGTATTTAAAAGATAGAACTTTTGAGAGAAAATTGTCTGTATCATGTTAACAGTTAGTGAGCCACCCTTGGTAGGCAATTGACTGTTTAACATCTTATTCATCTTGTTGACTGTTGTTCATCTTGGAGAGTGAGACTTGAAGAAAAGCCATTGAAGGATTGAAGATAGAGACCTTGCTTGAAGGCTTGAAGATAAAGACTGATGCTTGCTTGAAGCTTGTAGATGGTTGAAGATGACTTGAAGACAGATGTTGATGAAGACTGCTGTTTGCTATTTATTTTTTAGCTGTTTATAATTTTTGATGTATTGTTTGAATTTCCCTGACTGTATTGTTTGCCATTAATCTGTTAGGTTGAAAGCGAATTTTGTTCGCTTTTGCCTGTTGTTTTCTAGGTTCGAGGTTGAGTGGGACTCCCTTGCCTCGCTTGTATTGCTGCATCCATGCATTTTACTGCTTTATTGTATATGTGCTACTGTTTCTGTTTCCGTTTATCCCTTAGGATCTCTGTTTCTCTCTGCGCAAGAGAGGAGTATGATAGACATTAGGTCTTAACCCATGCATGATAACATTAGGTTAGTTTAATTCCCTTTCAAACCATAGGTTAGAGTGCTGTCTCTTCTTTCTCAAAACAAACAGAAAAACACAATAAATATTTCAAACACAATAAAAGACACTTCTTCCGTAAAAGAATGTGAACTCATCAAAACGTCATTTTTGTCCGCTTGGACCAGTAATCAGAGAAACCCTTTTTTAGAAGGAGATAAAAACAATCAAGACAGACTTGTGTCGTACGTGGCCCGAACTACGTTTGCTCTGATCTTTCATGTTGTATGAAAGTACGTAGGCATAGGATGCGATATCCTAGCGAGCAACCTTCCCCTCCTTTCCCGTAGGTAGGCGAACTACGTTGACTCTGATTTCTCGTTCCAGACGGGAATACGTAGGCATAAAGTGCGATACTTTGTCGAGTCATTTTATTTTCTTTTAACCCCTGACCTGTAGAATAGATAGAATAACAATCCGTACCAGAAAACAAGCGTGGATCCCGTCGAGTACGACGGACGTGAGGGGTGCTAATACCTTCCCCTTGCGTAACCGACTCCCGAATCCAGGATTTGGTTGCGATGACCATTCCTTTCCCCATTTTGCGGTAGGTTTACCTCGAGCGTTTCCTTTCCCTCCGTTGGGATAAATAACGCACGGTGGCGACTCTTCTGTTCAGCCGGTGCCGATTTTCGCAGTAGCGACAGCTGGCGACTCTGCTGGGGATCCAACGTCCCCTGGCTGCTAAGGACTGCGATAGTTCCTTATGCATTTGGGATCCAATGTCCCTTAAGCGAGTCAATCCTAGCGCTTGTTTTCCCGTCGAGGATTTTGTATGTATTTATTTTTTCTGTCATTTACTTTCAGCATTATATTATTGTTACTATTGTTGTATTGGGGTGTGACGGGTGTTCTATGATTGAGAGATAAGTCGGACCTGGGCTTGAGTGCACTTAGAATTAGAGTAGAAAGTAGTGGGCGCGTGCCGGCTTTGCTTGCATTAGTGTCCCACGAAATCTACACTCGGACGAGGTTCTTCTGGTTGACTTCTTTTTCTACCCTTTGGGTCGAAGGGGTTGTTGGTTAGTTGGATTGTCGACTCCGGGAACCGATCATTTGGAAGTTGGCTAAGTGAGGCCTCTTCAGGATTTGATAATGCCACTCCTTCTGGGAATCGTATCATCAACCCTGAAAGTCTGTGACACCGACGACCGCATAGGATGCCATACCATTGTCAGTTGCTAGGACACCTACCTGTGAGAGGGTTTGGGGTTATGCAGGTAACTAGACCTTCAGATACCGGTTTGTTTCTTGATATGAGATTCTGGGTATTTATGGACAGTTGAGAGGTCTATCAGAGACCAGTTGAAGTTATGATATGAGGTCTATCAGAGACCAGTCAGAGTTATGTTATGGGGTCTATCAGAGACCAGTGTTGGAGCTTCGTATTGGGTCTGTCCAAGACCAAGGTTTGAGGAATTCTGGAGGGTCTATCTGAGACTTTTGATATGGTTCAGGCTTCTCAGCCATGGCGTTTGGTCCCTGTTGCATCTATTTGCATTGCATTGCTCGCATAACCATTATCATATGCATTTCATTAACGTGTGTCTGTGCTGCAGGTGCATTTGCATATTCCCTGGTTCTAGTGCCCGGACTTCTGCTTATTGATCATGGCTGGTTTGAGAAAGACAGTTGCGTACAAGTTACCTACACTTGACGTTACTCCCCTACTTGGTCTGATGTCCCTTGCTGATGAGGAGGTTAGGAGAAGTTTCAGGATGAGTCATGGAAGATTGTTGAGACTGGTCTGCAAGCCAACTACTGTTGAGATGAATGGGCTGTACACCTTGATGCAATTCTATGACCCTGCATTGAGATGTTTCACGTTTGCTGACTTTATTTTGAGGCCTACTATGGAAGAATATGCCGAGTTTACCGAGCTGCCAGTATAAAATAAGGTTCCTTTCATACATCGTGACGCTAAGCCCCAGCTGGAGGACTTAGCTAAGGCCTTGCACATGAACGCTTCGGAACTATTAGTGACTTCTTGGCTTGGGGTTCCAGGTTTCTCCCTTGATTTTCTGGCTGGCAAAGCTCAAGAGTACGCCAAGAGCGGGTGCTGGATAGTCTTTAATGCTATCTTGGCTCTATACATCTACGGAATAGTGTTGTTTCCCAACTTACCTAATTTTGTGGACTTGGACGCTTTTCATCTGTTTGCCGCTGGCAACCCGGTACCTACTTTGATGGGAGATCTCTATCATTCATTACACTACAAAAATGAAAACAGAAGAGGAAAGACTGTTTACTGTTGTGCGCCGCTGTTGAATATGTGGTTTAAGAGCCATCTTCCCCTGAAGGGACCTTTTGTAGATAGTGCAACTACAGCTGATTGGCCAGAGCGCCTGATGAGACTATCTTCCGAAGACATTGAGTGGTTTGACCGAGACTTGCTGGGGTCTGAGCTTATTTTCAGTTGTTCTGGGTATCCTAATGTTCCGTTGATAGGAAGAAAAGGGTGCATCAATTATAACCCATCTCTGTTCATTCGCCAGTTTGGATACGCGTTGAAGAACCCACCTCAGGAGGAAGAAGTACAGGAATCTCTGTACTTCACCGGTGATTTGAATAGAGAGTTACTAGCCAAGCTTCAGCATGCCTGGATGCGTATCAACAGAAGAGGGAAACCACTGTTGGGGAAGAATGATTGTCAGGCTTATGTACCCTACAAAGTTTGGATCCAAGAGAGAGAAAGACAGTTGCTGATGCCATTTCCAGCTGCACCAGTCCCTGTTCAGATTCTGGTGGAAGAACCAACCAATGTTACTATGGAGGTCTACAAGCGAGTTGTAAAAGAAAAGGAAGCCTTGATGAAGATCAATGAAGAGTTAGAAAAGGAACTGGCTCAGATGCGTAGTGAGAAGAACAAGGCTGTGCATTCTTTCCAACAGCAGATTGAATTAGTAAACCGGCTAGGTGCTGAATTGACTGAAGAGAAAAAGAAGCGTGAACGCCTGGGGAAAGAATTCAGAAGCTCTCATGATATGTTGGAGTCCAAAAAGAAAGCACTCGATGCCGCCCACCGGGAAATCTCTTCTTGTAACAAGACGTGGAATGCTACGCTAACCAACAACAAAAAGAGGGAAGACAAATTGAAGCAGCAAATTTCTGAACTCGAAGAGCAGTTGAAGGCTAGCACCAAGAAGTATGAAGAGGAGGTAATGGCCAGATATAGTCTCCAGAATGTATTGAACAAGGCCATCGAAGGCAAGAAAGAAGTTGTGTCTCAGAAGCGGAAGCTAGAGGATCGCTTCGGAGAAGGGGCATGGGAGGAATCCGCTGGTGATTTGCGACGTGTTCTCAAGCGAAGAGATCTACTTGTTGAGGGTCTGCTTACCCGACCAAGTCACCCAGAGACTAAGAAGTTACTAGAGGAGTACCAGGCATATGGGAGTATTTGACCGTTTCATGTATTAATGTGTATGCTTTATTTGCATAGCGCTGACCATCACCAGGATTGTTGGTTGAGGTCATGCCTTCTTATTGTACACTCAGTGATATTGTATTCTGTGGCTTAATGGATTTCTCTGCAATATATGAGGTGTTTTCTATGATTCGGATCCGAACATCGTATTGCTGTCACTGTCACCGCACTGGCACATTCGCACTAGAATCGAGGAATGGCATTCCCTAATGCACAGACACATATTGCATTACATTCCCATTCATATTGCATTACAGGTGATTATTGAACTGTATCTCATTTCCTACACTGTACCAGGTCTTTTCAGGATTGAAAGTCAGCGCCTGCACCGATACTCCACTCGTACCAACTGCCGAAGAATTATGGATCAGATGCAGAATGAAATGTAGGACATGCGTGAGAAGCTGGCGCTCTTCATGCAGACAATGGAGACCATTGCGAAAGGCCAGGAGAATTTGCAAGCTTTGGTGCAGCCTTTGTTGGTAAGAAATGCTGGGCACGGAAATGAAGACCATAATTCTGTGCGAGTCGACACTATTCACGGGGATGGTACCCCCACACCGGTGGCTCCACCTGTAGTAAACATACCTGCTGTCAATGTGAACAACGGCACTGCCGCCGGGAACGGTAACGTTGGAATCGGTAACGAGACTGTCGTCAACAACGTTGGGCTCGGAGATGTCAACCTGGGTGATAATATGGGAGGTAATGGTTTCGGTAATAATGGATTCGGCTTCAATGACCAGGGGTTTGATCATGCTGGGAAGTACGGCTTTAACGCTCAAGGCTTCGGACAGGACGAGTTTGGTATGACTAATCAGGGTTATGGCGGATTCGGAAATGGAAATGGCGCTGGGTTAATGGCTTTTGGACCTGCAGGAGTCGCTTCGGGATATGGTAACAGGGGGCGAGGCCCTACAATGAATCAGACTAGATTTGGTCGTAACAACGGGTACGATGGATACGGAACTGGGAACGGTAACTGGCAAGAAGACCAGCAAGAGGATGCTTTCTCCAGTGGAGGTTTCGAAGGTCCTATGGATGACTCTCAGAGGATCAGGATGCTCGAAGAGCAGATGAAGGGGGTCGTAAATCAAAGTGCTGTTGGCTTAGATATGACAACAATGGGTCTGGTGCCTGGCCTGAGGGTACCAATAAAATTCAAAGCTCCCACATTCGACAAGTATACCTGTCCAAAGGGGGATACCTGTCCAAAGGTGCACGTGCGGTCATACTACGGAAGGATGTCGGCGTATTCAAACGATGAGAGGATGCTAATGCATTTCTTTCAAGATAGCTTGTCGGGCCCGTCCCTCGAGTGGTATATGGGATTGGAACCAACTCAGATAAAGACATGGAAGCAGCTGGCTGAAGCGTTTGTGGCTCACTATAAGTACAACAGTGACTTGGCACCCAACCGGGTCCAATTGCAGGGGTTGTCCCAGAAGAAGGGCGAGAGCTTCAAAGAGTACGCGCAGAGATGGCGCAACATGGCTGCTCGAGTTCATCCTCCTTTGGAGGACAAGGAAATGAATGATATGTTCATAGGAACATTTACCGGTATGTTTTATGACAAGTTGTTTCATACTTCTTTGGGCAGTTTCTCAGACTTAATCCTGATGTGAGAGAAGATTGAAAGCAACATTAAACAGGGAAGATTCCAAGCTGAGGAATCCACTGCAGCTAGCAGTAACAGAAGGGCTTTCGGTGGGCGCCGTCAAGGTGATGTAAGTGCAGTGTTTGGGGGCCGAGGCCGAGGCCGGGGCAGAGGTCGAAACCAGTACAATCAGCCGCAGCAGGTGGCAAGCGTTACTATTCCGTTTCAGCAACAACCATTTCAACAACAACAACAGCAACAGCAGCCACAACAGGGGGCACATCCTGTCCAGCGCAGAGTCCAGGGGGGCAGACCAAGGAGGGTGTTTGAAAAGCCTCCTTCAACGTATGCAGAATTGCTACAGACGTTACTGGGTTTGAACTTGGTGGAAAAGAGAACTCTGGCGCCAATAACAGGCACTCCTCCATACGGTTACGATGCAAGCAGGCACTGTGAATTCCACGTCGGGGCTCCTGGCCACGATGTAGAGGGTTGCCACGTGGTGCAGGATCTATTGGATAGTAAGGCTATCAATTTTGGACAGGCGGGTCCGAACATAGTGCAAAAGCCCATGCCCAATCATGGGGCAAACGCCATTTTAACCGAGGAGGGTTTGAACTTGATTATGAATGTTGACGACCTAAAGACACCGTTGTGTGAGATAAAGAGAAGGTTATTGCAAGGAGGTGTGTATCCAGGTTGCGACGAGTATTGTTTAGAGTGTTGGACCCAAGCTGGGGGTTGTGATGAATTGAAGAAGGGTATTCAGACTTTAATCGATGGAGGCACATTGCAATTCGACAGAACGACAGTTGAAGAACCTGCAGAGGTATTGGCAGACGAGCAAAGTGATGTGGCTACTGTGATGATTCCCCGAAAAACGATAACTATAACGGAGCCGGCCAAGCGACCGCCGATCACTATCACCAAGGCAGGACCAATCCCTTATGAGAGCACTAAGGCAGTCCCCTGGACCTATGGGTTGGAAGTATACTGTGATGGGGTGAAAATTGATGTTAATAAACAGCCAGTTAAGGGTGTAGACAACGTCGTCGGCACCGGAGGTATGACAAGAAGTGGGAGAATCTTCATATCGCCTGAGGTAGAGGCTGAACGATTGGCGAAAGGAAAAGGAAAGATGAATGAGAATGTCCCGGTGCAGGGGAGCGGAAAAGAAACGTCATCTAAGGATGTGGAAGAGTTCATGCGCCTTATTCGTAAGAGTGACTATAAGATTGTTGAGCACCTTCAACAGACGCCGTCAAAGATATCCATACTGTCGTTGCTATTGTGTTCCGAAGCTCACAGAAATGCATTGTTGAAAGTTCTGGATACGTCCTTCGTACCCCAAGATGTTTCCGTGAATCAGTTGGAGGGGGTGTTGGCGCATGCGAACGCAGGTCATAGCTTGGGCTTTACAGACTTTGATTTGACCCCGAAGGGGAGAGAGCATAACATGGCGTTGCACGTCTCTGTTGAGTGTAGGGGATCAGTCATGTCTCATGTACTGGTAGACACCGGATCTTCCTTGAACGTGCTGCCTAAGAAAGCGATGATGAAATTAGACGTCAGAGGAATCCTTTGTACGCCTAGTGACTTGGTGGTCAGGGCATTTGATGGTACACGAAGAACAGTCTTTGGATCCATAACATTACCTCTACAGGTGGGACCGGAGGTTTTCGCAACTGAATTTTATATTATGGACATCCAGCCAGCATACAGCTGCCTTCTCGGACGACCCTGGTCCATGGGGCTGGGGCAGTCACATCTACCTTGCATCAAAAGCTGAAATACATGGTAGGGGACAGTGTGGTCACGGTCTGTGGAGAAGAAGATATATTGGTTAGCCATCTGTCATCATTCAAGTACGTAGAAGTCGACGGCGAGATTCATGAAACACCCTGTCAAGCCTTTGAAGGGTTGCGCATCAAAGACAAAGGTCTCGGGCCGAGTAAAGCGTCAGAGGTGGCCGTCTCGTTGTATAAGGAGGCTCAGGCTCTAGTAAAGACAGGTGAGACAAAGGGCTGGGGCAAGGTGCTGGATATTCCCGTGAAGATTGACCGATTTGGGCTGGGATATCAACCGTCGTCATCGACACCTGCTGTGGGGGCACCCCGTTTCAGAGGACCGATAACCATCACCGCTAGTGGAGGGTGTCACGAGGTCATCAATGCTGTTTCAGATTCCGAAGAAGGAGACAGTGATTGCGACATGGACGCCTGGATTCAGCCAAGCGTGCCAGGACAAGGATTATGCAATTGGTCTATTCAGGAGATTGTTCCTGTGACTCACAAACAGTAATACTTTGTTTTCTTAATTGTTGAACAATCTGGTGTCTTACCCGAGGCATCATGATTTTGCTTAGGGCTGTGTTGTTATGTACATTGCGTTGTTTAATCATTAAATAAAAGGCGTTTTCCATGTACAAATATTGTGATCTCTGTTTTTCATGTTTTGTGTTTTACAATAAAATGGCAACGTGGTTATTCGCTTTATACGCATTTTGAAGCATTTAACCATTCCTTTTGTAGGATAACATTTTCAGATGACATCATTGAACCGCCTATGACTCGTCTCAACTTTGAGCACCCGGTATTTCAGGTCGAAGAAGAGATTGTCGAAGATGGCGACGTTCCCGAAGAATTTTCTTGGTTGGTAAAGCAAGAAGAACGAGTCATTCTGCCTCATGAGGAGGTCATCGAAATCATTAACCTAGGGTCGGAAGGGGTTGAAAAGAACATCTGTATAGGAGTCACGCTGCAGAGCGACGTCAAGCGAAGACTGGTTGAAATGCTCAGAGAGTATAGTGATGTGTTCGCTTGGTCGTATGAAGACATGCCTGGGCTTGATACAGATATGGTTGTGCACCGCCTGCCGTTAAAAGAAGAATGCCCGCCGGTCAAGCAGAAGCTTCGCAGAACTAGACCTGATATGGCAGTGAAAATTAAGAAGGAGGTTCAAAAGCAGTGGGATGCTGGTTTCCTAGCTGTGACAAAATATCCCTCATGGGTCGCTAACATTGTACCAGTGCCAAAGAAAGATGGTAAAGTGAGAATGTGCGTAGATTACCGTGATTTGAATAAAGCGAGCCCGAAAGATGATTTTCCGCTTCCTCACATCGATGTGCTGGTTGACAACACTGCCCAATTCTCCGTATTTTCCTTCATGGATGGCTTCTCGGGCTATAATCAGATTAAAATGGCGCCAGAGGACATGGAGAAGACTACTTTCATAACACCTTGGGGAACATTTTGTTACAAAGTGATGCCCTTCGGATTGAAGAATGTTGGGGCAACGTATCAGCGTGCAATGACGACTCTTTTCCATGATATGATGCATAAGGAGATCGAAGTTTATGTCGATGATATGATTGCCAAATCCCAGACGGAGGAAAAGCATTTGGTGAATCTGCTGAAGTTATTCAAAAGGCTTAAGAAGTTCAGGCTGAGACTGAACCCTAACAAGTGCACCTTCGGGGTGAGATCGGGTAAACTGCTGGGGTTTATCGTAAGCGAAAGAGGAATAGAGGTTGATCCTGCAAAAATAAAAGCAATACAAGAGATGCCGACGCCTAGAACAGAGAAAGAGGTGCGCGGGTTCTTAGGGAGGTTGAACTACATCGCTCGGTTCATATCTCACCTAACGGCTACGTGTGAGCCATTATTCAAGCTGTTGAAAAAAGACCAGGCTGTAACGAGGAATGAAAATTGTCAAAAGGCGTTCGATAAAATAAAGCAGTATTTGCAGGAGCCTCCTATTTTGATACCCCCAGTGGCAGGGAGACCCTTGATTATGTATTTGACAGTTTTTGAGGGAAGTATGGGTGGTGTTCTCGGTCAACACGAAGAGACAGGAAGAAAAGAGCATGCGATCTACTACTTGAGTAAGAAGTTTACTGAATGTGAATCTCGATATTCAATGCTCGAAAAAACTTGTTGCGCGTTAGCCTGGGCCGCCAAGCGGTTGAGGCAATACATGCTGAATCATACAACCATGCTCATCTCGAAGATGGATCCTATCAAATATGTATTCGAAAAGCAGGCGTTATCGGGGAGAATTGCCCGTTGGCAGATGGTTTTGACTGAATATGACATCCAGTATGTCTCGCAGAAGGCTATAAAGGGGAGCGTATTGTCTGAGTATTTGGCAGAGCAGCCTATTGAGGATTACCAATCGATGAGGTTTGATTTTCCTGACGAGGATATCATGTACCTAAAGATGAAAGATTGTGAAGAGTCGTTGCCAGACGAAGGACCAGAATTGGGCTCCAAATGGAAGTTGATCTTTGACGGAGCTGTAAACGCCTACGGTACCGGAATAGGGGCAATCATCACTACTCCACACGGGTCGCACATCCCGTTTACCGCCCGATTGACCTTTCCGGTTACCAATAATGAAGCCGAATACGAAGCTTGTATCATGGGGCTTGAAGAAGCCATTGATTTGCGAATCAAAAATCTGGATGTGTACGGAGACTCAGCTCTGGTGGTGAATCAAATAAAAGGGGAATGGGAGACACGGCAGCCTAATTTGATACCATACATGAATTACGCAAGGAGATTATTGCCTTTCTTTGACAAGGTTGAATTGCATCATGTACCGCGAGCAGAGAATCAGATGGCTGACGCCCTGGCCACTTTGTCTTCCATGTACAAAGTCAACTTCTGGAATGAGGCTCCCAGAATCGTTATCTCCTGGCTTGACAGACCCGCCTTCGTGTTTTCCATTGAAGAAGCATCTGATGATAAACCGTGGTATTTTGATATCCTTAATTTCCTGAAGAACAAAGAGTATCCGACTGGGGCATCCAGTCACGATCAAAAGACTCTCAGGAGATTGACGGGTAATTTCTATCTGAATCCGGACGGTGTCTTATACAAGCGAAATCACGACTTGGTGGTACTACGTTGTGTAGATGAGAAAGAGGCGAAGCTGCTCATGGAGGAAATACATGAGGGTACATTTGGTACGCATGCTGGAGGACATGCTATGACGAGGAAGCTGCTGCGGGTGGGCTATTTTTGGCTGACTATGGAAACTGATTGTTTCAAGTTTGCGAGGAAGTGTCATAAGTGCCAAATCTACGCAGATAAGATCCATGTGCCTCCGAGTCCTCTGAATGTGATGTCATCGCCATGGCCATTCTCGATGTGGGGAATCGATATGATTGGAAAGATCGAGCCGACGGCTTCTAACGGACACCGGTTCATTCTAGTAGCAATCGATTATTTCACCAAGTGGGTGGAAGCGGCATCCTATGCAAATGTGACTAAGCAGGTGGTAGCCAGATTCATCAAGAGAGATATCATTTGCAGATATGGGATCCCCGAGCGGATAATTACTGACAACGGTTCAAACCTGAATAACAAAATGATGAAGGAGCTGTGTCAGAATTTTAAGATCGAGCATCACAACTCCTCCCCTTATCGACCCAAGATGAATGGCGCTGTTAAAGCGGCCAATAAGAATATAAAGAAGATCGTTCAGAAGATGGTGGTGACCTATAAGGATTGGCATGAGATGCTACCTTTCGCTTTGCACGGTTATCGTACGACGGTACGCACATCAACCGGGGCAACCACGTTCTCGTTGGTATATGGAATGGAAGCAGTGTTACCATTGGAGGTTGAGATTCCTTCGCTGAGAGTATTACGAGATGTCCAACTAGACGAGGCAGAATGGGTGAAAGACAGGTTGAACCAGCTGAGTTTAATGGATGAGAAGAGGCTAGCTTCTCTAGCATACGGTCGTTTTTACCAGAGCCGAATGAAGAAAGCATATGATAAGAAGATACGTCCTTGGAGCTTTCAGACGGGCGACCTGGTGCTGAAAAGGATTCTCCCGCCACAGGCAGATCACAGGGGCAAGTGGACCCCCAACTACGAAGGGCCATACGTTGTCAGAAAAGTCTTTTCAGGAGGGGCTTTACTATTGTCCACCATGGACGGTGAAGACTTTACGTCGCCTGTGAATTCGGACGCAGTTAAAAAATACTTTGCTTGAAATTGACCCGCTGGACAGAAAAAAGAGAGTCCAGGCAAAAATGGGGCATCCTGGCGAACCAAAAACAGAATGAAAGGTTTGGGCAAAAGTTAGGGATAAGATGAAAAAATGTACACCCGCGAAGTTGAAAACCTACACTGGGCGGCTTCGGCAAAAAAGGGTATCCCGGTGAACTGAAAACCCGTAAAGGGCGGTTCACGCAAAAGTTAGGGATTTGAAAAAGCAAATGACTGCGGTCCGAATTTGATACTGCGGTGCGCATTGGTGGGAGAATATACTTGAGGAGTCGACTATCAGATACAATCTCTTCGGAAGTGTGAATACCGGGAAAGCATTAGAGTCGGGCGAGTCATAGGAGGATCAGTTCATGATGTTCGTCTGCATCCCGTTGCCGATATGTGTACAAATTTGATTTGTCATCATATTTATGCTTCTTGTGCATACTTGTATATTTGTTGTGCGTAGCTTCCTCTTTTCAGGAGTTACATCCCATGTACAAAACTCCGCCCATTTAGGGGCCCAATCAATAAAACATGTTATTCAGTATTTGATACTGGTTCTTTACTGTTTTGTACATGATAAACGCCTAGGTTTAATGAAACTAGAAAGTGTATAACGTCGCTGGCCCTTGCCGATAATTGCTAAAACTTTGAATTAACTGAAAATGATGTCACTAACACTACCTTGAATAGATTTGGTTGCATAGACTTGTCTTGTCTTACTTGTGGTGTTGTAGGGTTCGTAGCCGTAGGAAGTGGACGACCCAAAAGATTGCAGTATTGACCAGAAGCTCGTAACGAAAGACTCGATCCCCACGCAGGTCGCGCTTCTGAGATAACATTGTTCCTTACTGAAGAAGGATCAAACTCCCCAGCTAGTCGCAGCTTATCCAAAGGACATTCTCCAGCAAAGTCGTTTAATCTCAGCAGAATTGACGATTCCCAGATCGAAGGCTGTATTCAGACAGTGTGGTGTCCCCCAAAAGGATCCCCCATCCCGAGCAAAGTGGTTTAGCCTCCGAAGATTAGCATTTCCAACTCGTGAGCTGTACTTAGACAGTTTACCCTTCCCAGTAGGGTCATTTACTCTCCCCCAGCGGAGTCAGTTGATTTTCCCCAAGAGAATCGTTTCGTCCCCAGCGGAGTTCTCTTTCCAGCAAGTGTTTTCCTTCCTCCCAGTGGAACTCGAAGAAAACTCTCCCCGGCAGAGTTGGTGGTGTATCCTGGCATTTATTTTGTCGGAATACCGTGTGATACCCGTTCACTCCCCAGCAGAAGTCCAATCATGATTGGCAACACCTGGTTATCCCCAGAGGAGTTGGCATTATCTTCAGCATTTATTTTGCTGAAGCATTTTTCTATATCCCGGCAGTTCGAGCCTGCATTTGCATTGGCATATAGTGTCATATTTGCATCTACCAAATAAAAACGTGTAGCATTTCCATGTCGAATGGAGCATTGCGTCACTGTCAAACATATGCATTCTGAAACATAAACCAGGTTGGTTAACCGTTTATTTTCAAGTGTTGTTTCCCTTGCAGGTGGAGGGAGCTCTTGCTCAAATTAATTGCCAAACATTCAAGATATCGGCGTGAGACATGTAACGATAATGTCAATCGTGGCATTATTTCCCACAGAGTTGCTTGATTAAGTTTCTCTTACCCTTCCAGAGGAGTATTTCTTCAAGGTTGTTGTTATAACAATATCAAAAGATTTCGTGAATCGGTTTTGGAAGTTGTCTGGCAGTATAGATTCAAAAAAAAAATCCCCAGTAGAGGCCTTCTCAGATTTGCTGCCATGTCAGCACTGAAAATTGGAAGACTAGACGTATATTGTGTTACCCATGTGGTTGATGGAGCTAGCTGCTGTAAAGATAGGCAGAAAAGCTGTATCAGAGTATGTTCCCGTAAGAATCAGGCGGAAGAACTTTCCTGTAAGTATCAGGCAGACGTGTTATCTTTTCCCGTATGAATAGGCAGATGAAATTTCCTGTGTTCAGACAGATGATATTTCCGTATGAATAGGCGGATGAAGTTTCCTGTGTTCAGACAGATGATATTCCCGTATGAATAGGCGGATGAAGTTTCCTGTGTTCAGACAGATGATATTCCCGTATGAATAGGCGGATGAAGTTTCTTGTGTTCAGACAGATGATTTTCCCGTATGAATAGGCGGATGAAGTTTCCTGTGTTTAGGCAGATGATATTCCCGTATGAATAGGCGGATGAAATTTCCTATGTTCAGACAGATGATATTCCCGTATGAATAGGCGGATGAAGTTTCCTGTGTTCAGACAGATGATTTTCCCGTATGAATAGGCGGATGAAGTTTCCGGTGTTTAGGCAGATGATTTTCCCGTATGGATAGGCGGATGAAATTTCCTGTGTTCAGACAAATGATGTTCCTGTATGAATAGGCGGATGAAGTTTCCTGTGATTAGACAGAAATGTTTCCCAGCGAAGCGCCGGGATTTTTCCGTGATGTGAGTCCTGACGTGGACAGATTTGTGTTTATTCGTGATTTGGCGAAATTTGGGTCCAAATGTGGACAAGGTTACTCCTGTGACAACAGAATCTCTATTCGTGTTGACGAATTTGTCTCTCTTCTTGTGTTGATAAGGTTAAACCAGTTGTGGACAGAGGTGTTTTGCGAAAAGTATTCAGTATCTGAGGCGTTACATAGGTGGTTGAAGTTGAAATCAGACGTCGGATCAGTTGTTGCCGTAACAACCAGATTCAGTTAGTGGATGTCGCTCCCCAAACAGTGGTGCAGTTTATTTCTGCGGTTGGCAAATTTTCGGGTTCTTAGTATTCAACCGTCTCGCACCTCGAATGTTTGAAGGTCGTTCGCTCTTCACCCAATCGGGTCCAAGTCGCTTGAATAGGGGCAGCTGTTGCACCCTAAAATTTGCTCAACCTACTTCACTTGGTTTATGTTTCAATTGCATTGTCATTTGCACAAAAAGTCATGTACATAGTCTAATCATTTGCATAGCATAGCATAGCAAGTCATCCAACAAGGGACCAAGTACTATTCTCATCTCTATGAGCATATCAAGAGATTCTTATTCAAATTCAAGCATATCCAAGTCATCAGAAAGAAATTGAAGTCTAAGAAGTCAATGGATCAAGCAGTGGATCTATCTCCTATCTTGAGGGTGTTTGAAGATCATCAAAGAAGTTGTGAGCTGTGAATTAAGCATGGAGGGTATATAGACATCATGGAGGACCTAAAGGGTCATTTTGAAAGTGAGACAAGTCATTGATATGATCACAAGAGTTGAGTGGAAGACAGTCAACTAGGGTTTCATCTGGGTCAACCCTAGGTCAAATGATTGATTGAAAGGCATCAAGGTCTATTTGAGAGATGTGGGGTTCATCATTTGACATGTAGATATGGATGTGGTGTTGTGCCAAGGAGAAATCAAGAGAAATCAAGAAGAAGAGGAGTTTCTAAATTAGGGTTTCTGTGTAAAGTCCCCTAATTTAGGACAAACTTCCAAGCAAGATAATTCAAAATGCAAGCTTCAAATGGATCCTTGGCCAACATTAAACTTGTAGAAGATCTCAAGACCTTTAATTTGAGTGGTGGAAGACATCAAGGAGATGTATAGAACTCAAGTTATGGTCCTTGCAAGTTACAGGTCATCTGAGGCATCTGAAATTTTGTCTGTGAAAGTTACTTGTCTTCCAAGCAACTTTTACCCCTCAAGGAGCTTTCAAATGGATTTCTGGTCAACATGAGAGTTGTTCCTCATTTTCTTATCTTTCTATAAAGGTATGGAATGCCTTCATTTGATTTGTGAAACTCTACTTATGACCTTGGCAAGCAAAGGGTATTTTGGTCATTTAAGAATTACAGGTCATTTCAAGCCTTTGCCCAAAACTCATACAAGGAAGCTTCAAATGAAAAACTTCACAACATAAAAGTTGCTCCAAATGACATTTTGAGTCTAGAAAAGTGGTCATGGGAGTTGGCAAATGCTCATAGCTCAAGATTGCAAATTTGGTTAATTAAAAGGTGAATTTAATGAATAAAAGTGACCTAAAAATGAGATTTTTCATAACATGGCCAAATGGGATGAAATTATAGGTCATTTTGATTGGAAAGAATGTTTTAAGACCATTGGCAATAGTGGATTTTTGAGTTTAGGTCAAAATTTGAGAGATATCATTGGTTGCTTATGTATGAAGTTACACATGCCAAAACACAAGGGATTTGTGCACAAGAAGTTTCTAACAAGTTCTAGATGGTTCCATGAGCATCTATATATTGAGTAGAGTGGATCCAATCATTGGTTGGTGATTCATTTTGGTTGAAAACTCATATTTGCATCTCATTCCTCAATTTTACAAATTCATTCCAATCTCTTCAATTCTTCATCAATCATTCAATTTCATGATCCAAATCCACTCAAGAATCATCCCTGAGTACATTGCAAGCAAGATTTGAAGAAGAAATCACAAGAATCGTGCTATACAATTTCATCCTCCAAATTGCAAAAAGAATTGGTTATGGCAATCCAAGGTGTTTAAGCAAGAACAAGTGCATACAGAACCAAGATCCAAGTCCATTGATCAAGTCCCAAGCATTGCTAGCTGTGAATCCAAGGATTTCTCCATCTGTTTTCAGATTTTTACCAGGTTGGTTTTTCTATAGAATTGGCTAGAATTAGATAGCATGATAGAGAATCCTTAGGTTAGAACTGTTAGGAATAGGTAGATGATTAATTTCAGTGAGTTTGAGGGCATTTCATGGAGTTTACCATTGGAGCACGAATTCTGTTGAGACTTAGAACTTGAGGATTAGGTTGTTAGAATCTTGAATTGTTGGTGATTATTGATCAGTGAAAGGTCAGGAAGAGATTAGTACACTTAGATTGTGGATTGGTGATGATGAAATTTCTGAGTAATTCTGAGTTGGAGATCGTATTTCATGATTTATGTGATATGAATTGATGTTGATGATATGAGCGAATTCAGGGAGAAAATTAGAGTGATTTTGCTTTTTACACTTTTGAATTTGATGAAGAATCGAGCGTGTACGAATTGATGGAATATGGTGCATGAAGTTCGGTTTTCATGGCTTCCATGGTGAAACCCTAGACTAGAGGAAGACGAAGCTCCACAAGTGTTGGATGAGCAAGACCATGTTGACTGAAATGATGATCGCTCGACCACGATTCAAAGCTGAGTTTGGAGGGAAGCTGGGTGCCTTAAGCGCACCGTTTCACTTAAAACCCTCTGGTGGGCTTAAGAAACTATTGCTATCCACACCACCATTCGCCAGGCCCATTCATGTTTAACTGATTTTATTACTTTTTACACCATTTTCGTGTTTTTTGTCTTTGGTATTTTTCTGACTTAACTGGGCCCAAACGCGCCTTGCTATGCGCACCCCCAGTCTGGGCCCATCATCCATTTTTCAACTGAAATCACTACTAACTGCACCCCTAACCAATTTTAAATCATTTTAATTTCTTTTATTTTTGTTAATTGTTTGAAAAATCATAACAAATGGAAAATTCCATGTTTTTGAGTGGTTGTTTTTGCATCTTTTTCTTATTTCTGTTAAGAAAATTGTCATGTAATAAAATTAGCATTTTATTTTATTTTTGCATTTTTAGTATATTTTTCTTTTAAATAGGTTTTGAATGATGTTTAGTTTAATACTTGATCTTGTTGATTTTTGTTTAGCTAGATCCTTCTATATTTTGGACCCATTCTTTTTAGAGTATTTCACTTAGGACTTTAATTTTCATATGAGATTTAATTCATTGATTTTAGGATTAAATGTTAGATGTTTGTTTAGTTGTGATTAGGGGAATCAAAATTAGGGTTTAGATATAACATAGGTGTGATAAATCTTTTCTTTTAGGAGTTGTAGTTTGAAGTTTGGGGTATGGGACTATAGGGTATTATGGGTAAATAATAGATCCCTTAGGAAATATTAGACTTCCCCTATTCTACTATTACTATTAGTATATTGCTTGTGTCTGATTGATTGTGTGGTGTGCCCTCTCTAGGGTTATTATTTGACTGTGTGGGGTATTGGGCCTGCATGGGGTTTGGGTTTGAGTTGAAGACTGTGCTGATGAAGCCCATTGAAGATTGAGAGAATGAAGACCAATTTCCAGAGTTGATGAAGAGTCTCTTGCTGGCAGCTGTTGAAGGTTATAGGATCTAGAAGCTAGGCAGAGCTCTAGAATAGAAAACTTGCTTCATAAACATGGAAGGTCTTGTCTGCCTCCATTCTTTCTCTATGATTCAAAGTCTCTTTTAAATACCCACCTCCTTCCTTTGGAAGGATTAGTGAATGTATTTAAAAGATAGAACTTTTGAGAGAAAATTGTTTGTATCATGTTAACAGTTAGTGAGCCACCCTTGGTAGGCAATTGACTGTTTAACATCTTATTCATCTTGTTGACTGCTGTTCATCTTGGAGAGTGAGACTTGAAGAAAAGCCATTGAAGGATTGAAGATAGAGACCTTGCTTGAAGGCTTGAAGATAAAGACTGATGTTTGCTTGAAGCTTGTAGATGGTTGAAGATGACTTGAAGACAGATGTTGATGAAGACTGTTGTTTGCTGTTTATTTTTTAGCTGTTTATAATTTTTGATGTATTGTTTGAATTTCCCTGATTGTATTGTTTGCCATTAATCTGTTAGGTTGAAAGCGAATTTTGTTCGCTTTTGCCTGTTTTTTTCTAGGTTCGAGGTTGAGTGGGACTCCCTTGCCTCGCTTGTATTGCTGCATCCATGCATTTTACTGCTTTATTGTATATGTGCTACTGTTTCTGTTTCCGTTTATCCCTTAGGATCTCTGTTTCTCTCTGCGCAAGAGAGGAGCATGATAGACATTAGGTCTTAACCCATGCATGATAACATTAGGTTAGTTTAATTCCCTTTCAAACCATAGGTTAGAGTGTTGTCTCTTCTTTCTCAAAACAAACAGAAAAACACAATAAATATTTCAAACACAATAAAAGACACTTCTTCCGTAAAAGAATGTGAACTCATCAAAACGTCATTTTTGTCCGCTTGGACCAGTAATCAGAGAAACCATTTTTTAGAAGGAGATAAAAACAATCAAGACAGACTTGTGTCGTACGTGGCCCGAGCTACGTTTGCTCTGATCTTTCATGCTGTATGAAAGTACGTAGGCATAGGATGCGATATCCTAGCGAGCAACCTTCCCCTCCTTTCCCGTAGGTAGGCGAACTACATTGACTCTGATTTCTCGTTCCAGACGGGAATACGTAGGCATAAAGTGCGATACTTAGCCGAGTCATTTTATTTTATTTTAACCCCTGACCTGTAGAATAGATAGAATAACAATCCGTACCAGAAAACAAGCGTGGATCCCGTCGAGTACGACGGACGTGAGGGGTGCTAATACCTTCCCCTTGCGTAACCGACTCCCGAATCCAGGATTTGGTTGCGATGACCATTCCTTTCCCATCTTTGCGGTAGGTTTACTTCGAGCGTTTCCTTTCCCTCCGTTGGGATAAATAACGCACGGTGGCGACTCTTCTGTTCAGCCGGCGCCGATTTTCGCAGTAGCGACAGACTTTTGTTGACCAAAATCATATTCATCTAATGACCTGTAACTTGTCTGGATCATAACTTGAGTTCTATAAATCCAATCAAGGACTTCTAGTACTCAAAAGAAAGCTTAGAACATGCTCTAAAAGTTCCATGTTGGTCAAAAGTTGAGATGAAAGTTGTAACTTGAGATAGGTGGTCTTGAAGTTAGGCACTAAATAGGGGATTTTACCCTGAGAACCCTAATTTAGTAACTTCTCACACACTTGATTCTTGATAAATTGAACTTGAAATGATGTCTCATGTATCTTAAAACAACATCCCATGACCATAGAGACTTGGAATTGAGTTTTAATCTCCTTCAATTTCACAGTTGACTGAGGATTAACCAGAGGAAAACCCTAGTTGTAACATCTTTGAATGTGGTTTGTTCCACCTCACACAACAACTTGAATAAGCTCCAAATGGCTCTCAAAGCACTCAATGAGCTCTCTCAACATCTTATATCCATAATCATGAATTCACAATCCTCTGATGATCTTGAACTGGCCTCCAAGTTAGGAGTTGACCCACATACATCCATCAATCCTTTCACAAGACTATTGCCCACTTCCTGATGACTTGATGACCATCCAAACTTGAGTAACACCCCTTGCTTAGGCTCAACCCTTTGAGTAGACTCCTCTTGCTATGCACAACCCCTTGATCCCCTGTTCAATGAAAAATGTTATGCAATGCAAATGCTAGAAAGAAATGAAATGAAACATAAACCAAGTTAATAAAAGGTTGGGCAAATTTTGGGGTGCAACAGCTGCGTCCAGACAGGACATTTTCCAACATCAGTCGTACCTGACCCTTCACAAAAAACCCAAAGTCCAATTCCTATTGGCAACCACCAGAAAGCCCAATCCTTATTGGCGCATCATTCCAAAATCCAATTCCCATTGGTACCTAGGAAGATTTCACCTGGTCTTCCCCAGCAAAGTCCAATCGTATTTGGCACATCTGGTTATTCCCAACGGAGTTGGCTTCAGCATTTATTTTGCTGGAGTGGTTATACAGCTTTCCCCGACAGCCCGAGCCCGCATTTGCATTTTTGCATATAGTTATCATATTTTCATCATCTTTGCATTACATCCTCCAAATGCGTAGCATTTCCATTTCGTATGGAGCATTATGCCATAGAAACAAAATTCAAACACATGCATGCGAAGCATAAGCCAGTTTTTGTTAGCCTTCTGTAGCAATCTGATTCAACTCTTTCAGTCAAGACAGTGATATATCAGCAGCCTGGTTCAGTCGGCTCATCTGCTTACTTTTGGGTTTCAGATCATGCATTGGTTATGCTTTGTCCATCAGCCCTCTGATGATGACATCTCCAAGCAGATTTTCTTTGTCCGTCAGCCCTCTAATGATGTGCATCCCTAGCAGGTTTTCCTTCTGTCGGTCCCTATTGCCGAAGGGGTTCTGAGATTCGCCGAGGTATTTTGGATGATTTTCCTTTTGTCGATCCCTATTGACGAAGGATTTCTGAGATTCTCTGAGGCATTTTGGATGATTTTCCTTCTGTCGATCCCTATTGACAAAGGAGTTCTGAGATTCGCCGAGGTATTTTGGATGATTTTCCTTCTGTCGATCCCTATTGACGAAAGAGTTATGAGATTCGCCAAGGTATTTTGGATGATTTTCTTTCTGTCAATTCCTATTGACGATGTGATTATTCTATGTGGCTTTCTCTCCGTCTATCCTTAGACGAGGCGAGATTTGGATATGGTTCTCTTTCTGTCTATCCTTAATGTGAGCTTTGGATATTTCTTTCTGTCTACCTTTAGGCGATGTGTTTCTTCGGATGGCGTTTCTTTCCGTCTACCATTAAACGATGTGAGCTTTGGATATTGTTTGCTTCCCGTCTACCATTAGACAACGTGATCTTGGATATGATTTTCTTTCCGTCTACCCTTAAACGATGTGGTTCCTCGGATATGGTGTTTTTTCCCGTCTACCTTTAGACGATGTGATATTTTGGATATGGACATTTCTTACCGTCTACCATTAGACGATGTGAGTTTTGGTTATGGTTTTCTTTCTGTCTATCCTTAGACGATGTGAATGTTGGATATGTTTCTTGTCGTCTACCATTAGACGATGTGAATTTTGGATATTTTTCTCCGTCTACCCTTAGACGAGGTTGTTCTTCGAATGTTTTCTTTCTGTCTACCCTTAGACGATGTGACTTCGGATTTGGTTTTCTCTTCGTCTATCCTTAGACGATGCGAGTTTTGGATAAGATCTTCTCAGCTTCGGTTGATCTGATCTTAGGGTTTGATGCTCGCTTTTATTTAGCAGAGGCCTGACGGCGATGTCAGATGATTCTTCCGACTGCGAGTCAATGTTGCAACTATCAGTTCTATTATTTCCGGAGATTTTTGTCCCATCAAAGGTTGCAGTTCTGTTTGTGTGGTTGGCAAATTTTCAGGTTCTTTGGTATTCAACTGTCTTTTACCTTGATTGTTTGAAAGTCGTTCGCTTTTCGACCCTTCAGGTTCAAGCCGTTTGAATAGGGGCAGCTGTTGTACCCCAAAATTTGACCAACCGTTTCTCGCAATTTGGCTTATGTTTCGTTTCATTTGCATTCGCATCTGCATACCACATACTGTGCATTTTTTCAGCCGGATTGATTTTATCAGGATCACAGCCCTTTTCTCGCGATTCAAACCAGTTCGAGCAAGAGGTTTATTTTGGAAGTGGTGCTCTTCCCGGTGATTCGGTCTATGCTGTTATTTTTGGGGATATTTCGGTGTCCGCCGTTTTACCGTATTTTGTTGCATTCTCGCATTTTTGGTTAACTAATTTAATTGCTTTGCATTGGGATTATCTTGATTTTCTAGAATTTATTTCTTAATTTTTAGCATAGAATTTAGATTTTAAATAGATTGTTATCTTCTATTTTTTATTTTTAGAATATTATTAGTTTTTAATAGATTTTAAGTAGCATTTTCTATTTTAATGGTTTTTAGAATATTAGGTTATATTTTAAGATTAATTCTTAGATTTTAATTAGATTGGTTAATCTAGATTGAAGTTGGTTAGAATTTAAATAGTTTTAGTTAGGATATTAATTGATTAGTTGTTATTAATTGATTAAGTTTTAGTTAGTTTAACGTTGCATTATTAATTCTCTAGTTTGCAATTAATCTTCAGCATTTGTTTTTAATGCATTTAATTGGTTTTAGTTAGTTTAGTATTAGTCAGGTTTTAATATTAAACCAACTTTGTCTTTAGTGTGTTTTATTAGTTTAATCATTAATTTGCAACTTTAATCATTAATTAAGTCCAGCTAATCCAGCTTAGTGCAGGTCTGCTGACATGTGTCAGGCTATAAAAGCCTGTACACTCTCTCTCTCATCAGGGGCTGACACGTTTTCCCCAGTTGGCACCACCTCACCATGCAAACCCTAAACCCTTCACCGGAGAAATCAATGCTCACCAACTCACCACCGGAAAACTCATCCAACCCACCAGAAACTTCAACCTCCCACCGGAAAACTCATATGTTCATCCCACATTCAACCATTTTTTCCAGATCTTCCTCTGTGTTCATCGTGTTCATAACCGTTTTTTCCAGATCTTCATTTGTGTTCATCGTGTTCACAACAGTTTTTTCCAGATCTTCATCGTGTTCATCGCGATGTTCATCATGATTTCCCAGAATTTCCACAACACTTCCATGATCTTCATCCTGTTCATACAAACCTTCATCAAACCTCATCCGTTTTTCCAGAAATCTTCATAAACTCGTCAAACTTCATCTGAACTCAATTCATCTTCAGATTCAAATTCAAATCGTCAAACCATTCGTCTCTAATCCACTGTTTTTTCGCAAAACGCCATGGACAAATAACCTTATGTCTTCATCGTCAACTCCTAATCTATCCAGATCTACATCCATGCGCTCATCAATCTTCATCAATAGATCTACAGATCTTCGAACCAACTCTTTCAGATTTTCGGATCTACAACATGCAACTTTAGATCCATCACAAACTTCACGCAATCTTCACCACTACTTCAAGCTCCAACATCCAGCAAACAAAGCTCACACGGCGCTCAATAAAAATCGGAAGAATCATCATGATTGCGTTGATTTTACTAGTTTGGTTTGATTATCTCATTTTATAGGTGATGGTGATGTTTGAAGGGCGAGGAGTTGAGACGGAGAAAGGATAGAGAGTGGAAGACAGTGGTCTTTTTGTGGCCAGCGGCGGTTGGAGGTGACGGCGGAGTTGAAGAGGAAGGAAGTTAGGGTTTTTTTCAGACCAGAGTGAATGAAGAAGAAGAAGGTCCTCGTGGAACTGTTTGAACGGGTTAGTGGGCCTTCGGCCCATTCATTCATTTTCTGGATCATACCCCTGTTATTCAACATCGCACCCCCCATTGGTTTACTGCTTGTTGTTTCTTTTGTTGTTGGAGATTTGTTGGGCCAAGCCCAACCGAATTCCTTACTACACCCCTGCCTGGCTGCTGTTACACCCTCTGTGTTTTATTTTTGTAATATACTTTAATATTTTGTATTATATTTTGTATATATGTAAATACATTTCAATACTTTTTTTAGAATAATATTACATATATTTTTGTATAGAATTTTATATTCTATATTCAAATTCAATTTCTTTTTAATATTTATTTAGAACCTTATTTTTTTCTATTAGAGGTTTATTTTCTTTTTAAAAGTTGATTTTCTTATTTCCATTTGTTATTGGAGTTGTTATCTCATTTTTATTTTGTAGGTCGATGACGAGACTTCCATAAACCATTATTAATCGACTTGTTGATGGATAATGTAGGATCCGAGACCACTTATTTCTCTCCTCATTTTTCTTCTCCTTCTGATTTTATTTTGGACTTTTTTCTGGTTTGACCCGTGTGACACGATTCAATTGGAGAATGATTCTCAATATCATTTCTCTATCTTGTCTTTGACACGAAAATCAATACGCAACCTCTTATAGCTTGACTTCCATTTATAAGTCGAGTTACGGCGGTTTAGCGTCACATTGGTTCTGATTCGAAACGTCATCATTAAGGATCAAAAAAGGAGAAGAGCTTGGAACGGAGCTTGCACGCAAAGTCAAGGGTCAACGGAACCACTCCGTTTGGTAACATTGTTTTTATTTCATCTCTTTCATCTCTTTTATGCAACCGTCGAGTGTTGTGAGCCGTGGCGTTAGATACGTGGGAAATGATGAGTGGGTGGCTTCCTCTCTCTCGCCTAGAATGTTTAGTGTACGTCCTTATGACGATATGTGACGCATTCGCTCCTACGTCTTAGAACCTAGCGTGTGCATCCCGATCCGAACTTTTCTCTTGCTTCCTTGCGATTGAGACTCTTTTCTCTCGCATCCTGGTGATTGAGATCCCTTCTCTTGCCCCCGTGCAATCGAGACCGTTTTTCCGTAGTTGGCCGAACTACTGCTGCTCTGATCTCTCATATCTGTTGAGAGTACGTAGCATAGGATTGCGATAATCCTAGCGAGCATACTAACAACTGATTTCTCTTTTGTCTCGCTTCCGTGCGATCGAGATTTTCTCGCTAACGACTAACATATCCCTTTCTCTTGCCCCTGTGCAATCGAGACCAGCGTGTAGTTCTAAACCCTTAGGTTCCCATACCTTTAAATAGTGACATACTACGTCCGTTCTACCGCAAACAGGTAACACCTAAGTCTCCAATGGTCGAGCAGCATACACCTAACTGCTAGGATGCGTGCGCTAGTATCGTCTACCCTTTTCTCTCACCCCCGTGCGATCGAGAACACCCTTTCGTCCCGTAGTTATCCTGAACTACGTTTGCTCTGATTTCTCATACCAGATGATAATACGTAGGCACAAGACAACGATGTCTTGGCGAGCAACCTTCCCTCACCTTCACCCGTAGTTTCCCGAACTACGTTGACTCTGACTTTCCCATTGCATGAGGGAATACGTAGGCATAGAGCGGCGATGCTCTATCGAGTCAGTTCTTTCCGTTTAGCTTTAGTAGCCGTAGATAGTTTGTTTTTCACCCATAGACTAGACAACCAAGCGTGGATCTCGTCGAGTACGACAGACATGAGGGGTGCTCATACCTTCCCCTTGCGTAACCGACTCACGAACCCGAGATTCGGTTGCGATGACCGATCTTATCCCTTTTCGCTAGGTTTTCCCTGATCGTTTCCTTTCCCTCTTTTGGGATAAATAACGAACGGTGACGACTCTTCTGTCATTGTCGGCACCCTTTTTCGCAGTAGCGACACATTGCATTCGTCTAACAAGTGGTATCACGAGCGCCGATTTATCTAGTGCTTCGTCTATAACTTTAGAATATGGCTAACAAACCAAAAGGAGCTTACAATAGAGCACCAGTTTTTAACAATGAGAACTATAGTTATTATAAAGATTGTATGTACGTGTATATCAATTTTATTAATAGAAAGGTATGGAACGTTATATAAACTGGTTTCGTGGAAGTTACCATGACCGATGCGAATAATGTTATTGTGCTTAGCCGGAAGCACAATGGAATAAAGAAGATGAGAAAAAGTATAACTATGATTGGAAAGCTATAAATATTCTAATCTCCTCTTTAGGAGTTGATGAGTATTATAGAGTTTCACATTGTACGACTGCTAAAGCTATGTGGGACACACTGCAAGTTGCCATGGAGGAACTAATGACGTCAAACTAGCTCAAATCAATACTTTGACTCAAGAGTTTGATCTCTTTCACATGAAACAAGAGGAAACCATTACTGACATGCAAAAGAGATTTACTCATTTAATCAATTGACTAAACTCACTTGGTAGACCAATTTCTAATGATGTTGCTACTAATAAAATTTTGAGGTGCCTTATTAAGGACTGGAAACCAAAGGTCACATCCATTAATGAAGCTAATGGCCTCATGACTTTGGAATATTAAGAAGAAAAATCTTTAAAAGTCAAGGAAAAGAAAAAAATTGCTACTATATGATTTTATATTACATGGATCTAATTGTGATTTGTAAAGATCCTTCATATATATATATATATATATATATATATATATATATATATATATATATATATATATATATATATATATATATATATATATATAAAAGAAAAGGTAATATAATTCAACCAAAATTTAGTCAATTTTGAACCGAAGAGTATATTAAACAAATGAAGATCTAATTATAGTTTGTAAAAAATCTCTGCATATCTTTGAGATAGCTCAAAGAAACTTGAAGATGTCTTCTCCAACCTTGAAAGGGCAAGTGACATATTATGAAGTCCAAGTTTCATTTCTTTAGTTAGTAATATGGTTGCATGTAATTTCTTGAAGTAGTAATATACTCATTATTGATAGTTATTACTGTACAAATTTGTGCCACTTGACACCGATCAACTTTATGGAATGCTTGCAAACATTAAGGAAGAACC
Source organism: Lathyrus sativus (assembly GCA_963859935.3). Classification (NCBI taxonomy): domain Eukaryota; kingdom Viridiplantae; phylum Streptophyta; class Magnoliopsida; order Fabales; family Fabaceae; genus Lathyrus; species Lathyrus sativus. The sequence continues at coordinate 552,619,441 of OZ012737.1, forward strand.
AAAAACGCATACTGAGCATGTTCCAGCTGAAGATATGTATCCGAAGATTAATACCACCGTTACCAAATCCACAATTGATGGGGAAAACCATGTTTTAGGAAGGACAAATGATGCTTTAATGAAGGAAGTAAAAAAGGAGAGTTTTGTTGGAGAACCTTCATGTTGCTAACAATGTTGGAGGGCTGCAGAAAGAGATATCTTGGTTGAAAGATATCAGCAAGGCAGGGAAGAAAGGCAATCAAGTTCTGGTAATGAATATGCCTCATGTGATAGTGTAACTTCTAACAATTTTATTTACTGATTAATTGTGATCGTGTAACATTTTCCAGCTGAAGAGATATATAAGGCCCTTTGTCCCGACATAACTTCGTGTCTTATAATGGATCTCGAGATGCATGATTACTATCCATGTAAGATCATCAAATCAAAAAAGCCGAATGTGGAAATTTATCTTGGAAAAGGATGGTATTTTTTTGCTAAGTCCAAAGATCTGAAGGTTGGAGATAAACTTCATTGCACATACAAATTAGGGAAGGAAATTCTGTTTGTCAGGTTGTACAGAAAAGGTCAAGAGAAGGACATTTGAAGTGGAAGCCATGATATATGCACGATGTTTCTTTATCGTTTTTAGTAATATGTTTTGTTATTTGTATGTGATGCAGTATGCTGTTCATTTTGGCAGTTTTAAAGAGTTAGCAGTCAGTGAAGTTAATGATTTTGTTTGTCATATTCAAACTTTAGTTTATTAAGTATGAAACTTATGCTTATTGGTACCAATATGTAATTCACCAGTTAAATACCTCTTTGACGGTGTAAGGCTTGAATTCCCAACTGCAGGGTCATAATCTGCAGATGCAGATAAGGGTTCCTGCTATGAGCATGGAGAAACAATTATCATCAAATATGTGAAGATAAACATAGATTATAATGTGTTATGATTTGAAGTAAAAACTCACTGAAACACTTATCATTCATCGTGTGATGATGGATCCAGTGTTAGAAGCTTTGAAGTATGCTGCCAAGTCCAAACAATATTAGTCCAGTTTAATCAACAGGGTTATACATTGAAGGAATACACAAATAAAACTCTAAGATGTCAGATGTATTACATGTTGCAGATTTGCAATATCAGAAAGACTCAATATTTCAGCTTTCCACACAAACTTATCAAACTCAGAAAATTGTGAGTTTTGTATTGTGTCCACTTGCAGACTCGAAGACGACAACAATGGCAAATCATTTTTAAGACTGTTATACATTATAAGACAAAATTTATACATCAATAATTGATTATTAGTCCAAAAAAACAGCATAAATATGCATCTGATGTATATATAGTACAGGCCAACTACCTTTCTTTAAGATTGTAAATTTCTTCAATGCTAACATCATTAATCAACAATTTTGTGTCGTTAACATTCAACGGATACCCTCCTGCAATGTTCCAAAATGTTTACACCTAACAGCTATCTTCCATAAATCCTTTGAATCATTGATATACTTCACAGCTCCAATAGGGCGAGGCATAAAACAATTTGTTTACTCTAAAAACAACAGGAAAATCCGGTTAGAACGCATAAGGAAGATTATAGGAATTAGCTGTACAAACACAGAATAGAACAGAGAAGAAAGCCAACAACACTTAAGCTTCAACTTTTTTTTGGATAAACAATTTAAGCTTGGAGGAAGAAGGATTTTGTGAATTTGAAATGAATGACACATTGCCTCTTATGTATACAGAGTGAAAATGGAACATATCGAAGAGTTATGGGAAGTTATGTTTGTGGTTATTGGAATAGTGCCTATTCATGTTCTAAAGTGTATACATGAATGTGTATTTACTTTTCTTCCTATTAGGGTTAGGCTGTCCAAATTCACAATTAGTAATACAATAGTGCAAATTGTAATTGTAATAAAAAAATAAGTTTAATAGACAGATTAAAGTTTAATTAGAGATTAAAAAAATAAAAATAAAACATGAAAAATTGACACATTATCCCTGAATTAAGAAAAAATTAGACTTATAGTGACAAGGTTATTAGTGAAAAATCCAGTTATTTTAATCTTTATAGATTTATAATAGATATCATAACTCATTGATTGGAAAGCAAATCAAGAAAAAAAGACTATCCATTTCATTTTTAAAATGATTTTTTCAATAGTGACATGGCATCTTTTCTCCCTCACAAAACAATACCCTAGTGTGGGTGTTATCATTTGGTAGTCAATTCGGAGAACTATTAACACCTCCTGTGGCTATGGTATAGCATAGCTTAGTAACTGTACTCTACTGGAGTCCTTCAAAATGACAATGCAATCGCATCTTCTGGTGGGATCCATCTCCATCGCTTCCCATGCTACCGCCGCTGATTCTACTTACCTCTCCACCGCGCCTCGCCGCCGGAGACATCTACTCATCTCAGCATCCTCCTCTTCAGCTTCGGCAATCAACGGCGGTGGCGATCATTACACCGTACTCGGTGTCGCCCGTTCTGCTGATGTTGTTGATATCAAACGTGCTTATCGCAACCTCGCCCTTAAGGTATTCGTACTCGCCTCCTGATTTTTCATTTTGGATTATCTAATTGTAATTTCATATTGGAACTGTTTTCAACATTTTCTTGCTCGATTTGATTTTCTGTGTTCCAATTAGAATATATGGTGTAATTTGCCATAAACTTTCAACTTTTTTTTAGCTGCCATGATTACTGATTCGATGTAAAAAATTAACAAGTTGAAGGGAAGGTGAGTTTTATGTGTATTTTGATTAATTGTTTAGCTAGGGATTATCGTTTAATTGTTGAAAATTTTCTATAACCTTGAGTGTTCTCAACTCTGAATTTGAACTCCTTATCATTAAGTCTGTTGTTACTCGTTACTAACATCATAACATAGTGAGTTATGGTTGGTAGATAACCTAATAAGTTAACCTGATTCGATTTAAACATGTTAAGAATTAGCCTCTAGCTGTTGATTGGGGATACTTGAGTTCAGCTAAAAACAAACCAAGCTGTTGCGAAACCAGACTTTATAATCTATGCAAACTAGATAGCCTAAAATGGTTTAATTACTTGAATTGTTATGAGAAAACGGATGATCTTGGGGTTTGGCTAACTTAACCTTTTTACATTTAAACCTATGGCTGCGGCATCATCCATTTTATTTTAGGAGGGTGCGGATAGCACTACAGGATACAACATTAAAAAAGTAATTAAGGTACGATTTACGGCAATAAGCCAAAACATCACAATAAAAGTTTAATTATTCAAAATCTATGTTAAGTTACAATAGCCAAAATAAAAAAAAATATATGAATAACATTGTAGTAATATATGAGAAAACAATAAAGTTTGCTCAATTCAGAATAATGAGGAAAAAATACCACGAGTACGGTATGTGTACTACTTACCTTGGTACGGGTACTTCACCATTTTAATAGTACTCATGTTTCGGAGTCGGTCCTTTTTTTGACAAAATCCTAGGACAATACTAAATTCAGTATCTATTTGAATTTGAAGTCTTTCAATGTAAAGTACGAAGAAAAAATGGCTGTCATTAATGGTTTTCATGTTTCGGAGTCGGTCCTTTTTTTGACAAAATCCTAGGACAATACTAAATTCAGTATCTATTTGAATTTGAAGTCTTTCAATGTAAAGTACGAAGAAAAAATGGCTGTCATTAATGGTTTTCAGTGTTGCGCACCGGCCAACCAAACAATGTCTGATCTGCTGAAGGAGCTTTGAAGATGATCAATCAAATTGATGCACGTCTAAGCTACATTGTCCGCAACTCTCACAGATGGTGAAGATTCTTGCTTAAATATAAAAAAAAAAGAGCAAACCAATTTTTATCAATCACCACAAACCCAAGCACAAGTCATGCTTAGATTAGTGACCAGTTACCCTTTTCATTGATGCTGTTAATGTATGTACATTTTGAATTTTCACGTTTAATTTTTGATTCTCTGCTTTTTAAAAATATATTTGTCAGGAAGAAAGTATCTTCGAATTTGGTTGTCTACTTTAAATGTTAAATCTCTAATTTATCCCCGAACATAAACTTTACGAGTATTATTTTTCTGTGAGTGCAGTATCATCCTGATGTTAGCAAGGATTCACATGCTTCTGAATTGTTCAAGAGTATCCGTCATGCTTATGAAGTAAGCAACCATTATTCAACTCTTGCTTTATAGAAATAATTGTCTCATAATAGGGATTGAATTGTTTTTGTGGAGTAAGAGAAAAGTTTTACATTCTTTTTTGTGTAGACCTTACTGTTATTTTGCAGTTTTGCTGGTTCGTTGATTATGTTCTTGCATATAGAGGCCGAATAAATAAGGAAAAAGGGGTATATTGTAATAAAGAGTGTGGTAAGTTGCTTAGTAGTATTAATATTAGATAGGGAGGTGAGTGACTTGTGATGGTTATGTAAAATTGTTGAATGAACTATTATGGTTAGGCTAAGAGAGAGTTTTCTCCATCTATGGGGAGCTTGACTGAGATAGATTGGTGATACATTCTCTTCTATTGAATACATACTATTTTCTATTGTTCTCTTTTTTAGTTAATATTCTGAATTTTGGGTTCCCATCATATACTTACCAATGTTGTTCTGCCATCTGTACAGTTTTAAAATTGAAAATAAATCTCTTACGAAATTCAAACTTATTTTTTCTCCCCTAATTTATAGCTATCATGAACTACTACTGAATTGTCTTATGAAGTCACCAGAATTTTGACCACATTAAAAGTTTTGCTTTTACAGTGTCCTTTAGGGTCCGTGTACTTTTACAAATACATTCATGACGATACATATTTATTTACCCATAAACAGGTACTATCAAATGAAACAACTAGAATTCAGTATGATCGGGAACTTCAATCTAGTCACAAGCCTTACCATAATAAATGGGGTTACGGCTCTGAATTTGAAGATGATGAGGTAAGAAGCTATAGGCGGGCTTACACAAAGAAGAAAATGCATAGTGAAAGATACTGGGAATATTACAATGTCAACGAGGATTACTACAGCAGCGAAACAGACGAGGAGGAAGATGAAAGAAATTTAAAGGAAGAAAGGGGTTCATTTATTGAAGTTCTTAGATCAGCATTCTTGTCATTATTATTATTCCAGACATTAGGAGCTCGAATCTCCCTTACGTTTAGCAGTCTGACAGCAGTGTTTGATAACAAACTAGATGCCGGATATAAAGTTGGTTATGTAATAGCATGGATTTTCGGTGGAAGGGGTGGCATAATGTTAACATTGTTCTTGTCATTTTTAAGTTGGATTTTTGGGAAAACCAGTAGTAGTGTGGTTGCATTGTTCATGGTAGCCATGTGGGTTGGCTCTTCACTTGCAAGTTATGCACCAGTTCCTCAAGGTGCGCTGTTAACGCTTATCTACATGTCCATTAAGCTGCAATCTGATCAAATATAAAGATCACGCCTCTGCTAGCATTTATCTCTTATGAATCTGTACGATGTCAAAGTTTTTTTTTAGTGAATGTGTTTGTACATAATTATATATTATATGTTCCAGTAAATATATTATATGTTCCAGTAAATAAATGCAAGTACATAATTATATATTATATGTTTAGGTATTCTATCATTTTTTTTTTATATCAAATTGTAAACCATTTATTTTATTTATTTATTTTTATTTATTTTATTAAATATTTTGAACCATTAATATTTAATTATAAGTTATTTTATATATTTGTTTTGTTATATGATTCATCACAATTTAAATAATGTTATTGGCATATAATTTAATTTATGTTGGAAAGTTATAAGTTGAATCAATTGTACTTAATTTTTTTAACTCTGTGACAAATAAATACTTTTTTAATCACTAAATATTAGAAATTTTATTACCAACAAAAATATGTATGAATTTTTCACATTTTAATATCATATGACTTATATAAAATCATAAGGATAAAAATGTAAATTATTAATATAACTCTTTTCTCTCTTCTGAACCAAACACATTTTTAATTAAAATTCCTCTTTTTTCCTCCCCTCCACCCTTTTGAACCAAACACTTATTTGATTAAAAAAATTCATTCACCTCCCTTTCCCTTCATTAAAATCTCTCTCTCTCTCCTCTCCCCCTCATTTGAATCAAAAAGACCTTAAAGAGATCAATTATTATATACTATTAGTAGAGATTTTTTTTACTTAGTTAATTCATCATTATCATTCGTTTGTATTATTTTATAGATAATTAAAATAAAAATCAAATTTTTTCCTAAGAATCAACGTTTATGATTAATTGATTATGTAATCTGAATACATTTCAATTAAATCTTTATTATTAAATCAAAATTATACACATTCATAATTAACATTATTTTAACCAAAAAAAATTACTATTTCAATTTTCATTTGAAAACAGTATTGTTATTATTTACACCAATAAATGATTATCATAATTTAACAAAATGATTTACTTTTCAATTTTTTTAATATGCGCGTAGAAAGATTACAAAGAGATGGATGAATTACAAAGTTGTTCTTAGAAATATGAATTTCATGGTGACCCACATCTTCACATAATAAAATCAATGTGCCGCTAGACTAGCGGATTATGGTTAATCTTGTAATAGTTTAACTTATTTGGATTCATAATGCTCATAAATAAACATTATATATATATATATATATATATATATATATATATATATAAACATTATATATATATATATATATATATATATATATATATATATATATATATATATATATATATATATATATATATATATATATATATATATATATAATAAGAGAAAATAGTATATGCACTAAGAGCATCTTTAGTGAGAGCAAACTAAAATATTTTTTGTGGGCCTAAAGTGATTTGTAGGATTTAAAATATTTATAGTTGATTTGAGTTGTTTTTACTTTAATGATAGTTGCTTGTAAAAAATCAAAATTTGACCCCACATTTTATATTTTTTACATTTTTTAATGATGGTTGCTTGAAAAAAATATATAGCCGTTGAATTAGAGCGGTTGGGACTTTATTGATATTTTAATAATATAAAATAATAATCAGAGTCATTGAAATTTGATAGTGTGCGTTGGTTATATAGTTGCCAAAAACTAATTGTTAGTTCACTTACTGCCATGTCATTCTTATTTCAATGCAAATTGTTTATAACTACCGCTACTATTAAAAATTTTAATACTACAGAACCTGCACTAAAGATGTTCTAATGTATTCATTCAATGAACGATGTGTATTCTCCTACATCATATTACTGACAATTTAAAATAATTTAGATGATTTGATAGATAAGTGATTTCCTATTAAATGTCCATGTAAAATTTCTCTACATTAACGGTGCATGTCCATTAAACTTATAAAATAATTTTTAAAAAGCTTATAAAATCCTATAAAAGATATTTCTTCCAAAGAGAAAAACAATAAATCATACACATCTCACATAAAATGTTACTTTCGAGGGATTACACCACATGCAAATATTACATTTGAGATTCAATCTTTCATGTGTTCCATTCATCTCTCTTTATGTGTGCATTGTGCTTAATACGGAGGTGCATTAAATGGAACAAAAGGGTTTTTAAAAAAGATGAAAAACTATAAATTGAATTTGTGATAAACGGAATCCTTATTGAGTGAAGCTGTTTTTGTTTACATCATATCATGCCTTTATATAGGCAATTAAATCTTAACCCAAAACTACAGAGTGCAAAATATAAAACTACAAGTTATACTTCGACATTATGTTGTATTCGACTATGTCGAATACATCTGACTCATACTATTTCCACACAGTTGAATGCTAACTTTCTACAAAACTATGCATTACAACTAACACACAATCTAATTCATATTTTCGATACTTCTCATCCCAATGTAATTTTTTAAACTTGTCGAACCTGACTTTCTTCAAGGGTTTGGTGAGTATATCAGTTAGTTGACATTTTGTCTTGCAATGCTCAAGTTCATACTTTCCTTTATTAACTTGATCCCTAAGAAAATGATACCTTATCTTTATCTGTTTACTTCAACCATGACATACTGGATGATTTTCCATGTCGATAACTAACTTGTTGTAGACAAACAACTTCATTTTTCTAGGTTTCATTATCTTGAGATCTTCGAGCAACATCTCTATCCATACTGCTTGACAAACTGCATATGATGCAACCACGTACTCAACTTTAGAAGATAGCAAAGCCACAATACTTTGCTTCCTTGAGCTCCATGAGATTAATGCATCTCTAATCATGAATGTGTAGCTTGCAATACTCTTCTTCTCATCTTGATCTCCACTAAAATCTGAATCAGCGTAGCCATATACCTCGGCATCTGTGTTGGTATTATTTTTTCTCGGCATCAACACACCATGATCAATTGTACCTTTTATGTACCTTAGCACTCTCTTGTCTACTGTTAGATAACATTCTTAAGGCTTTTCCATGAATTTTCTCAACAATCCGACACTTTGACAAATGTCTGGCCTAGTATTGCAAAGATATCTCAAGGATCCAATGATTTGGTTGTACAGTGTTACACTTACAAACTCATCATTTGTTTCTTTTCTCAACTTTGCTCCAATTTCTAATGGCGTTACAGTTTCTCATCTTGAACTTCTTCAAGATATGTTAGGCATACTTCTTCTGATGCATAAACACTTATTCACTTGTGTCTTTAAATTCCATCCCTAAGAAATATGATAAATCCCTAGGTCATACATTTCAAACTCCTGCATCAGCTTCAACCCGACTCTTTTTATCTCTACTTCATTTGCACCTGCAATCAACAAGTCATCTACATACATGCATAAGATGACTAGAATGACCCTGTCTAAATCATCGACATACACTCCATGTTCAAAGACGCACTTTGTGAAACCTTCTCCGATCAAAAAGCTATTTATTATCTTATTCCAATTTCTTAGGGCTTGCTTCAAACCATAGAGATCCTTTCTCAATATGTACACCTTTGTCAGATTCTTTTCTAACTTCATGTTGTACCCTTTTGCGAGTAATTGACCTACGCGTATCAAGTTACTTGTCATCGAAGGTACATACAACACATCAATGATGTTGCATTTTCGACCATCCTTTCTAACAACAAAGATATCTCATTTTCTACCTGATGTGACGTGTCTTTTATCTGCATACTTTATCACTTTATCAACTGATTCATCTAGCTTGGTGAACCAGTTTTTATTACCAGTAATGTGGTTACTGTATCCTAAATATATATATCACATGTTAGTTTTCTCAGTGTTCGACTGAGTGTTGGCCATGAGTATCACATCATCAGAATCATTATCTTTAACATGTGCATATTGCATTTTATCGCTATCTTTCGCTCGTACTTTTTTCTTTCTTCAATAGTCTCAAGCTTACTGGCCAAATCCTTGACAGTTATAACAATTGCACCTCCTTCATGTCAACTTTCTTCTCAGAATACTTATTGCTTGTGTCTTTCTTGATTAAATCATAGTGATTCTTTGAGTTATTCCTTGACTTCTCATCATTAGCAAGATTCTTTCTCTGTTTCTCTTTCTCTTTCCCAGATTTCTTGATGAATCTTACTTGCAGTGCTTGTTCAACTACCTTCTCCCTTTTTGAGTTTCTTTGCTTCAACCCCATCTCAACACTTTCTCAATCTTCTGCAAATCGTTGATTGATTCACCACACGCATTCATCTGATTTGTTAACAACACAACACGTGAAAGGTATTCTGAGACTGATTCATCTTCCTTCATCTAAATCATCTTGAATTGCTTCCTCAACTTCTGCAACTTCACCCTTTTCAGTTTTTCACCTCTGCCGTATAAGTTCTTCAACTTGTCCCACGCTCATTTGATAGTTTCTTCTTCAATTATCTTCTCAAACACGTTAGGATCCACATATTGATGAATCAAGAATAGAGCATTCTCATATTTCTTTCTTCGTTTCTTGTGCGCAACTTGTTGAGCATCGTTCGCATTCTCTTCCAATGCAGGGACTCCATCGTTCACGATTTCAACCACATCTTAAAATCTGAAGATGACTTTCATCTGTACAACCCATCGTTTGTATTTCTCCTCTTTGAAAACCGGTAGATTTACTGAAAATTGCGTTGATGTTGTGTTTCCTTTTGCCATTATAGATTCTCTCTGGATCGCAACTAGAACTCCTTAATACTGATTTGTTGAAACAAAAGGATTTTTAAGAAAGATGAGAGAAGAAGAGAGAAAAATTGTAAATTGAATTTGTGATTAGCGGAATCCTTATTGAGTGAAGTTGTTTTTGTTTACATCATACCACGCCTTTTATATAGACAATTAAAACTCAGACTCAAAACTTACAAAGTGCAAAATATAAAACTACAAGTTTACTTTGACATAACTATTGTATGTTGTATTCGACTCATTCGAATACAACCGACTCCTACTACTTCTACTAGAAACTTCTATTCTATATAGTTTCAGTTTTGATATAAGTAAACTACAAGATTGCTTTCCGCGTCTCGGGTATGTGTTTGTCTTTTGACAGAAGATTTAATATTGTGTTAGGTCCTTTGTAGTTGGCAACCAAAAAAAGAACATTGGAAGGTACTGGCAGCATTACAATCTGATCAAATATAAAGATCACACCTCTGCTATGCTAGCATATCTCTCTTATGAATCTGTATGATGTCAATGTTCTTTTTTAGCGAATGTGTTTGTACATCATATATTCCAGTAAGTAAATGTAAGTAAATTTTAGGCATTTCCTAGACTATGCATCTTGAAAATGAGACACAAAAGACATAAAATTCTGATATTTACAAAATTTCTGTCGCATCTATTTGTAATGAAAATAAACAAAAGAGTTACAAGTTTCTGCAATTTATGAAATCTTAAGAGCTCTGTAGTTGGACATGATCATTTGCTGGCTTCAAATACTTCCAAAGGTACCTTCCACTGGCCATGTCAATGAGTGCCCATAATCCATTCTTGATCATCTGTAATCAAAATAACATTTCTAGTCAGCACAAGAAGCAAAGTAAACAAGAAAAGGAGGAAAGTGCAAAATAGGATGTTGAATTGTATAAAAAAAATGTGGAATTGAGATTAGATTACCTTTATGATACTGAAGTTATCTTTATCTGAGGAGGATTTATCTTTATGGTTGCCAGAAGTGAAATCAATCTCCAGAGTGGTGGAGCTCATGGTGGTCCAGGCCAAATAAGCGGCCAGCACGGCAGAAAAGAAGATCAATATGAACCTTAGTGGACACATTTCTTCCAATTCCAAGGCAACAAATTCAAGAATTGTATAGTAAATTTAGAATTTATGTATGTATTTTGAGATGATAGAATGATGAGGTTGAGTTGTTTTTATATGATCTATTAAAGGAATAAGTAAAAATAAGGAAAAGCGCGTTGCATAATTGCTTTGTCTTCGTCTGGACTTTTCTTTGGGTATATAAAGTTGACCTTAAGAAACATAATCAAAGATGACTCTTTCTCTTTTGCAAAATGTTTGATTGTGTCAGTTGATCTTGATGTTAAAATAAGTCAAAAATATCAAAATTGCTTATACATCGAACCATTGAGTTATGTAGATTATGGGCAAATGTAAATTTATTTATTAAATCAAAATTATATTCATTTCATAATTAACATAGTTTAACCAAAAAAAAATAGTATTTCAAATTTCAATTTAAAAACAGTATTATTCCTTTTTTTTACACCAATAATCAATTATGATCATTTAATAGAATGATTTACTTCACTTTTTTAAATATATGCGTGGAAATTTTAAATAAGATTTATTTAATAAACATAGGAATGAATTACAAAATTGTTCTTAGAAATATGAATTTCACGGTGACCCACATTTTCAATCAAGAAAATTAATGTGCATATAGAGACATTTAAGAGTGTATTGTTGAAATCTTGGATCATAGACTTAATATTACATAGGTTTAAATTATTATTTAATTAGTTAAAACTATAATAATTTAATTAATATTAAATAAAAATATAAATATTATAAAAGTAAGACTATTGTATAGATATCATAAATCAATATCTAATTTGATGAGGAGACAAATTATAATATTGAAAACTAAGAAATAATTTGGATTATGATCCCCATTTGTAGATCGATTGAAATAGTTGGTTTATTAGAAATCTCTTTTCATCCACATCTGAAGAGAGGAACTCTGAGGAATGTTAGTGCGTGAGGCACTTTTAATGAGAAGAGAAAGAGAGAGAATAAAGAAATAAGGATTTTTTGAATGAATTGTTATGAATAATAGTACATATAATGACTATTTATATACAACCTTAATTGGGCTTGGGTTAACACAACTTAGATTATATTTAAATATTAAATCAAATCAAATCAAATCAAATCAAATATTTCAACATACCCCCATAATCCAAGTTGTCGAACATATGCTAATCATAGTCGATCTGAACTATTCCTAATTTCTTTCTCAATTCAAGAATCTGTCGATCTTCAATCATTTGGTGAAAATATCGGCCAATTGTGCTTCACTTGAGCGTTGTCTAACTTCAAGTTCACCTCGATTTACCTTTTCCCTTAAGAAGTGAAACCTAGCTTCGATATGCTTACTTCTTCCATGCAGATCTGGATTCTTCGCCAGATTTATGACAAACTTGTTGTCAATTTGCAACACAAGAGGTTTCTTCACTTCGACCTCCATTTCTTCAAGTACCGATCTGATCCAAATTCCTTGACATGCAGCATATGATCCTGCTATATATTCAACTTCACATGATGATAATGCCACCACAAGTTGCTTTCTCAAGCACCATGAAATTGGGGCACCAAATACTTAAAAGAAATATTTAGTAGTGCTTCTTCGATCTTCCTTATCTCTGCACCAATCAACATCTGAATAACAAGTAACCATAGCTTCTTTGCTTTCAGAGTCTCGTCAAAATAAAATTTCATAGTTTGTCGATCCTTTTAAGTATCTCAAGATTTTTTTTGCAGCCTTCATGTGTGACACTGTTGGTTCACTCATGTATCTGCTCACTAATCTGACTGAGAAACATATATCAGGTCGACCGTTGCACACATATCTTAGAGATCTGAAAATCCGTTTAAACAAAGTTACATCGACTTTGTCTTTCTCTCCATGTTTCTCCAACTTTAAATTTGGTTCGATAGGTGAAGATGCAGGAGCCGAATCATCCATTCTGAATCTCTTGAGCATCTCTTTGACATACTTTCTTTGATGTAGCACCATGCCTTGCTTCGAAATTTAAAATTCCATGTCTAGGAAGTATGACAAATTTCCCAGATCTGACATTTCAAATTCCTTCTTCATCAGCTCTTTGAACTTCTACAAGTTCTTCAGGCTATTTCCAGTTACTAGCAAGTCATCGACATATAAGCAGATTATTGTTATATCTTGTGCCACAACTTGAACATAGATACCATACTCAGATTTATATTTTACGAATTCCATTGTTCCATGCCTTAGGTGTCTGCTTGAGACCATAAAGTGCTTTGTGCAACTTGTTAGGGGAGATTTTCACTATGGAGTATTGAACATTGTAGGACTTCCTTTTCTAGAGTAACACCTTTGTGAGAGACACACCACATATTCACCCAAAACCTTAAAGTGATAGGTGTGTGGGTTCTCCCTCTTATAAATGCTCAAGTCACCATATTCCTATCCAGTGTGGTACTATTATCCATATTACTCACACTTATTATACTTAACACTCCCCCTCAAGTGCGAGTCTATCCATAATACCCCCTTAAGCGGAAGCTTCAACTGTGTAACTGCACTTTTTGTTGTGTGTTTCTTGCTTACAACCCTTGTACCGTTGTTGACACTCTTCAATGGGACACCTCCTAACCACCACCTGTGGGGAGTACTTTTGATACAAGTGAGTCGGTCCTTCACTCGAACCAAAGGCTCTAATACCATGTTGGGAGAGATTTTTACCAGGGAGCATTGAACATTGTGGAACTTTTCCTTCTTAGAGCAACACCTTTGTGAGAGCCACACCAGATACTCACCCCAAACCTTAAGGTTTTAGGTGAATATGTGGTGTTTCTCTCACTCGTATTGCTCTTCACCCAATGTTCAATACTCCCTAATGATAAAACCCCCTAAGGGCATGAAAGGGAGATTGTTGGGAAATAAGTGTTGTTAAGTATAAAAAGTGTGAGTAATATGGATAATAATCTCACATTGGATAGGAATGTGGTGACTTGAGTATTTATAAGTGGGAGAACCCACACACTTATCACTTTAAGGTTTTGAATGAATATATGGTGTGTCTCTTACTTATGTTGATCTTGACCCAACGTTGATGCTTCTTCTCATACTCCAATAGTGATATCATGAGCCTTTAGTTCAAGTGAAGAATCGGAGGTGTCTCGTTGAAGACTGTCAATGGCGGTGCAAGGGTGGTGAGCAAGAAACACACAACAGAAAGTGCAGTTGCACAGTTGAAGCTTCTGCTTAAGGGGAACATTGTGAAAGCATTATGGATAGACTCACACTTGAAGGGGAGTGTTAAGTATAACAAGTGTGAGTAGTATGGATAATAGTCCCACATTTGATAGGAATGTGGTGACTTGAGCATTTATAAGTGGGTGAACCCACACACTTTTCACCTTAATATTTTGAGCAAATATGTGGTATGTCTCTCACAAAGATATTGCTCTAAAAGAAGAAGTCTCACAGTGTTCAATGCTCCCTAATGGAAAAAAAAACTCCCCCAACAGTAGAAACTCTACAAATCGAAAAATCACATACCGCAAACCTTCAACGATTTCAACAACACACTTATGTATGCTTCCACTTTCATTCTCTGATTGAATTCTGGTATGGGTTTAAGGGATGTGAGTCAATGACATATTTGACTAATAGGAATTAGTGTAGAGTTATGTTCTTGATTTCTATATCGATAGAAATCATAAGATTATAAACAGATCCAACAAGTGATGAATGAGCAAGTCTTCAGACAGCTCAAGCTTTAGTGCCTTAAGTTTTGAAACAATGTTTGACAATGCCCATAATGTATTCCTTTATATTTCCTTTTCGTTGATACTTCATGGAAATTAATTTCTTAGGAAGAGTATTTTCTTATCGCTTTTCTTGAAACACTTTTCAATCTCAGCATGAAAATTTTTGGCATTTGTTATTTCTTTTGATATAGTACCCTTAAAGATCCCAGGAATGTCACGCTTAATAATCATGAGACTAATGCGATTGGAGCGGTCACTTCTCATAGTCTTTCCTTTATTCAGAGTGAAATTCTGGTATGTAGATCTCAAATGTCTTGAGAGATGTCGAGATACTTGATCTCTGCTAAGAACAATGATAAGAAGCAGCACAATAAAAACTTACAGAAAGTAAACAAACACACAGTAATTGTTAAACCAGTTCGGTGAACAACAACACCTACGTTTGGGGGCTACCAAGCCAGGAATGAAATCCACTAGATAGTATTAATTATAAGCTAAACAACCTCCAGTTTACAACTTATCACTTAATCACTACTCGTGCTTAATTTCTACCTAAGACTTTTCCTAGGTATGAGACCCTTCTCAATTCCCTTTCAATCACAGCAGTGACATAAATTACAACTCAATGTAAACAGTCCAGCTCAAGAATAAACACGATACAAGAGAGGCTTACAAACCCTAAACACACTAAGCAACAAAGTATGTTCCACACTTTTCTTAGGTTAAATCCATCCTATTCATAACCATAAACTAGACTGGATTTGGGCTTCAAAAACGCAACAATTATGTTACACAAAATCTGCAACTGATTCTCCAAAAGAATAGTTTCTTCAATCCAAAGTTTTCTAAAGTGACTGCACACTTAGAAAACGACATCTTCAGATTCCTACATAATCTCTAATTCCTCAATCTTCGAATGCCACCTAGGATAAACAAATATTCCCAGAATAATCTCAAATCTAGAAGTAAAATATCATAATAAAAAACTAAAAAGTAACAGACAAAGATGTCGAATCATCGTGATAGGACATCTTGTCTAACATCTTGATCTTCTGTTAGTTCTTCATGTTAGAACATCTTGTCCAACATCTAGCTGTCAAGTTAGTTTTACCAAAATTGATGTCAACCTAAAAAGCTTGGACTCATCAATCTCCCCCTTTAACAGATTTTGGCTAAAACTAACTAAATAACCCTTGCAAGTGGAAACACAAAGTCAAAGGCCAAAAATCAGAACAACAGCGGAAAAACTAAAACACTCTAAAGCCTCCCCCTTAATCAGTTCCTTCTTCTGCAGCAAAAGAATCAAACTCTCCCCATCAATAAAAGCATTCAGTAGTTAGCAAAGTTAGTATTACTCCCCCTTTTTAGCCATAATATGACAAAGGTAGTTAAACTAACTAAGCAACAATGAAAAGAAATGCTACAAATGAGAGTTGTCTTAGAAAACCTCTCTCTATTTGGTGGGAACACATATTCACTCACACGAGTAATATTACCACACCAAATTAACTGCTACAGATCTTCAGACAGGAAAACCCCAAGCTTGCCCCTTAATACTTCAAATTTATTAGCATCCAAAGCTTTAGTGAAGATGTCAGCTAACTGATTCTCTGTGGCAACATGTTCCAACGTTATAACAATGTCATCTACAAGATTTCTAATAAAGTTGTGCCTGATGTCAATATGTTTGGTCCTGCTGTGCTGAATAGGATTCTTTGAAATATTGATGGCATTCAAGTTGTCATAGAAAAGTGTCATGACATCTTGTATGACATTATACTCTGTCAGCATCTGCTTCATCCATATCATTTGAGAACAACTGCTACCTGCACCTATGTATTCAACCTCAGTAGTAGATAAAGAAACATAATTTTGTTTCTTACTAAACCAAGAAATTAAGTTGTTTCCCAAAAATAAACATTATTTTGTTTCTTACTAAACCAAGAAATCAAGTTGTTTCCCAAAAATAAACATCCACCATAGGTTCTCTTCCTATCATCAGCACTATCGACCCAATCAGCATCACAATATCCCATCAACATGGAATTAGAACTATGAGAATATAGCAGACTATAGTCACAAGTACCATTCACATACTTCAGAATCCTTTTGACTTGATTGATATGACTGAATTTAGGTTCAACTTGATATCTAGTACAAACTCCTACAACAAAAGTTATGTCAGGTCTGCTATCAATAAGGTATAGAATACTTCCAATCATGCTTCTATACAAACTATGATAAACACTAACTCCCTTTTCATCCTTAGACAACTTCAAGTGTCTAGGAGCATGAGTTCTTTTGTGGTTAGCATTCTCCAAGCCAAAATTCTTCACAATACTCTTTGCATATTTCCATTGACAAAGGAATATGGAGTCTTCCATCTGTTTAACTCGGAGACCAAGAAAATAGGTTAATTCACCCACTAAACTCATCTCAAACTCATATTGCATTTGCTTGATAAAATGTTGAACCATCTCATCCGGCATCCCTCCAAACACAATATCATCTTCATAGATTTGCGCTATAATGAGTTATCCATCCCTCTCTTTAACAAAATAAGTTTTGTCAATTCCACCTTTTTTGTATCCATGGTTGACGAGGAATTCAGTTAGCCTCTCCTACCAAGCTCTTGGAGCTTATTTTAACCCAAACAAGGCCTTCTTTAATTTGAACACATGATCTGGAAAAGTAGGATCAACAAATCCTTTTGGTTGTTCCACATATACTTATTCATTCAAGAATCCAATCAGAAAGGAACTCTTAACATCCATTTCAAATAGCTTGAATTTCAACAGGCAAGATACTCCAAGTAACAGTCTAACATACTCCAATCTAGCAATAGTAGCAAAAGTTTCATCAAAGTCCACTCCTTCAATCTGAGTATACCCTTGAGCAACAAGTCTAGCCTTGTTTCTAATGACCACACCTTTCTTATCATACTTGTTTTTAAACACCCATTTTGTACCAATAATATTTGAGCCTTCAGGTCTTGGTACAAGATCCCATACCTCATGCCTTTTGAACTGCTCCAGTTCCTCTTGCATAAATTGATCTAGAATTCATCAGTTAAGGCCTCCTTGACATTCTTGGGTTCCGTCTTTGAGATAAAGCAAGAACCAACAACAACTTCTCTTGATCTGGTCATTCTCCCACGATTTGGATCCCCTATTATAAGCTCCTTGGAATGATCTTTCTGAATTCTAGTGGAGGGTCCCTTGTAAATAAGCATGAGAGAGAATAAAACATTTTATGGTTGTCACAGGTTCAGTTTAGTAGTAAACAAGAGTGAAACAATGTTGATACAATAAGTGAGTTTAACAATAGAGAGCATGTTGGGAAATGATCCATAAATATAATTTTGTTTCTTATGAGTACATGATGTGATGTGTCGTGTCAGGAAAGGTCAGAAAGTTATATAAGGGTGTATCTCAACATAATAAAAAAACATATACTTTTAAGGCAAGGGGACAAATCTCTAAGCCTCACTTGTAACCCTAAAGCATGTCAGGTTTTAATTTGAAAGTACTTTATGGTTGTAGGAACTTATCTCTAAGAAGCTAATCTAGTGAATATATTTATCCTATTATTTTCAACCATTTTTATCATGAAGTCCGCTTGCTGTTGGATCTCTCACAACATCAAACTTTTATATTTTTCCAAGTTGATCAGTCAAGGAAGCAAATATATATATAACAATTTACCACATATGCCTTAGGAATGCAATTGGTGCTTATCCTTTTCTCTGAGCTTCTTCCAACCTTCTTCTTTCCTTTGGGTGCTAGTTGTTGTCTCAGACTGTAGTGTTTGACCTTATCAGAACTAACCTTTCAAAAGCAACAAACACATAAAAATTTAAAAAGAGAACATCTATTATGCCCTTTCTAAATTACTCTAAAAACAAAAAAATGCAATGAAATTAATTACTAAATGGTAAAATAAATGACATTATCCAAGTATTAGGACTTGTAATAACTCCCAAAATATGGGTTATCAATGACCAATATAAGAAATGAATGATCAGAAAGGCGTTGAGGCATTAGACACCTTTTGGTCCCTTCATGAACATAAAAAAATATAACCCCTCAAGCATGGGGGCTTGGAAAGGGCATAGTGATTTAGATTTGTTTTCTTTCATTGAAATTGTTTAGATGGAGCCTTAAGAGGGAGCAACTGAGGTATGACTTAAGTTGAGTCTCTTGGGCGCAACTTAAGTTGAGTCCTTTAGGTTGTATTTTAGTTCAGTTCCTTTGAAGAGAGTTGAGTTAATTCTCTCAAGTAGACTTTAGTTAAGTCCCTCGTGCAAGACTTTAGTTGAGCCCTTAGGCAATACTTTATTTGAGTCCTTCAGGAAAGACTTTATTTAACTCCCTCAAGCAAGACTTTAGTTAAATATCTCAAACAAGACTTTAGTTAAGTCTCTACGACAAGACATTGGTTGACTCCCTCAAGCAATACTTTAGGTGAGTCTCTTAGGAGAGACTTCAGTTAAGTCCCTCAGGCAAGACATAAGTTGAGTCTCTCAAGTAAGACTTAAGTTAAGTTTCTCAAGTGAGACTTTAGTTAAGTCTCTCTGATGAGACTTTAGTTGAGTTCCTCAGACAAAACTTTAGTTAAGTCCCTCATGTGAGACATTAGTTGAGTTTTCTATATAGGAGGTGTCTCATAGGAACAATATTAATATTGCCTCCGGGGACGACAAGGATTGTTTTCAAGTGCAATCCATCGCTCTTATTGCCTTTAAGGACGATAAGGATCTTCCAATAGAAGTCCAACATTCATATTGTTCATTTAAGAAGGGAGAGATATTCCTATGAAAGTCCTTCATTTTATTGCCCTTGGGGTGGCAAGGATCTTCTTGTGTAAGTCCAACATTCCAGTCGACTTTAGAACCATATAAACCTGCTGCAAATAATAATAAAGGTTTTCCCAAAGAGATTCATACCCTGGCAGACAACTTGCCATTTTAACAAATAATTAACTATAGTAATATCTTAGTTTAACTGAGTTTCGTGTTCTGGGAACGAGTCATTCATCTAAATCTTCAAACTAGTAGGCTTTGCGGGTCTTTGTTTGGTATATGTGATATGGCCCTTCCCCTTTAGGTTGTAGTTTCCTCTGTTGGGCAGGCACGACGACTTGCCTCAATATCAGGTTGCCTTCTTGCATTTTCCTTTGAATCATTTTAGAGTTATACCATCTAATCGTCCTTTTCTTGGTGGCGAATTCTAACATGTAGGAAACATATCTTATTTCGTCAATTAGGTCAGCGGTGCATCTTAGCTCTGCCTCGTTTTCTTCGCATCGAACTGAAAGCGTTGCTAAGAAGGCGTGTCAATTTCGATAGGAAGCATGGCGTTCACTCCATACACCATGGTTAAGGGAGTCTCCTTAGTAGTTGAATGAGGGGTGGAATGAAATGACTAAAGCACTTTGTAATTTTGTTCAGCCCAAAGTCTTTTGGCGTCATCTAATTTCTTTTTTATCCCGTTTAATATCATCTTTTTAGTTGATTTAGCTTGTCCGTTAACCTATGGATGGACAATTGAAATAAACTTTGTTTTTACTCGCATGTTATAATAGAAATCAACTAAAGTAGTACTAGAGAATTGAGTCTCATTGTTTGAAATGATAATACTTAGCAAACCAAACATCCGCATGAGTTTCTTTCCTTAAAATAGTGGCAGACCCTTCTTAGTATGATCTTGAAGATAACTTTAACTTCTATCCATTTTATAAAATAATTCACTCCAAGGATAAAAAGAAAAACTTTAAGTTGCATGTGCGTTTATGTTTACTACTTTACACTTGAATATTATATATTATTGTTCAAACCATTTTTGTGAACATACTCGTAAAAACATTAATAATTCCAACTATTATATTTTTCAAGAATGTTTATACACCTAATTCACAACAACCATCATCTCAATAAATTTTGCTCATTATATTTCAAAACTATTTTTAAAAAATTAAAAAGATTTTTAAACTAAAAATACTTGTAATCAATTGAGTAGTTGACAGTTGAGTTAGAATTACATTTTTTGTTTACTTTGTCTGATTTGAAATTAACTTATAAGCCGTTTTAATCCACACACACAAAAAAAAACTTCTCTTATGTATAACTAGCTTTGTTTGATATTGTGATTATATTACAACCAATGAGATAGAGTTTCATGTTAATATTGCTATTAATGTATTTTATTTTTTAATTTATATGAAGCGTTAGTTTATTTGTTAAATTTAACATAGAAATCTCAAAATTCACTTTTTAAAATTTTCCGACAACAGTTCAAATGATGATAATAATAATTATTTTGATAGATAATTTTTCTTATTTAAAAAATGTACTATTTTTTATTTCATACTTTTTTTAATTAACGTTGCTTTTTTAATAAAAAGTTGAAAGTATATTCAATTTGCATACATACTTATTACATAAAAATAATATCAAACAACGTATTGAAATTTTGTTTTTTATTTATTTTAAATTTGTCATACTTATTACATATGTTCATTACTTTTTAAATATATGCGCCCGGGTGTTTAGCTAATTTTAAAATCAAAATTTAGAAACTGTAAAATAAAAATCACAGTTAAAATATCTTTTCCTTATAATTTATCATTTTCAATATCAATAATTAAAGGGTGAATCTGAATGGAATAGATTTAACTTTTGAATGAATTTGTTTTTCCCTACAGCCCCCTACTTGACATGACTATAAGCAAACCATGGTCACTCACTCTATTCATTTGGTCTCCCTGTTTTGACCTTGTGTCGCTGGAATATGCCAAGTGTTCTACACGCCAGAATGCACTTCTATATATATATATATATATATATATATATATATATATATATATATATATATATATATATATATATATATATATATATATATATATATATATATATATATATATATATATATATATATATATATATATATATATATATATATATATATATATATATATATATATATATATATATATATATATATATATATATATATATATATATATATATATATATATATATATATATATATATATATATATATATATATATATATATATATATATATATATATATATATATATATATATATATATATATATATATATATATATATATATATATATATATATATATATATATATATATATATATATATATATATATATATATATATATATATATATATATATATATATATATATATATATATATATATATATATATATATATATATATTGTTTTAATCATTTCACATCAATTTAAAAATGTATAATTAATATTTTATAAAAAGGAGAAATTAATTATAAAGTATTTTACCAAACTAGTGTTTATTTATGTTTTGTTTTTATTATAAAATGATTTATAATTTGAGATAACTGTTATTATAAATTACTTTTTAATTAATATTTTGTTATTATGGTAAAGTAATTAATAATTTGAGATATTTTTTTAAAAATAATTTGTATTAATGTTTTGTTGCTAAAGTAAAGAACTTATAATTTAAAACATTTTTTTAATAAATGATTTATAATTTAAAACGTGATAATACTAGCATGGTTACAGCTCAACTTCTTATAAAAAAATAAAAAAAGTTAAAGAGTAAATGATCAATGATATGTATTTTTAAATAATTAAGTGAGGGAGAGTGATAGGTGTCTCTTGTCTAGGTGTGTTCTAGGAAGAAATTGCATAGGTAGAGATTAAGTGAGGAGTTGTAAACTGGGAGTTTAACTCTGAATTAATTCTACTGTTAGTGAATTTCCTCCCTGGCTTGGTAGCCCCCAAACGTAGGTGTGGTTTCACCGAACTGGGTTAACAATTGTTGTGTCTCTTTACAATTGTTTTTGTTTATCTTTGTTCTTATTATACAGATATTTGTGTCGTGAACGTCTCCTTCGACATCTAATATCTGATACCAAAATTTCAATTGGTATCAGAGCAGGCATCCTGCTCTGGTTCTGGGTGAGATCTAGGGACGATACTTTCTGGTACCATGGATAAAGAAGGAGGATTTGTGAACAGACCACCTGTTCTGGACGGGAACAATTATGACTACTGGAAACCTAGAATGGTTGCCTTCTTAAAGTCTCTGGACAGTAAGGCATGAAAAGCTATCATCAAGGGATGGGAACATCCTATGATTGTTGATAAAGATGGAAAGGCTACAACTGAATTAAAACCTGAGGAAGAATGGACAAAGGAAGAAGATGATCTAGCTCTAGGAAACTCCAAGGCCTTGAATGCCTTGTTCAATGGAATTGACAGGAATATATTCAAGTTGGTGAACAACTGTGAAATTGCTAAGGAAGCATGGGAGATTCTAAAGACTACTCATGAAGGCACATCCAAAGTAAAAATGTCTAGACTTCAACTCCTTACAACTAAGTTTGAAAGCCTGAGAATGAAAGACGATGAAAGCATACATGACTTTCATATGAATATTCTTTAGATTGCCAATGCTTCAAGTGCTCTTGGTGAAAAGATGTCTGAAGAAAAGCTGGTAAGAAAAATTCTCAGATCTCTCCCCAATAGATTTGACATGAAAGTAACTGCTATATAGAAAGCTCGAGACATCTGTAAGATAAGAGTTGATGAGCTCATTGGCTCTCTGCTAACCTTTGAATTAGGAATAGGTGGCAAAGCTGACAAGAAAAAAGCCATAGCCTTTGTGTCAAATACTTGAAACTGATGAGATACAAATGAAATTTTATCAAAGGCCATGGTTCTGTTGGGAAGAAAATTCAATAAGGTAATAAAAAGAATGGATATAAAAACAAGACCAAATGTCAAGAACATATCACTTGACATTAGTAAGTCAACTGATGCATGAAGAAGAATTAGGACTGAAGAAAAATCCCTAAACAGCAAAGGGATACAGTGTTATGAGTGTGAAGGTTTTGGTCACATCAGATCTGAATGCCCTACCTATCTTAAGAAGCAAAAGAAAGGTCTAGTTGTTTCATGGACTGATGAAGAATCTGACAGTGAGATTGAAGAAGAATCTGTCAAACATGTAACTGTCTTGACTGGAAGATACTATTATGATGAAGACTCCAGTGAAGATGAATTGACCTTTGAAGAACTAGCTGCTTCCTACAAAGAATTATGCCTCAAAAGTGAAGAAGTTTGCCAGCAAGGTGAAAAACAGAAGAAACACATCATCAAGTTAAAAACTGAAAAGGAGAAACATTTGAAAATTATCAATGGTTTGAATGATTAGGTTGTTAAACAGGTTGAAACTATTACTAAATTAACAGATGAAGTTGCTCAACTGACTTCCCAACTTAACCAAATGGGAAGTCTGTTAAAATGATGAATAGTGGTACCAAAACCTTGGAAGTGATTCTTTAATCTGGAAAAAGATCTGGAGACAAGACATGGTTAGGATTCCATGAAGACAATAACTCTGCATATCACCACACATCCTCTGGATCAAGGCAGATGATGTTCCAGCAGATGTCTCAACATCACGACAGAAAACAAACCAGTCAACTAAGAAAATTCCAAAGATGGAGATGTCATTATTGTGGTCACTTTGGTCACATAAATTCATTTTACTTCAAACTGCATAGATATCCAAACTCTACTCCTCAGACAAGACCTAACCACAACACTCACCATTCCAAGAAGCAATGGGTTTCCAAGACTCCTGTTACAAAACAATGGGTACCTGAAACTACTACTTGCCTCATAGCCCATATGTCCCTAAAAGTTTCTACTAAGGAAGATTGGTACTTTGATAATGGGTGCTCAAGTTACATGACAGTGATCAGAAATCTATTAGTGGGCATCAAACCTCCCTCAACCAGCTATGTGACCTTTGGAGATGGGGAAAAAGAAGAAATCAAAGGGATTGGAAAACTGAACTGTTCAGGAACACCAGATCTTGACAATGTGTTGTTAGTCAAAGGATAAGCTTTCAATCTAATTAGCATCAGTCAACTATGTGATCAAGGTCTAAGTGTCAACTTCACTAAACTTGAGTGCTTGGTTACAAATGAAAAGGGAGAGCTGATCATGAAGGGAATTAGATCCAAGGACAACTGTTATCTATGGACCTCTCAGAACTCTAAGTGCACTCTTGCCAAAAAGGATGAAATAAGACTATGGCACCAGAAACTTGGGCATGCGCATCTAAGAGGAATGAAGAAGATCATACCTATGAAAGCTGACAGATGTATTCCTTAACTAAAAATTGAAGAAAGAAAAATCTTTGGTGAATGCCAAATAGGAAAACTAACTAGGATGTCACATCAGAAGTTCCAACATCTCACTTCTTTTAAAGTGATGGAACTTCTTCACATAGACTCAATGAGACCTATGCAGGTGGAAAGCTTGCTGGAAAGAAGTATGTTATTATAAATGCCATGCAAGAAGAGGTGGGAAAATTCAAGAAAACTTTGAAGTATAGGACAAGTAAGTATGTGAGGTTATATAATCATGAGTTTGGGTGTATGATGTCTGGATACCGTGATTG
This sequence comes from Lathyrus sativus, assembly GCA_963859935.3. NCBI lineage: Eukaryota > Viridiplantae > Streptophyta > Magnoliopsida > Fabales > Fabaceae > Lathyrus > Lathyrus sativus. The sequence continues at coordinate 552,644,920 of OZ012737.1, forward strand.
GGTTGAAAGTACTAATGACTGGAAGAGCACATCTGGAGGCTGCTTCCTTTTGAGAAACAATCTCATCTCGTGGTTTAGCCAGAAAGAAACCTGTATACCCCTGTCTACTGCAGAAGCAGAATACATAGCTGATAGGAGTAGATACTCTCAACTTATTTGGATGAAGCAAATGCTTACATAGTATAATGTCATAGAAGATGTCATGACATTATACTGTGGTAATCTGAGTACTATGAATAGTCCTAAGAATCCTATTCAACATAGAAGAACTAAATATATTAATACAAGGCATCATTTTATTAGGAAGCTTGCTGAGCATGTCACGAAAAAAAATCAACTGATGAATAGTTTCACCAAAGCTTTGAATGTTATTCAGTTTGAGACCCTGAAAAGAAAATTGGGGATCTATACTTATGAGGATTCATAGCTATTACTGCTAATAGGGATTTATGCTTTTAAAAGATGTTTCTTACTTAAAATAGAGATGTTCCAACATCCTTCTTTATTACACAACACGTCTTCGCCTACTCAAACAAGCAATCCCACTCAAATTTTTCCCTCCAACTGCCCTTTCAACTCCCACACCTCCACCACTTCTTAGACTACCTTCCACTCTCTGCATATTCTCTGTTCTGCAACTTACCATCATTCTCCTCAAAATTTATTTCTCAGGAATACCAAAATGTCTCCCAAACGTGATGCTGCCCCATCAAAGACTTCCCACTCTAATGCTCAACCCATGAACATCTCCTTCGAAGATGTTCTTGACGTGACCCCTATTTCAATGGTTCCTGGTCAGACAAATGAAGCTCCCAAGACCACACCTTCACATGCAAACGAGTCCCAACAACCCTCCAAAGGTAAAACTTATGATTCCTCTACGGACAACATTGCTAAAATGAAGAACAAGGAAGGCTCTGCTTATGTGGATAAATCCATTAGGTAACTTGTCACCAAGATCCTCTATGGAGATCATAATGTGCATGGTATTTCCAATCCTCTCTCTCGTGTTGATCCATCTCTTAGCACTGATAAGAACCTAGAAGAAAATGCTGAAAAACCCTCTTCTGATGGCAACCCTAACACTAAAAACTTGGAAAAACTTGCCAGCTCTGTGGTGCATGATGTGAATGAGGCTGAAGATATTGGTCTGAATGTTGATATGAATGATGCTCATGATAATATTATAGATGTTGAAGATGTGTCATCAGATGATAAGCTCGTCAAAAATGTTGCCCCAAGTATTGCCAAGAGACTGGTGACTAGGAAAGGAAAAGTTATGCTTGAGTAATCCCCCTCCAAAAGTCAAAATAAGAGGACTCTTGTTGGACCCCCCAAGGCATGGAGCAAGGTCTCTCTTGCCTCTAAGAAGATAAAGGTAATTTTTGAGAACAATGACTCTGATGAAGATGTTGTAAAGGATGTTCTTGACATGGCCCATGTGAAGAAATCCATTGCCAAGAAAGCTCCTAGACCAGTGCCTGCTGCTCCTCTGGACAATATTTCTTTTCACTCCATTAGCAGTGTGACCAAGTGGATATATGTGTATCAAAGGAGGATTGTTCTGGAAAGGGAGTTAGGAAAAGATGCTCTAGAAATCAAGGAAGTGACGAACCTAATCAATGAGGTTGGATTGCTCAAAATCGTCATTGGCTTCTCCAAGTGTTATGAAGGGCTGGTGAAAGAATTCATTATGAACATTCCTGATTCCATTACTGATAGGAATAGAAAAGAATATATGAAGGTCTTTGTTAGAGGAAAGTGTGTGAAGTTTTCTCCAGCAGTAATCAACAGATTTCTGGGACGATCAAATGATGGTGAGGAAGAAATGTCTGCTACAGACAACCAAGTGAGCAAGGTCATCACTGCCAATCAAGTCAAAGAATGGCCTTAAAAAGGTAAGTTTTCAGCTAGACAACTCAGTGTGAAATATGCCATCCTTCACAGGATTGGGGCTGCAAATTGGGTTCCTACCAACCACACCTCCACCACTGTTGTTGGGCTTGGTAGGTTCATTTATGTTGTAGGTACCAAGGTTAATTTTGATTTTGGATTATACATGTTTGATCAAATTGTTAAGCATTCTCCTTCAAGTGCCATCAAGCTACCTATTGCCTTCCCTTCCCTCATCTGTGAGATTATTTTGAATCAACACCCTGGGATCCTAAATTTTAATGATGTTGCTAGCAAAAGAGAACCTGTTTTGTCCCTTCACTACAAACTTTTTGCTGGAAGATATGTTCCAGATATTGTTCTGACATCTGGTGAAAGGGCCACTGCTTCAAAGGCAAGGATAATTGCTGAGCTAAAAGAAAATTGTAGGGATTTAGAGGAAATAATTAATGCTGCTACAGCAAGGAAAATCAAGTTGGAATCATTAATTCAATGTCTTGAAGATGATGCAGCCAACATTGATGATGTTAGTGAAGAAGGGTCTGGGAAGGAGTCTGAGGATGGTAATGAAGATGTCCCAACTGATGTTGAAGATGTTGGCTCTAGTTCTGCTTCTGAAGGTGAATATTAAGTTTTTTGCTTTGTTGTTGGGCTGGTTTTTGTTTGTTATTTGTGTTGTCTGCCTTGGCAGAATAGACTGATTTTGTTGCACCTCATGTGCCTATGGGTTGCAATATTTGTGGGGTCTCTATGCCCTTAACTTGTTTATTTCTAACCTTTTGATCTATGCTATATAGCTTAGCTTTTTGTTCTAAAAATTATGGCTAAAAAGGGGGAGAAGAGTATACTGTATACACTTTGGTATATGGCTAGATGTGCTGGTGTGTATAGCAGGTGTGTAGCTGAAGGTGAAGATAGTGTATGGCTAGATGTGCTGGTGTGTATAGCATGTGTGTAGTTGAAGGTGAAGATGGTGTCTTCTGCTCTAATTGGTATGACATGATGCTGATCCTACTAGATGATTGCATTTGTATGCCTGTGTGATTGGATTTACAGGTTGATGAAGGCTGTGAAGTTTGTAGGATGCTCTGTGAAGTTGCTTGGGCTGTTGTGGTGTTTGTTGCATAAGTTGAGGGGGAGTTTTGCTTTTCCTTTACTTACTGTGTAGTTTTTGTTTTTCTGTTGTGTTGTATTCCTTATTGGTTTTGTTTTTCTTGTGATTTGTTTTAGCCCAAATTTTCCAAAGGGGGAGTTTGTTAGTTCTTGATTGGCAGGAATTTTGGGAAAACTAAGTGTAATCACAAGATGTCCTACAGGATGTTATGACATCTGTCTATCAGGATCAGCAGGTTGCTCTGTACCTGTTAATAGGTCTTTTCACATGATGTCAAACAAGACATCTTGACACTCATGGACTAAACATTCGGTATGAATATGATTGTATATCCATATCTTTTTGTGCAAGCTTGGTGTAGAATCTGCGAATTCTTAGTGGTGTTCTAAAGGTGTTTCTGATACACTGATTGTAGATCAGATTTGATTTGATATGGAGTTATTCTCAGAAGATAGATTGAAGATTGGAAGAATGATTTGATTAGATCTAATTGATCAAATCAAATCTGTTGCTATTGGTGAAGATCGGAATCTTCTCAAAACCTGTTGTTACTTTTGCCACAGCCCAAGCCCATTTTGCATTTCTATTTAAAGAGGCATAAACCCTAGCTTGAAGTGAAGAGAAGAAAGGATTAAAAGTGTGTGCATTTTAAGCCTTCGTGTGTGTTAGTTTTGTGAGTCATTCACTCATTGTTTAATGTGTGAATTGTACTAAGTTGTTAATTGTAAATTGTTCACTCAAAGCTTATAAGCAAGAGTGTATTGTACTTGATTGAAGCTTTTAAGCAAGATCAAGTTGTGGCTTTGGAGAGTGTCTTCTAAAGTATTCTTATTTTATTGATTGTTATCACTGCTGTGATTGAGGGGGAGTGAGAGGCATCTCTTGTCTAGGTGTGTTCTAGGCAGAAATTGCATAGGTAGAGATTAAGTGAGGAGTTGTAAACTAAGAGTTTAACTCTGAATTAATTCTACTGTTAGTGAATTTCCTCCCTGGCTTGGTAGCCCCCAGACGTAGGTGTGGTTTCACCGAACTGGGTTAACAGTTGATGTGTCTCTTTACAATTGTTTTTGTTTATCTTTGTTCTTATTATACATATATTTGTATCGTGAACATCTCCTTCGGCATCTAATATCTGATACCAAAATTTCAAATATAAGTATAATTATAATGAATTTAATTGAAATACATTGTTAGTGTAAAAAGATTTTACACAATCACTTACTGATACGCTTTTACACATTGTGAATTAGGATGTCTTAAAAAAATTACTCGGTTTCTTTATGATCAAGAAACACAAAAGGGTTAGGGTTAAGAAAAAACAAGGAGAACAACAAGGATTGGTTATAACTGTTATTCTTTACTTTCTCTACAAAACAGATTACAAGTACTAAATAATAACAAATAACCCTCTCACCCTAATTAAGTTTTGTCACACCACATCATACTTAAGATGAGAGACTAGTATGCTATTTATAACAAAACCTAACATACTAAACTAATGGGCTTTTTAACAATTACGCTTTACAAGATAACTTAACCAATTGGATCCTTAACACAAGGTTCAATTCAACAATTACATACTAGAACACAATTCGACTACAACATGTAGGTCTTCGACATCATCATGTGAGCAAACTTCGACGACATGCTAACTAAAGTTCGATCCAATATCTCACAAATATCCACCTTGGATCTAACTCTATAACATAAAAAAACAAACTAACTTTCTTTATGCATCTTTATCAACTGCATACAGTGGAAAAACTTGCAACTGAGCAACTTCTTGGTGATCATATCAGCAACATTATGATTTGTCAAAACCTTCAGCACTTAGACTTCTCCATGCTCGATTACCCCTCTGACAAAATGCAGCCTCACATCAATGTGTTTGGTTCACACATGATAGGATGAATTCTTCAACAGGTGTATTACACTTTGACTATCACATTTAACAGTGACAACTCGACCTTGAAGTTTCAGCTCCTTTGCAAAACCTCCGAGCCACAATGCTTCCTTCACAACTTCAGTTAGGGCGATATATTTTGCTTCAGTGGTTGATAATGAAACAACCTTCTGAAGTGTTTCTTTCCAACTAATTGATATGCCAAACATAGTGAACACATATCCAGAAATATATTTTTTAGAATCCATACAACCTGCATAATCTGAGTCGACATATCCTTCGATTGCTGCTTTACTATCTTCACCCAAGGCTCCAGCATAAATTAGGACTCTGTTTAGAGACTCGTTTATGTACCTTAGAATCCACTCCAATACTTGCTAGTGAGCCTTTCCAGGATTTTCCATGTACCTACTTACAAGACTTACTGCATATGCTATGTCAGGTCTAGTACATACCATAGCATACATCAAAGAACCCACTACATTAGCATATGGAATATTATTCATATAATCTCTTTCGACATCAGTATTGGGACACTAATCTATAATCATCTTGAACTGAGGGTTTTTCGGAGTCACAACAGGCTTTGAATTCGACATACCAAAAGTTTCGAGAATCTTTCGTAGGTATGCCTCTTGAGATAAGCATAATTTTGACTGCTTTCTATCTCTTCGGATGTCAATCCCAAGAATCCTGGACGCAGCTCCAAGATCTTTGATGTCTAAATATTTATTGAGTTCAACCTTCACCCTTATTACATCTTCGACATTGTTGCTTGCTATTAGAATATCATCCACATAAAGCAACAAAATAATAAATGAATTACCAGGTCAAAATCTGAAGTAAACACAGTGGTCGAACTAACTTCTAATGAAACTAATGCGTGCCATGAACTTGTCGGATCTCTTATTCCATTGTCGAGGAGATTGTTTTAGTCCATATAAGGATCTCTTTAGCTTTCACGCATAATCTTCCTTCCCTTTTTCGACATACCCTTCAGGTTGTCTCATCAGGATTGTTTCATCTAGATCATCATACAAGAACACAATCTTCACATCCATCTGTTCCAATTCCAGGTAGAACTGTGCCACTGTGGCAAGCAACATTCGAATGGATTTGTGCTTCACAACAGGAGAGAACATATCATTGAAGTTGACACCTTCTTTCTGAGTGAAACCCCTAGAGACCAATCTTACCTTGTATCTTTTTGATGCCACTCCTTTGATTCCTTCGTTAACTTTGAAAATCCATTTACAACTAACTAACCTAGCTCCAACAGGTTTCTCGATCATTTCCCAGGTGTTGTTATCATGAAGAGATTTCATCATATCATCCATGGCCTTCAGCCATTCAGTCTTCTTTTGACTTCTCATAACTTCCTTATAGTCTCTAGGTTCTTTGTCGAGAACCTCACTTGTAGAGATTAAGGAATAAGTTATAAGATCTGCATACCCAAGTCTCTGAAGTGGCTTGATGACTCTCCTCGACCTGTCTCTTTCTAGCAGGTAGTCATTATCAGTTTCCTCATCTTTGATAGAAGCTTCTGCTTCTTGTTCGAGTTCATCTGGGGTACGCAATTCAGCATCAACATGCTTCACCTCAACATGAATCTCTCCTTGTTCCAGCTCTTCGTCAGCATCATCAGTTTTCTTGAAAGTCATCTCAGCTTCATTGAAAATTACACCTCGACTAGTGATACACCTCCTGTGACTTGGCTCTAGGAACCATAGCCTATAAGCTTTGACTCTTTCAGGGTATCCCATGAACATGCATTTCAGAGCTCTAGGTTCGAACTTGTCTTGCCTAATGTGAACATGGGCCATGTTGCCAAATACTCTCAGTCTGCGAGACTAGATGGATGTCCCGACCAAACTTTTTCAGGTGTCTTCATATCTAACACAATCGAAAGACATCTATTTATCATATATGTTGTTGTCGAAACAGCCTCAGCCCAAAACACCTTCTTTAATCTAGCACTAGTCAACATGCATCTAACTCTTTCTAAAATAGTTTGATTAAACCTTTCTTCCAAACCATTTTGATGTGGAGTCCCTAAAGTAGTTTTGTGCCTTGCAATAGCTGAGGCATCACAAAAACTGTGGAACGCCTCATTGCAAAAATCAAGGCCATTGTTGGTTCTCAACCTCTTGACCTTTCTGCCAGTCTGATTTTCTACCTTAGTCTTCTGGATGAATATCCATACCTTTATGTAATAATCATCAACTATGGATAGAAAATATCTTGCTCTTGAATGTGATGGACACCTTGCAGGCCCCCAAAGATTAACATGGATGTAATCAAGGGATCCATGAGTTCTTTGTTTGCCTTTATTGAACTTCACTCTGCAATATTTTCCAAGTACACAGGGTTCACAAAATTTCAGCTTTTCGACTTTGTCTCCTCCAAGCAGATTTTGTTTCCCTAATTTGACCAGATCCTTTTCATTAGCATGGCCCAACCTCATGTGCCAAATTTTTATTTTCAAAATTAGTTTCATGGATGCAACACTTGTCAAACCACTTACAACTTCAGCCTCAAGGGTATACAAGCCTTGTTTCTTCACGCCTCTCAAGAGTTCCTTCAACCCCTTCATGACTCTTAGGATACTTTTCTCTCCTTGAAAAACATATCCCTTCCTGTCGAATTCACCAAGAGAAATCAAATTTCTCGTCAAATCAGGTAGATACCTGACTTTAGTTAATAACCTTATTGACTCATCATGGAGCTTGAATCTCACATATTCAATACCTGTAATTTTGTAAGATTTGTTATTTCCCAGCAGCACTGATCCACCATCTTGATCACATAGCTCCTCGAACAATTCTCTGTTTGGAGTCATGTTCCAAGTGCAACCTGAATCCATAATCCACTCCTTTCGTGAGTCACCGCTTGAAACCACAAGAACATTAGATGATTCAAAGTCATCTTGAACAATGGTTGAGTTGCCATTATCTTTACCTTCATGATATTTCAGGCGTTTAGGGCACACTTTTCTTGTGTGACCCTCCTTCTTATAATGATATCATTGAATACCAGATGCCTCGCCACTATAAAACTTCTGCTGACTTTTACCTTTCTTATTGTCGAACTTACCATCCTTTCGCAAGAATTTTCCCTTAACGCCCAAACCTTCACCAACCATCGAAGGTTTATGCTCCTTTTGTTTGTTTAAGTCCTTAGAATACAAGGCTGATTGAACTACTTCAAAGCTTAGGGACTCCCTTCCATACAAGAGAGTTTCTTTGAAGTGAGCATGTGTATTAGGAAAAGCACACAATAGCAACAGTGCTTGATCTTCATCATCGATATTCACATTAATATTTTTAAGATCAAGAATTAACTTCTTGAACATATCCAACAGCTCAGCCAACATTTTGTCTTCACTCATCTTGAATGAATATAAAGTTTGCTTCAGGTAGATTCAATTTACCAGATATTTGGTCATGTACAAACTTTCAAGTTTAAACCATAACCCCGATTTCGTAGTCTCCTTTGATACCTTTCAAAGAAACTTATCACCAAGGCTCAATAATATTGCGTTGTGGGCTTTCTCTATCATGGTCGTCTTTTCTTTTCCCTTTAACGCAACATCCATAGTTACCTTTCCCTTAAACGCTTCCAAACAACCCTGCTGAAGCAGTACAACTTTCATCTTTAAGCGCCACAGACCAAAGTCGTTCACTCCGGTGTTTCAATCTCATACTTTGTTGAAGGCATCTTCTGCATGCTCACCGCACCAAATTGTTGTGAATTACGATGCCTTAAAACAAAATATACTCAGTTTCTTTATGATAAAGAAACACACAAGAGTTAGGGTTAAGGAAAAACAAGGAGAACAACAAGGATTGGTTATAAATTATATTCTTTACTTTCTCTATAAAACAGATTACAAGTACTCAAGAATAACAAATAAACCTCTCACCTAATTGGGTTTTGTCAAGCCACATCATACTTAAGATGAGAAACTAGTATGCTATTTATAATAAAACCTAACATACTAAACTAAAGAGATTTTTAACAATTGTCCATTATAAGCTAACTTAGGGTACAAGCTAACTTAACCAATTGGATCCATAACACAAGGTCCAATTCGATAACTACATACTATAACACAATTCGACTACAGCATGTAGGTCTTCGACACTAGCATGTTAGCAAATTTCGACGACATGCTAACTAAAGTTCGGTCCAATATATATATATATATATATATATATATATATATATATATATATATATATATATATATATATATATATATATATATATATATATATATATATATATATATATATATATATATATATATATATATATATATATATATATATATATATATATATATATATATATATATATATATATATATATATATATATATATATATATATATATATAGAGAGAGAGAGAGAGAGAGAGAGAGAGAGAGAGAGAGAGAGTTACATGCATATGTGGTTATATATTCATGGAATATTTAAATTTGTAGATGAGAAGACAAACAGAGAGATATGAGTGTGAATATTATATAATAAAACACATGTTAAACATTGTCTCTTTCGGCATTGTTGATTCTTGTGATCAGTTTTATATTATGTCATGAAATGTTTACAATATATAACATATTAATGTTTAAGTTTGCTATTATATTTCAAATCATGTGATATTCAATTTTCTTCACTTTTTTATATAGACGTTTAATGACATGACACCTTTCTCTCTCGATGACGTAAAAGACATTCGTAGACGTTGGGCATTTATTTTCAATGTGCTACTTGAAAAGGATACTAATGTATGAATTTGGCTTGATGTTGGTAAATATATGATTTTGACTTAATTTGATGTTTGTAATATATGACAATGGTTGTATACATATATGTTTGTAAATAATATTTTTGGCTTTGATGTAAAAAATATTTAGGTAAAAAACAGGTTTTTAATATTGGAGAAGTAGAATAAAATTTAAAAAAATAGTATTTTAACACAGTTATTTACAATAAATATTGTGATAGGTAGCGTGCCAATTATATATTGCACAACTGTTGTTTACTAATATTGTTGTGATAGTTAGAGCGCTACCTACTTTATCACAACGGTCACACACCCGTGGTGGAAAACACCATACTTACAACCATACTTTACCTCACAATGATTGGTCAACCGTGATGATGTCCCTTTAGCAATCATTGTGAAATGTATTTTTCATATTAGTGCCAGCTCCCAGAGGACACCACGTGTCTCGCCCGTCTGAGATCCAAGTTGAATAATATGTTGCCCGACACCATGAGGGTACGTAGGCATGAGGTTTCAACGCCGAGGCGAGCACTCTAACAAATTTTTTTTCCCTTTAGCATATAAACCTTTAGATAAATGACACCCTTTCATGCGTTGACAACCTATATGATTCCCGTTGAGTACAACGGATGTAGAGGGTGCTAATATCTTCCCCTTGCATAACCGGCTTCTGAACTCGACATTGGTTGCGGCAATCATGTCCTATCTTTTTTCCCTATGTGGGTTTTATCAATATTTCCCTTTCCCTCTTTTGAGAATAAATAAAGTTCGGTGGCGACTCTCCGTTAGTCCATCTGTGAGCTTTTCCTTGCGAGGTCGTATTCTTTTTCTCGAGGTACGACACTAGGGCCTGGAACAAGAAGATTGACTCAAAATTAGTCAAATTGAGATTCATCAAATGCAGGATTGAGTATGGTGCTTATGTACATGTCATGGTACAAGATATAATAATCATCATCTGTTTATATTTCGATGAATTGCTAGTAACTAGAAATAGCATGGAGAACATGTCGAAGTTCAAAGAACTGATGAAGAGGGAATTTGAAATGTCGAATCTAGGAAACTTGTCGTGTTTCCTAGGCATAAAATTTCAAATTACCAAGCAAGGTATGATGATGCATTAAAGGAAGTACGTCAAAGAAATACTCAAAATATTCAAGGTGGCTGATACAAATCCTGAATACTCACTTGTCGAACCAAATTTAAAACTAGGGAAGCTTGGAGATGAGGACAATGTCGACGTCACTTTGTTTAAACAAATTTTAGGATCTTTAAGGTATGTGTGCAACAACGGACTTGATATGAGTTTCTCAGTCGGATTGGTAAGCATATACATGGATGAATCAAAGGTGTCACACATGAAGGCTGCAAGAAGAATCCTCAGATATCTAAAAGGATCAATAAACAAGGAATCTTGTTTCCATGATATTCTGAAAGCAAAGAAGTTATGATTAATTATTATTCAAATGTTGATTGGTGTGGTGATAAAGAAGATCGAAGAAACATAACTAGTTATTTCTTTCAAGTGTTTGGTGCCCCAATCTCATGGTGCTCAAGAAAGTAGCATGTGGTAAAATTGAGTATATAGCAGGATCCTATGTTGTTTGTCAAACAATCTGGATCAGATCTGTGTTGGATGAGATGGAGGTCAAAGTGAAGAAACCTCTGGTGTTGCATATCGACAACAAGTCATTCATTAATCTTGCAAAGAATACAGTTCTGCATGGAAGGAGTAAGTATATTGATGCTAGATTTCACTTTCTAAGGGAGAGGGTAAATCAAGGTGAACTTGAAGTGAGACATTGCTCGAGTGAAGCACAGTAGACCGACATTTTTACCAAAGGATTTAAGATCGACAGATTCCTGACTTTGTAAAAGAAATTAGGAATAGTTCAGATTGATTATGATTAGTTTGACAACTTAAATTATAATGGGGTATGTTGTGATATAATGCAAGTTAGTTATTTGATTAGCAAGTTAGTTAGTTTGTTATGCTAGCTATACTTGGATTACAAGTAATCTATTGTATATAAATATATGTGTAGATAACTCTCATTACAACAATTCAATACAATTACTTTTTCTCTCTCTTATTCCTTCCTCACTCAAGTGCATTGACACTAACATTAACAAATTAATAATCATAATAAAAAATTGTATTTAAAACGCTCTTATAAGAAAAAGGAATACATATGAGAGAGTAACATTTAATTAGGGGTAAAAAAACGGGTTCGGTCCGTTGAACATGTCTGTTTTGCCTGCACTTTAATGTGTGACGGACTAAGGATTTAGGTCATCACCTTCTATTGTGTTCGTCTCGTCCCGTCCCATTTTTTTCGCGAACTTTTGCAGATACAGTCATTTACATAAACTTTTGTATTTTTAGGTTTAAAATGTGTAATGTCCATGACCTTTCTCCGAGTTGCTCTCACTTTTTTGCAAAGTGGACCTAGATTTTAATTCTGCATTATTAACTATGCTCACTTCACTCCGTCTCATTTTTTTTACAGAATTTTACAAGACGAACCTCAGAGAACGGGTACGTTAGTTTGCCACCTCTACATTTAATTGTTTTCTTAAGTAGAAGCATCTTTAACCCTTTATTTTTTTATTTTAAATAAAGAGAAGAGGAGGGGGTACAGAATGTAATTGTTCTAGGTGGGGTTGGATGATGAAGTAAAAGAAGAAATGAATAGTGTATGACAAGTTTAACAAACGCCATACTTGGACTGGTTCAACTTTGGTGTTAGTCATCTTGAACCCTATTGTGGTCTCATTTATTTTCAATGACGGGCCATTTCTAAACGAAAATTTAGAGAAACATAAGTTTAAACATATGAAAAATAATATATTATTGGTAAGTTTTTTATTAAAGATAGAGATTAATGAGGTTTTATATATACTCACATTTATTATTTTAAAAGTTGATTTCGTCGGAATGAGTTAAGATCAAGATGAATTTTAATATAATATTAAAGTCTATGAATTTGACCGCAGGTTGTCCACAATATATATTTACAAATTAAATCTCATATTGGATGAATTATAGATGTCAGGGTTTGCTTGTTGCACTCTCTAAAGAAGATGATGGAGCTTGAAAGTTAGAAATACCCATCATCTTGGGAAACCAAACCCCATATATGTGACATTGTCTAGGGACAAAGAAGAACAGAGTAGTGTGGTAACATATCTAAGCTAATCTTAGTGAGTGTGCCATATGCAATTACATTTTTAGAAAAGATAAACAAAAACATGTGAGGACAAACATTGTGATATGATTTTGATCAATCAGTGACATGTGGTAATCGCGTTGGATTCACGAACAAACAACCAATTTATTTTTATATATATAGTTAGTATTGCAATGGTAAGTAACCCATATTTTCCTTTGACAATTTTATGCTATACTCTTTTAGAATAGTATTGAAATGATGCTCCTCAAGTGTTTGTTGTAATGCTCAACTCAAGGTATGGCTGAGTTTTAGAATTCTGATATGCTATGCTATATAGTGCCTAGTGGGTGTTATGAAAGGACCGTATAACAACCATTTAAGCATCATATTCTGTTGCAGAGTGTGATTCTGACCAAAGCATGTATACTTGAGTGACTTGTGTTGCTTCTGTCATAGTTGGTAGCAACAAAGATTTTACTTTTTAAAATTGAATTAGATTCCTTTGTTTGGGAATTCAATTCTTATTCTCATTAGTTTTTTGGGTTCTTAAGCCTTGACTCTTTTGTAGGACTTCTACCATTTCATCCTGATTTGTTAAGCTTAGTTCACCATTTCCTTCTACTTTTCTTGGTATGTTATCTCAACTCTCTGCATTTTCTATGTTATCAATATAGTATGACTTTCTGATTAGAATTTTTTATTGACAAATTTTAGTTATCTAATTAATGGATCAAGTGAAATTAGTATAAACCTTATGATTAGAATTTGTCCAAGGTTTCTGATCTTAGCATTGCATGTTTTGTATGAATCTCTTGATGGAAGATAACTGAGCTGACTCTGTGTTGATTTTAATAGGCTAGATCAGGACATACATGATGAATTAATTATCTACCCCCTTAGCTTCTTGTAATTTGCACCTTCTTCACAATTAATTACTACTGTCTAAATTTAATTGGATGCCAAAAGATAAAATGTGACTGCTTCAGAGTCAGTTAGCCCAATAAAAATGTACTATACTAGTCCATTTATTTTTATTTGATTTGTGTGTGATTGATAAGAATCTCATGTGTACTTGAACTGGTTGGATATGTGCAAGAATTGGATAACATAATTAAGAATCCCAGACAAATTTGGTCAATTTTGTAGCATTAATCTATTGGAAATTTGTTTTGTCATCTTCTATAAAATTATTTGTCATTAAATATAATATTTTTAGATTTATTTTTTTATAATATTTTTAGATTTATTTTTTCTCAAATATATTACTTATTATAATACTACCAACTTATTTGTAATATAAAAAATTACAACATTTGAATATATGTATTCATAAATGATGATTTACTTAATAGTCCAATACAAATTATACAAAGTAATTATACCATTAATTTTTTAGTATATATATATATATATATATATATATATATATATATATATATATATATATATATATATATATATATATATATATATATATATATATATATATATATATATATATATATATATATATATATATATATATATATATATATATATATATATATATATATATATATATATATATATATATATATATATATATATATATATATATATATATATATATATATATATATATATATATATATATATATATATATATATATATATATATATATATATATATATATATATATATATATATATATATATATATATATATATATATATATATATATATATATATATATATATATATATATATATATATATATATATATATATATATATATATATATATATATATATATATATATATATATATATATATATATATATATATATATATATATATATATATATATATATATATATATATATATATATATATATATATATATATATATATATATATATATATATATATATATATATATATATATATATATATATATATATATATATATATATATATATATATATATATATATATATATATATATATATATATATATATATATATATATATATATATATATATATATATATATATATATATATATATATATATATATATATATATATATATATATATATATATATATATATAGGCCTTGTTAATGTGGTGTTCAAAATGTTCACGGTTATGCCAAACTTAGTGTATATTATAAGCGTGCTTGTGACTTCATTCATTGCATCTTGTATCAATTATTTGAGTAATTGAAGTAGTGAAATGCTATGCTGGCTTAGCATTCTCTTACGCACAAACCAAGTGTGGCTTAAAAGTTCTTCCTTTTTTTTTTGACCAAATGTTGCTTAAAAGTTAAAAACTATTTCTTAAAATAGTATTGGACACAACCTTGTCAGCAAAATGTAAAAATAGAACGAACATGTCAACTGGGGGAGGTTCCGGGGAGGTTCATGTATGTTTAAATATTGTACACAAAAATAGGAAGAAGAAAAAAGGGTCATCAAATATTCAGATTAAAACTAAACTATAAAGAAGAATAAAATTGTAAAAGTTTTTGCACAGAACCAAAATCGAAAAATGTGTAAATTACAGAAAATAAAGAGTTACTTGTTTGTTCCTAAATTTTAATATAACTGCATGAAATAATGATCCGTAGAATAAGCCGTGGAACATGTATATGTGTGAAAATGAATAATTTATGTGGCCTCTTTATCTGACAGTTATGATACAATGAATTTAACTCAAACACAAGAATAGGACTGTCTAGCTTTGCTAAAGCTATGTTTTTCTTTAGTTCCTACACGCCTCTTCACATAATTTTGTAGTCATTAGAACCAAATGATTCCCACAATTTCCATAAAGATACACCTTCCAAACCATTTCAACCTTCTTAATGGTTTGTTTGGCTGCTCATTTCATGCAAAAGTTGTTTAAGAAAAAGCTTTAATTAGGATTTCTTGAAATTGTGTGACAATATTTTATGTGATAATGATATTTCAATTACAACTCTTTACTATCAAATGTTCAATTTCAACTTTTTTTAGGTGATTTAAGCAATTGATAGACTTTGAAACTTTTTTTTGTTTGCTCTGATGTTCCTAATCTTTTTATGGTCAAATGGTGACTTTGATACACATGGCATGGCACATTGCTGGCTCTAGCTTATCCATTTATTTTATGTGAGATGTACCAAACTCTTACTAGTTTATATTTGTTGACATTGACTATGGCTGCTATTGTGTATTCATATAAATATTGCTATAAATGGATCTGTTTTCATCTACCAGAAACTTCTATTCTATAGCTTCAATTTTAATATAAGTAACACTGCAAGATTGTTTTCCGCGTCTCGTGTGTATATCTATCTTTTGACAGAAGATTGAATATTGTGTTAGGTCCTTTGTAGTTGGATTAGAAAGAAAAAAAAATGAATGCACTTGCAGCTACCAACAGGAACTTTAAGTTGGCTTCCAGGCTTTTGGGATTGGATTCCAAGCTTGAGAAAAGTTTACTCATTCCATTTAGAGAGATCAAGGTAATTAAACAAGCAAAATTGATTTTTGTTCTTGCAAATTTGTTTACTGCTTTTGTTTTGTATGTTTTTGTGGTTATAATATAAGTATTGTTGAGATGAAAATTCAGGTTGAATGTACCATCCCTAAAGACGACGGCACGTTGCAGTCATACATTGGGTTCCGGGTTCAACATGACAATGCTAGAGGCCCTATGAAAGGAGGGATCAGATACCATCCCGAGGTTATTTATATTTTACGAAATCTTGTACAAGCAAAACTAGAAATTTGAAGTTCTGAGTCTGAATGGTTTATTGGACTGATTAGGTTGATCCAGATGAAGTGAATGCTTTAGCACAGCTAATGACATGGAAAACAGCTGTAGCAAACATACCTTATGGTGGTGCAAAAGGAGGGATAGGGTGTAACCCTTCAGAACTAAGTATATCTGAGTTAGAAAGACTTACCAGAGTTTTTACTCAGAAAATTCATGATCTGATTGGAACTCACATGGATGTGCCTGCACCTGATATGGGAACAGGACCACAGGTTAGTACTGCACAGACTTAGAAATTTATGAAACTTTAATGTTGTGATAATGACTTTAATGTGAACTTTTGGAATTCAAATTATCTTACAGACCATGGCATGGATACTTGATGAATATTCCAAATTTCACGGATACTCACCTGCAGTTGTGACAGGAAAGCCAATAGTAAGCAGTTGTTTGTTTGTGATTCTAGCTTCATTCCCATGGTAACTGAGAAAACCATGCTTAATAAACCATTCAATTTTCATTTTCAAACTAGGATCTTGGTGGATCTCTAGGTAGAGATGCAGCTACAGGAAGAGGAGTCCTCTTTGCAACAGAGGCTTTACTGAATGAATACGGAAAAACTGTATCTGGACAACGGTTTGTTATTCAGGTATTTTTATGCCTCATCAAACCTCTGTGGCTATGCCTTTTATTTAAGAACGGCTTCAATGAAGTTTTCGGTTTTAGCATTTTCATCGCATTTTGTATGTTGTTTTTCAGGGTTTTGGTAATGTAGGGTCTTGGGCTGCACAATTGATTGATGAGAAAGGTGGAAAAATTGTTGCAGTGAGTGACATAACCGGAGCCATAAAGAACAGCAAAGGTATTGACATTCCAAGCCTACTCAAGCATACCAAGGAGACCAGGGGAGTAAAAGGATTTCATGGCGCTGATTCAATTGATTCAAACTCAATATTGCTAGAAGACTGTGATGTTCTAATACCAGCCGCTCTTGGGGGTGTCATCAACAGGTGCTGCTTTTCTATTGTAAAGTTGAATGATAACAAAGGAAAGATCTAAGGCTAATTCACTTTGTTATTCTTTTGGTATTGTTGAAGGGAAAATGCAAATGAAATCAAGGCAAAATTTATAGTAGAAGCAGCCAATCACCCAACTGATCCAGAGGCTGATGAAGTTAGTTTCATATTTCTCTTTCCTTCTCTTTCTCAAACAAGTTTAGAATGAAGAAATGAATGCAATGTTGTTTAACTACCTTATTAACTTGCAGATTCTAAAGAAAAAGGGTGTTGTGATCCTCCCTGACATATATGCAAATTCAGGAGGTGTTACTGTTAGTTACTTTGAATGGGTTCAGGTATGTGGAAAACTTATAATCCGTGTAGCATAGACAATATAGATTGAAGACTTAACGATACGATGTGCATACATATTTTAAATTATTATTAATGTTTATCTGTCATGTCAAAGTTATGCCTGGTGTTTGTCTTAGTAAGTAGGTGCCTTATAGCTTATAACACATATAATCAAGTCTTTGTTGTGCTTATGAGGTAAATTTTGTGATGCACAGAACATACAAGGGTTCATGTGGGATGAGGAGAAAGTGAACAATGAACTAAAAAACTACATGACCAAGGGATTCAAAGATGTGAAAGACATGTGCAAAACTCATGAATGTGATCTTCGAATGGGAGCATTCAGTCTAGGAGTTAACCGTGTGGCGAGGGCTACTGTCCTTAGGGGTTGGGAAGCATGAGAACTTGTTGTTGCTTTAAATAAAAGAGAGCTTTTAGTCTCAGTCAAAAGGTTTTTGTTGCTGTCATGTGTTATGTGAGTTGTATTTTCACCGCAAACTTTGTCACAGATTAAAAATGAGGACTCCATGTACTTTTCTGGGGTTAATATTCTATTTACTTACTGAGTTAGCTGCATGCATTTACACCTAATGTCTCTTACTCCCCCTTAAAATTCTAGGGATTGAGATCCTCTGGAGCTCAATATCCACCATTTTATTAATATAACTTACCAAGCTAGCAGCTTCAGTACTACATTATCAACTTCAGCTCAATTGTCTTCTCCTAAACTCTTTAAGAACTAAAGTAATAGTGAAAATAATTATTAAAATAGATCGAAAAATAATTATTAAAATAGATCGAAAATCAAAGTTATGCTAAATGTGAAAGAAAACATAAAGATATGATTTTATTGAAAAATACTTGCAAGAGTTTACGGGAAGCTCAGGATTTTTAAATTTAATTTCTCAATTTTCGAATGTCCTTCTCAACAAACTACATTCTCTTATATAAAATATATATATATATATATATATATATATATATATATATATATATATATATATATATATATATATATATATATATATATATATATATATATATATATATATATATATATATATATATATATATATATATATATATATATATATATATATATATATATATATATATATATATAAAGACTTCAAATAAAATTAAAAATCACCCTTTACAAACAAGTGGCCAACAAGACCTAATAATGAAAACAATAATTCAAAGATAATGTGGCCCACATGACCTTTAATGAAGGGAATTTATTAATGCACCATTTATGTTTTTTACCCACCACCACACAAAAATACATAAATGGTTTGGCATCCACTCCATTTCTTTGTCTCTCCATTTTCTCCATTACTATAGTTTTTATGTATATAAAATTAACTAAATATTAATTATATGTCACATGTCCGAACGCACCAAATTATGATTGAACGTTAAAATATTTCGGAGATGCATCTCCATAACAATTTAAAACACATATTGTGCATCACACTTCAAAACCATTATACAAATGTATTGTACCGGAGATGCATCTCCATGAATTTTATGAATATACATCTCCGTAACGTATCAGAATAGAACTCTTCATGTTATGTTTTGTTTATGTGTATTCAGATGCAGATTCAAACCATACAATCGAAATGAAAAAATTGACCTACATAAATACAAATGGTCCAAAAATGTCATATATATATAAATAAAAGACCAATAAATGTCAAAAAAGTCTAGAACATTGATAAAGTAGCATGATGTTAAAATAAAATACAATCATAGTACTACTATTATATATTAATGCACTATTGTGTATGTCTGACTACATCTCCTCTGCCTCACGTGGCTCTTATACCTCCTTGGCCATCAATACCTTTCGTCCTCTGGCGCTGTCTCTGATACATCAATGCCCCATATGCCTACGTCATGATGGCATATAGGAGCTGCCTCATATTAGGCCCATCAGAGAAGATACATGTGTCAATGTCTATCTACACAATCTCCACTATGCAGCATCATATAGGCAAGGCATCCTTAGCATGATCTAGTTGTGTATGCTCCTCCTCTAGTATCTCTTGATGAGCTGGCCTCAGCGGATCTCTTGGAGCAACATGCATTATGTATGAATGTGACACCCTAAAAAACCATTTAATATACCTGTCGAATGGCTGCGTCTCATGGTGATCGACATAATTGTTGAAGTGCATGTCCTTGGAAACCAAACGGTCAATATACACTCTAAAAGGCTTAGCTGCATGGTTCCCTCTGAGCATAGAAAAAGTAGTAGCACAAGGCATATCCTCAAAGTAAGTCGGTACACTCGTCCAATTGGAGATGCGTGGGAAGTGCTGGAGGATCCAAGCCTGAAATGAAAAGTTGGGAGCACACGAATTATGAGTAATAGCTTTGCAAAGATGAAATGAAAATGACAAAGAAACATTAAAAGACCAATAATTATTACCGTCAATAGTGGATGCTGCATGTGACCTGCTTCGTCTTTCACATACAGCCTTCTCTCAACTTTGAGTATAGGTAGACCAAACAAGTGGCCCTCCAGTTGTACTCATGGATCTGATCGAAATCCTCGAAGTACCGAAGATAGATGACATTTTTTATAAGTGGCACTCTTGTCCATAAAAATCTTAGTGTCAATCAAATATAGCAAGTATGCTCTTACAACATGTAATAATATGGAGTGTCACCTGCTCATCATCACTTGTAGCCTGATGTACTTTGAATGGGTTCAGGTACGTGGAAAACTTATAATCTATGTAGTATAGACAATTTAGATGAAGACTTAACAATATAATATCTCTACATATTTTAAATTATTATTAATTTTTATCTGTCATATTAAAGTTATGTCTGGTGTTTGTGTTAGTAAGTAGGTGCCTTATAGCTTATAACCCATTTAATCAAGTTTTTGTTGTGCTTATGTGGTCAATTTTGTGATGCATAGATCATACAAGGGTTCATGTAGGGTGAGGAGAAAGTGAACAATGAGATAAAAAACTACATGACCAAAGAGTTCAAAGATGTGAAAGACATATGCAAAACTCATGAATGTGATCTTCGAATGGGAGCCTTCAGCCTAGAAGTTAACTGTGTGGCGAGGTGTAACACCCTTTTTTTTACCCCACAATTATTAAGGCAAAATAATACAGATATCAGAGTAAATTATTTAACTCAATAAAAATCACCTCAAAGGGTATACATTTCTCCATAGCTCAAAATAAGTCAATGCTCCGTGTACAACGGGTTTTCTCAAAATACATCAAATTGCACAAAGCAGCGGAACTCAAAAGGTATAAATCAAGGTTTTCCTCATACGGGAAGATAAGCAAAATAACTCAACAGTATATAGTTTAACTCAAAAGAACCCAACCCGATGTTACATATCATAGAAAGACCCTCTAAGTTAACCAAAAGACTAACAACTCAAAGACTTCAAAAATCCTCAACGGCGTCCACAGCTAAACCTGATCATTTGCACGTTACCCACGTGGAGGTAACATTCAAATAGGCAGGGTGAGTAAAACAATTCATAATAATCAATGTATAAAATCAACATATAAATGGTATCATAATCATATTCAACACATTCATATCCTTCAATATGCCTCAAAGTCCACAACGTCATAATTCAAACAAAAAGACTCATAAATGCAATGCAACAAGACTCAATGAATGTGGTACCAATCATCACAACGCGATGGACACTGGGCCATCAACCCTCCATAGATCCCCATCAATAGGATCGATTCTACTTGAGAATCGGAGCACATCAAAACACTTCACATTCACACAATGGGATTGAAGCCAAAGTAATCGAGGTCCTGAACCGAAGTTCGGATGCACATGAATGCATGATGCACACGTCACAAATCATCCTCATAACAACATCACAAGTGTACCATCATTCATCATATCCATCATCATCAAACGTCATAGCTCATCATCATAATCATCATCATACGTCATGTCATCATAGCTCATCATAATAATCATCATCATACATCATAGAAATCATCATATAAATCACATAGCGCTCACAGTCATACTCATATTAATTCATCATATTATCACATATTAATTCATAATTAATACTCGCGGTAATTCTCATACTATCGCCTATTAATCACATAAACTTCACAGTACTACTCATGTTAATTCATCATATTATCACATATTATCACATTTACCCTCATGGTAATTCATCATGAAAATTGCAGCATCAAAACATCAAGACATCATTGAACCAGAACATGATTCATTAATAGAACATATACACAACTGACTTCTCAAACATAATTAGATATAAAAATATTTGGAAACCAATTCCATTATCTCCTATGTTATAGCTCTGTTCATTAGCTTTCCAACACTTCGAACGGGGGACAAAACGGACTTACGGATTAAAAGTTACGTCCAAAACGATTTCGACCGAAAACATGAACAGTCGTGACAGACTGCAAAACGATGTTACACTCCAGAACCTAAATCAAGCCAAAAGTCCTCACGATTCACTTCTCCAATGCCCCCAAAACATATCTAAATCATCCCTAAGGTCTTACGACGATAAAGGCACAAAACCTACGGTTTACTAGGCCAATCATGTAACATATTCACGCCCTGAATCACAATTTTTACTTCAATTACACCCTAAGGCATCATAGTTACTCACTATCAAATATTCCTATCCCTTCAGGGTTAGACATATAACAATTCAAGGTTTTGGCCACGAAGGCCTACCTTTTCCTTTTCCCCAATGGATTCCAGGTTAGATTCAACACTAATAGGTTTAGGTCACGAAGGGCAAAGATCACTATTTCTCATATTTATACTCTAACAGTCAGGAAGACTTACCACTACACCACAACCATCAGGGTTCTCACTATCAAATTTCCCTACAGGGTTAGAGTCAAATCATAGTTTTCGGCCACGAAGACCTAGTTTCCCTTTTTTCCAATTAAATCCTTACAGTTAAAATTCTCAATAATCGATTTAGGCCACGAAGGCCAAAAATCCCTTTTTCTCATTATTCGCCTCAAAACTCTTAAACCCTTAAATCAACCTTAAATACACTGAAAGTCACACATGGAAAATTATGAAAGGCTATACTCCCCATACATTAATTGTCGATCAAAGCCTTCTCAATCTTTCAGGGAATCTCTCGAAGCTTCTGCCTCCAATCATCTCCTCAGAGCTCTGGCCTCAATACTTTTCACGGTTAACAAAATGAATCCTAATTTCCTTCAGAATTTCTTTTTGTCAAACCTAGTCTTGGGCCACACAATTGGGCTTTTCTCATAACACCCTTACTAACTCCTCTTAATGCCCAAATTACCCTTATTTCACTTATATTTATTTTAACTAATAATAATACTAATATTTCCATATTGTATACTATTAATTAAATAAATAATCCAAAAATTCATAATTCCCAATAATCCACAAAACCACCGAAAACCACCAAAATACGAATATTCTCAATTAAATAATTTAATTAAAATATTCCAATTAAATTTAGGGTGTTACAACACTCCCCCACTTAAAAGAGTTTTCGCCCTCGAAAATCACCTCAAGGAAACAGAGTCGGATACGAATCCCTCATTTGATCCTCACGCCCCCAAGTCCAACTTTCTCCAGCTGGTCCTCCCAAAACTACCTTTACCAAGGCAATCTCTTTACCTCGAAGTTGCTTCTCGTTCATCAATCCAAACTAGCAATGCCTCAACAGTCAAATCATCTATCAATTGTACATCATCCATCGGAATCACATGCGACGGATTTGGAATGTACTTCTTTAACAGAGACACATGAAACACATCATGCAAATTCACAAGCAACAGCGGTAGGACAGTCTAACATGCTACTTCTCCCACGCTTCTGTTGCGCCACTCTGATACAGACCAACAAAACATGGTGTGAGCTTCCAAGACTTCAAAGTTCGACCAACACCAGTTACCGGCATAACTCTCAAAACACACGATCTCCCCCTTCAAATTCAAGTGCTTTCCTCCTCTTATCATGGTAACTCTTCTGGCGACCCTGCGAAACATCCATCTTTTCTTGGACCCTCTTGATCTTCTCAGTCGTCTCTTGCACAACCTCAGGTCCGAGCACAACACCCTCGCCTGATTCATACCAACACAAAGGAGTCGCACACCTCCTACCATACAAAGCCTCAAATGGTGCCATTCTGATACTAGAATGGTAACTGTTATCAAAGGTAAACTCAACCAACTACAAATAAATATCCCCCGATCCACCTTGATCCAACACACAAGCTCTCAACAGACCCTTTAAAGACTGGATAGTTCTCTCTGTCTGTCCATCCGTCCGCAGATAATAGGCAGAGTTCAACTTCAACATGGTACCCAAAGCGTCTGCAAACTCTCCCAAAATCTCGATGTAAATCTCAGATTTCCATCTGACACAATATTCGACAATATCGCATACAACTTCACAACTTCCTCAATATACATCTCAGCTAGCTTCAACATAGAATGATTAATCCTCATTGGTATAAAATGAGCTGATCTAGTCAATCTATCCAAAATCACCCAAATTGAATCATATCCCTCTCACAGTCTTTGGCAAACCCGACACAAAATCCATGGAAATACTATCCCATTTCCACTATGGAATATTCAACGGTTGCGTCAGACCCAACAGCCTCTGATGTTCAATCTTCGACCTCTGGCAATTCTAACTAGCATATACAAACTCAACCACTTCTTTCTTTATCCCTGGCAACCAAAACAATTTCCTCAAATTCGGGTACCTCTTCATAGCACCGGGATGGATACTCAATCCACTTAAATGTCCTTCCTCAAGAATACTCTTCTTCAACTCAACAATATATGGAACACAAACTCTATCACGACATCTCATGATACCATTTCCATTAATCTGAAAATCAGTCCTTCGACTTTGATTCAAAAAATTCAACCGATCTACCAACCCAAATCAGATTTCTGACCCCATCGAATCTCATCAAGAATACCACTAGTAAGGTCCAACATACTAAGTTTAACTCCATAAGAAGTCTCTTCACAAACCAAGCTCATATCATGAAATTGCTCAATCAGTTCTAACTCTTTACCATCGTCATCGGTATATGCAAGATTTCCAAATCAATGCATCAAATACCACGTTATTTTACCCGAATGGTAATTTAACCCAAAACCATCATCCTTCAGAATTCCCAATCATATCTTCTTCCTCACAGTCAACTCATTCTGATCAAAGAAGTACTTCGAACTCTTACGATTACTACACATCTCAATTCTCGAACCAAACAAATAAAGTTTCAAAGCTTCGACACACCCACAATAACAACCAACTCTAAATCATGCGTCAGCTAATTCCTCTTATGCCCTTTAAGTTACTTTAAAGCATAAGCTAAACTTGATGATGTTGCATTAACACACCTCCCAATCCCATCAACGAAGCATCACAATGTACCACAATGGTTCTGTCGGATTCAGCAAAATCAAACCTGAGTTTTTGTCAGTCTTCTCAAAAGCTCTTGCAACTTTTATTCATACTTTACATCCCAAAACAAAAGCTTGAACCTTCCTAGTCCACTGTGTCAATGGCAAAGATAACTTGGAAAAATCCTTCAATGAATTCCAATAACAATCTGCCAACCCAAGAAAAATTCTAATCTCAAATACAGGTTTTTGGAGCTTCCCATTGCTATACAACTCCAACCTTCATCATATCAACCACAAACTTGCCCAAATAAGTATGGAAAATCCTGTTCATACTCTACAAACCCACATGATGCATTAGTCACACTAAATGGCATCACGAAATACCCATGATGTCCGTACCTTGTTTTAAAAGCAATGTCCTGAATATCTTCAGCCTTCACACGAATCTGATGATACCCAGTTCTCAAATCTATCTTACTGGACACGCTTGCAACAACCAACTGATCCATCAAATCATCAATCCTTGGAAGTGAACACTTATTCTCGATGGTCACCTTGTTCACTTATCTATAATCCACCCAAAGCCTCACAGAACCTTCTCAAGAAAATCTTCAAGTTGCCTCTTCAACTCTTTCAATCCCGATGCAGGCATACGATATGGAGCCATCAATATCAGACTAGTTCCAGGAACCAAGTCGATTGCAACTCCATTTCGCGTTCCGGCGGTAAATCACTTATCTCATCAGGAAAAACCTCCGGACAATAACAATTAATTGGAAAACCACCGACTTCCCCATTTTCATTAACACTCAAAGTTTCCATCAAAATAAACATCTCAGCACCATCCTGCACCGACTTACCAAAACAATCTGTAAGCACTTAACTTAACTCAAATAAATTCACTGCTCACGCCATCTAAGCTTACAAGACACGTCTATCCCATCCAACAAGACTCTGTCCACCATCAACAAGAGATTAAGGGTGATCAGTCTCTCAACTTGTCAATAGACAGCCGAAAATCATGATGGGGTACAAACCATCTTTACCAAACTAAAAGAGCGTTCATCGACACATTGAGCCATCACTCCACACTTGCAGCATCCTGGAGAAGCACAAGCTTCTCCCCCACTTGATTCATTCCCACTTCTGCAGACAAAGATTAGAAAACAAACGTGTACCAATGTAACAGCCCAAATTTCATTAAATAATTAATTGTGTTAATTAATTGATTTATTTGGATTATTCTAATTATTTGAATAATTAGATGTTTGTTTAAGGGATTGATAGATGTTTTGAGAAAGTAAATATAATGGAAAGAAAATGATAGAGAGAAAAGAAAAGAAATAAAAGGATATAAAAAGGGGATTGGAGAGAAAGAGAAAGATAGAAAGAAAGAAAAGAGAAAGAAAGAAGAAGAGGAGAAATGAAGAGGAAAAAGGGAAAACTTGGAGGATCATCAAGAACCAACAATCAAAGCTCCGATTAATCGAGGTAAGGGTGAGAAACATTGCTATTTAATCATTGTATGCTATTATGTATGTTGGGTTTGGGTTTTGTGGATGTTTTTCATCACTTTCCAATTAGGGCAAATGTCGGATTAATCGGTAGATTGATGATTTAATCGGTTGGAACTGAGTAATAATGTCGTAGAATAGTCGGGTAACATGTATTGATGCTGATTATACTGGTTTGGATGTGTAAGAGAGGGTTGATGATGGATCGGTGAGGGAGAAGACAGAAGGGGATTCTGTTCTGCGCAGGTTCGCTGGCTCTCGCCAGGCGAGCGAAGGCGAAGCTTCGCCAGGCGAAGCCTAGCGAATGTTGGCGAATAATTATAATTAAGTCCCAGTAGACTTCGCTGGTGGGTTCGCCAGGCGAAGTGGGACAGCGAAGGTTCGCCCAGCGAAGGTGCTGGCAAATGGTGGCGAATGAAGTCAGTAGCTACTGACTTGGGCTCGCTGGGAAGTCTCGCCAGGCGAAGCCTAGCGAGTGCTCGCTGAGAGAGTTCGCCCGGCGAAGGCCAGGCGAAGGTTCGCTGCGAGGGTTCGCCAGGCGAATGAAGGCGAATGTGGCAGTATATTTCTTTGCTGTGTTATCCAATGGTGATTGGTTGGTTGATTCGCATATGTTAATACTTTTATGTTATGAATGAGTATATGAACTATTATGATAACATGTGCTGTGGGTAGCCTTCGGGCGTGAATCCTAGAGTTGTGATATAAATGATTACTTGTAATCGGTTAAAATACATGAGAACATAATGATGATTAGGTGTGTATTAATTGATGAGTTGTGAATGTTTGATTGTTGTGTACAATTATGCAATAAGTATGCAGGAGAATATTGTGGAAATATGTGTGCATAACTTATAATTGTATGAGATGGCATGAGATAAAGAATAAACATACTATGAAAAATGTGTTGTGGATGCATATTGTTTATATGCGATTGTATGTTAAAAATACATGAAGAATGCATGAGAGCATAATGATGGATATGCGTGCAGTGCTTGCTAAATATGATGTTGTATTGAATTGTGAATATTTGTGGATAATGCATGGGAACATATCGCGGATATGTGTGCATTGTTAATAATTGTATGAGATGCATGGGAACATATCATGGATATGTGTGCATCGTTAATAATTGTGAGAAATGCATGGGAACATATCGTGGATATGTGTGCATTGTGTGATAACATCGAATTATGAATACGTTGACGATGATTATGACATGTTGTGTGTGCAATCATGATATAATTCACGAAGGGGTGAATTATTCAAATACATGGGAATATAATGATGAATGTATGTGTATTGTCTAATGAATTGTGAGTGCATATTTGTATGCGATTGTTGTGTAAATGCATGGGAACATATGTGATATGTGTGCATTGTTGTTGAATATGATGATGATGATGGGAGAAATAAATACATTGATAAATGTTTGATATATGTTGTATGTGCAATCATAATGAAATTCTCGAAGGGGTGAATTATTCGAATGCATGGGATTAAGACGCGGGAACGGTCTTAAGTGCATTTATTGTGATTGGTTGATTGTACATGCATCATTCAGTCAAGAGGCAATGTCTGTTAGTTTCGTGGAAACTAGTGGCTTGTCCCAAACCTAGAAGGGTGGGTTTGAAGCCTAGGGGACGGGCTTGGTTGTTATCGGTCTAGAAGGGTGGACCCGGTTTAAATGTAAAAACCGAAAAATGATAACAAGTTATCGGTCTAGAAGGGTGGACCCGGTTAGAGTGAAAACCGAAAAAAAGATAACTAATGTCGGTACCGCATAGCATTGAGTTGCATTGGATATGTTGAGTCACATTGCATAATATTGTTATTGTATAAATGTGCTTGTGAATGATTGTGAAATTAAGCATGAAGGGATGTGCTTTTGGATGTTCATAATGTTGATATATGTGAACGTGATATGATTATGATTATGAGAATGAAGTGCAGTGAGAAATGTGAATATGTGTTATAGGATACCTATATATACATGATTTTATGCTTTGATTATTATGGTAATATTTCTCACCCTTCTGCTGTTTTATAATGCTCTATGAGGCATTGCAGATTAGGTTGCTGGAGGCCTTTATGAAGTTCTGCTTGTAGTTCGAGGTCGCTACGTGTGTAGCGGTTTAGTAATTAATTGTGGGTCGAGTCATGCTCTGGTAGTGTAACACGGGGATC
Organism: Lathyrus sativus; assembly: GCA_963859935.3. Lineage (NCBI taxonomy): Eukaryota > Viridiplantae > Streptophyta > Magnoliopsida > Fabales > Fabaceae > Lathyrus > Lathyrus sativus. The sequence continues at coordinate 552,674,007 of OZ012737.1, forward strand.
GATCGCTTATGTTTTAGGATTACATTATGTAACCTAAGTTATGTTTTCATATTTGGAGTAAGTGGGATAATGAGATGTTGGCCTTAGTGCCCAGAGATGTTGATTTTATATGATGAAAGTAAATGTTTCTTTTAAAGGACTTTCATTAATGAATCCGCTGCTGCATGCAAACTGAAATTTTGTAAAGCATGATTATTTATTGAAATATTAATGAGCATGACAGATTGTTTTGATGTGGTGCAAGTTTTGTGTGACGCCCTTTTTATTTGGATGCATGTTAATTTTACTCTGATTATGCATATATTTTCCGTGGGGTTTAGAAGGGTGTTACATTAGTGGTATCAGAGCAGGTCGGTCCGTCCGGCCAAGTTGTCTAATGTTATTTGTTCCCTTGTATGCGACATGTGTGTGAAAACACTGTCGATACATGTTGTTGCTTAACCTTGTCTAGAGAAGTGGGAATGATCTAAGTGGGGGAGAAGTTGTGCTTCTCCAAGATGCTGCAGGTGTAGAAGTTGTAGCTCAGAGGGTGGTTAACACTCTTGTGGTTTGGTAAAGATAGTCTATACTCCATCATGATTTCAGCTGCCTATCGACAAATTGAGGAACTGATCACCCTTAATCTCTTGTTGATAGTAGTTGGGATTGTGTTGGATGGGATAGATGTGTCTTGCAAGCTTAGATGGCGTGGTGCAGTGAATCGTCTTGAGTAAAGCCGAGCACTTGAGAGTTGTTTTGATGAGTCGGTGTAGGACAGTGATGAGATGTTTGATTTCGATGGAAATATTGAGTATTGATGGAAGTGGAGGAGTTGTCGGTTTACCGTTTGATTGTGGTATTCTGAGAATTATCCTGACAAGATAAGGGTTAAACAGCCAAGACGTGAAGTTGAGTTGTGATCGACTTAGTTGCGGAGAATAATCAGATATTGGAAGCTCCATATTATACGTTTGTTTGAGGGGCCAAGGAATTAAGATTGATTGAGTAGTGTTGAGAATTATGTCTGGTGTGTGTGTTACGGCAACAGATTGTGGAGTCAAGTATAAGGGTGGATAATGACTTCTCGTGATTACTAAAGGAAATGAGATATGGAATACATGGTTGGTATAATTGGACCCTTAAGCATTTCAAGAGTTGGAGAGGTATTGGATGACCTTTAAGTGTGGAAGGGTTGTTTCCGTGATTTTGTCGTAACGGAAAACCGTAATTCGGAATGACGCAAGATTAGAAGCGTTGGAAGATATTACAGTGCTCTATGTGATGGGAAAGTAGTGACATGGAATTATGTATTTATTGGCGAAAAATGTTTGGATGTTATGGTAAGCGCGGAGAGTGCGGTTTGTGTTATCACCATGAGTTCGCAGCTGAGTGTCTGTTTGGTATAATGATTTTCCACACTTGATTGAGAGAGTCAATGGTTATGTAACCGATGGTGTTTGGATATGTTCGGAGAGTATAGGGGTTCATGTTGAGCGTCGGGAACTTGAGTTATTAGTATTGGGGAAGAGGCAGTGATGTACTACTGTGAAGAAAGTTCAAAGAGTTTTGAGAAAGCTGTCAACAGTTCGCGTATTGGTTTTGCCAAGTCCGACAGGATTGTCGTTGTGTTTTGAGATACTTTGTTGATATGATTAAGAGATGTGTTAAGTACAACATTAATGAGTTTTGGTTATGCTTGAAGGCAATATAAAGTACAGAGAGGGATTATCTGACAAGTAATTTGGAGTGGGTTGCTGTTGTGTGTTTGTACCAGAGTTTGGAAGCCTCAATTGTTTAGTTGAGATTTGAGATGGTTACTGACCTTAAGGTATTTGTTTTATTTGAGAGAGAGTCAAATATGAGACAGCGAAGTAATTGGAAATCCTGAAGGAGTATGGTTTTGGTTAAATTACCATTCGGATGAGACCAAGTGGTAGCTAAGATATCGAATCGGGAAATTTGGTATACACTAATGAAGATGGTAAGGAAGTTAGAACCAATTAAGCAAATTCAGATATGAGTTCGGCCTGTGAAGAGACTTCTTATGGAGTTGAGCCTTGGATGTTGAAATTGACTTTTGGTATTCTGATGAGGTTCGAGGAAATCGGAATTCTGAGTTGAGTTGATAGATTAATTGAATTTAATGGATAAAAGTCAGAGGGCTTATTTTCGGATTAAGGGAAATGGTATTGTGAGATGTCGTGATGAAGTGTGTATTCTGAGTAGTGTGAGTTGGATAAGAGTACTCAGGGAGAAGTACATCGAGAAAGATGGAGTATCCGTACAGGTACTAGGAAGATGCGACCGAATTTGAGAAATAGTTTTGGATAGCCATGGATGGAGAAGGAATTGATTGAGTTTGTATATGTTGATTAGACTTGCTGGGAATTGAAGTATGGATATTAGAGATGGTTGGATCTGATACAACTGTTGAGTATTTCGAGTGGGATGGGATAGTATTCCCAAGGGCTTGTGCCGAGTTTTCTGATGAATTTGAGGAAGTATGATCCGATTTGGACAGTTAAGAATGGATTAACAAGAGTAACTCGTTGCCTACCAGTGAAGATGAATCATTCTGTTAGATGGGAACTCAAGTTTTTCGTTAAGATTATGGGAAGGATTGCGAAAGCGGTTGGGTGCCATGTTGAAGATGAACTCTGACTAGCGTCCGTGAATGGCATGGACAAACGAAGAAAACTATCCAGTATGAAGAGGACTCGTTGAGAGCTTGTGTGCTGGACCAAAATGGATCTAAGGGTAGTTAATTATCGTTGATGGAGTTGCCTACAATAATCGTTGCCATTTCGTATCGGAAACAACATCGTATGAAGTTCGTTGGGTAAGAAGGTATGACTCCTTTGTGTTGTTGCATGTCCAACGGGAGTGTTGCACTCGGATCAAAGACCGTGCAAGGGACGATGGAAACGATCAAAGAATCCAAGTAAGGCCGTGTTTTGAGAGTTATGGTAGTAATTGGTGTTGGTCGAGCTTGAAGTCTCTTGAGCACCCTGTGTTTTGTTGATCTGTATCAGAGTAGCGCAGCGGAAGCGTGAGGCGGATAGCATGTTAGACTGTTTTACTGCTGTCGCTTGAGAGGATTGCATGAGGTGTTCATATGTCTAAGTTGAAAAGGTACATTGATTCAGGTGGATGGTTTACAAGTGAGAGGGAATTTGACTTCGGAGGCGTGGCTAGTTCTAGTTGTTGATAAGAAACAACTTCGAAGTGTAGAGGTTCCTTTGGTGGAAGTAGTTATGGGAGAATTGGGTTTGGAAGAATTGGAATGCGAGAGTCTTATCCAGAGTTGTTTGGATCAGATAACATTTTCGAGGACGAAAATTCCTAAAGTGGGGGAGAGTTGTAACAGCCCAAATTTCATTAAATAATTAATTGTGTTAATTAATTGATTTATTTGGATTATTCTAATTATTTGAATAATTAGATGTTTGTTTAAGGGATTGATAGATGTTTTGAGAAAGTAAATATAATGGAAAGAAAATGATAGAGAGAAAAGAAAAGAAATAAAAGGATATAAAAAGGGGATTGGAGAGAAAGAGAAAGATAGAAAGAAAGAAAAGAGAAAGAAAGAAGAAGAGGAGAAATGAAGAGGAAAAAGGGAAAACTTGGAGGATCATCAAGAACCAACAATCAAAGCTCCGATTAATCGAGGTAAGGGTGAGAAACATTGCTATTTAATCATTGTATGCTATTATGTATGTTGGGTTTGGGTTTTGTGGATGTTTTTCATCACTTTCCAATTAGGGCAAATGTCGGATTAATCGGTAGATTGATGATTTAATCGGTTGGAACTGAGTAATAATGTCGTAGAATAGTCGGGTAACATGTATTGATGCTGATTATACTGGTTTGGATGTGTAAGAGAGGGTTGATGATGGATCGGTGAGGGAGAAGACAGAAGGGGATTCTGTTCTGCGCAGGTTCGCTGGCTCTCGCCAGGCGAGCGAAGGCGAAGCTTCACCAGGCGAAGCCTAGCGAATGTTGGCGAATAATTATAATTAAGTCCCAGTAGACTTCGCTGGTGGGTTCGCCAGGCGAAGTGGGACAGCGAAGGTTCGCCCAGCGAAGGTGCTGGCAAATGGTGGCGAATGAAGTCAGTAGCTACTGACTTGGGCTCGCTGGGAAGTCTCGCCAGGCGAAGCCTAGCGAGTGCTCGCTGAGAGAGTTCGCCCGGCGAAGGCCAGGCGAAGGTTCGCTGCGAGGGTTCGCCAGGCGAATGAAGGCGAATGTGGCAGTATATTTCTTTGCTGTGTTATCCAATGGTGATTGGTTGGTTGATTCGCATATGTTAATACTTTTATGTTATGAATGAGTATATGAACTATTATGATAACATGTGCTGTGGGTAGCCTTCGGGCGTGAATCCTAGAGTTGTGATATAAATGATTACTTGTAATCGGTTAAAATACATGAGAACATAATGATGATTAGGTGTGTATTAATTGATGAGTTGTGAATGTTTGATTGTTGTGTACAATTATGCAATAAGTATGCAGGAGAATATTGTGGAAATATGTGTGCATAACTTATAATTGTATGAGATGGCATGAGATAAAGAATAAACATACTATGAAAAATGTGTTGTGGATGCATATTGTTTATATGCGATTGTATGTTAAAAATACATGAAGAATGCATGAGAGCATAATGATGGATATGCGTGCAGTGCTTGCTAAATATGATGTTGTATTGAATTGTGAATATTTGTGGATAATGCATGGGAACATATCGCGGATATGTGTGCATTGTTAATAATTGTATGAGATGCATGGGAACATATCATGGATATGTGTGCATCGTTAATAATTGTGAGAAATGCATGGGAACATATCGTGGATATGTGTGCATTGTGTGATAACATTGAATTATGAATACGTTGACGATGATTATGACATGTTGTGTGTGCAATCATGATATAATTCACGAAGGGGTGAATTGTTCAAATACATGGGAATATAATGATGAATGTATGTGTATTGTCTAATGAATTGTGAGTGCATATTTGTATGCGATTGTTGTGTAAATGCATGGGAACATATGTGATATGTGTGCATTGTTGTTGAATATGATGATGATGATGGGAGAAATAAATACATTGATAAATGTTTGATATATGTTGTATGTGCAATCATAATGAAATTCTCGAAGGGGTGAATTATTCGAATGCATGGGATTAAGACGCGGGAACGGTCTTAAGTGCATTTATTGTGATTGGTTGATTGTACATGCATCATTCAGTCAAGAGGCAATGTCTGTTAGTTTCGTGGAAACTAGTGGCTTGTCCCAAACCTAGAAGGGTGGGTTTGAAGCCTAGGGGACGGGCTTGGTTGTTATCGGTCTAGAAGGGTGGACCCGGTTTAAATGTAAAAACCGAAAAATGATAACAAGTTATCGGTCTAGAAGGGTGGACCCGGTTAGAGTGAAAACCGAAAAAAGATAACTAATGTCGGTACCGCATAGCATTGAGTTGCATTGGATATGTTGAGTCACATTGCATAATATTGTTGTTGTATAAATGTGCTTGTGAATGATTGTGAAATTAAGCATGAAGGGATGTGCTTTTGGATGTTCATAATGTTGATATATGTGAACGTGATATGATTATGATTATGAGAATGAAGTGCGGTGAGAAATGTGAATATGTGTTATAGGATACCTATATATACATGATTTTATGCTTTGATTATTATGGTAATATTTCTCACCCTTCTGCTGTTTTATAATGCTCTATGAGGCATTGCAGATTAGGTTGCTGGAGGCCTTTATGAAGTTCTGCTTGTAGTTCGAGGTCGCTACGTGTGTAGCGGTTTAGTAATTAATTGTGGGTCGAGTCATGCTCTGGTAGTGTAACACGGGGATCGATCGCTTATGTTTTAGGATTACATTATGTAACCTAAGTTATGTTTTCATATTTGGAGTAAGTGGGATAATGAGATGTTGGCCTTAGTGCCCAGAGATGTTGATTTTATATGATGAAAGTAAATGTTTCTTTTAAAGGACTTTCATTAATGAATCCGCTGCTGCATGCAAACTGAAATTTTGTAAAGCATGATTATTTATTGAAATATTAATGAGCATGACAGATTGTTTTGATGTGGTGCAAGTTTTTTGTGACGCCCTTTTTATTTGGATGCATGTTAATTTTACTCTGATTATGCATATATTTTCCGTGGGGTTTAGAAGGGTGTTACATTAGTGGTATCAGAGCAGGTCGGTCCGTCCGGCCAAGTTGTCTAATGTTATTTGTTCCCTTGTATGCGACATGTGTGTGAAAACACTGTCGATACATGTTGTTGCTTAACCTTGTCTAGAGAAGTGGGAATGATCTAAGTGGGGGAGAAGTTGTGCTTCTCCAAGATGCTGCAGGTGTAGAAGTTGTAGCTTAGAGGGTGGTTAACACTCTTGTGGTTTGGTAAAGATAGTCTATACTCCATCATGATTTCAGCTGCCTATCGACAAATTGAGGAATTGATCACCCTTAATCTCTTGTTGATAGTAGTTGGGATTGTGTTGGATGGGATAGATGTGTCTTGCAAGCTTAGATGGCGTGGTGCAGTGAATCGTCTTGAGTAAAGCCGAGCACTTGAGAGTTGTTTTGATGAGTCGGTGTAGGACAGTGATGAGATGTTTGATTTCGATGGAAATATTGAGTATTGATGGAAGTGGAGGAGTTGTCGGTTTACCGTTTGATTGTGGTATTCTGAGAATTATCCTGACAAGATAAGGGTTAAACAGCCAAGACGTGAAGTTGAGTTGTGATCGACTTAGTTGCGGAGAATAATCAGATATTGGAAGCTCCATATTATACGTTTGTTTGAGGGGCCAAGGAATTAAGATTGATTGAGTAGTGTTGAGAATTATGTCTGGTGTGTGTGTTACGGCAACAGATTGTGGAGTCAAGTATAAGGGTGGATAATGACTTCTCGTGATTACTAAAGGAAATGAGATATGGAATACATGGTTGGTATAATTGGACCCTTAAGCATTTCAAGAGTTGGAGAGGTATTGGATGACCTTTAAGTGTGGAAGGGTTGTTTCCGTGATTTTGTCGTAACGGAAAACCGTAATTCGGAATGACGCAAGATTAGAAGCGTTGGAAGATATTACAGTGCTCTATGTGATGGGAAAGTAGTGACATGGAATTATGTATTTATTGGCGAAAAATGTTTGGATGTTATGGTAAGCGCGGAGAGTGCGGTTTGTGTTATCACCATGAGTTCGCAGCTGAGTGTCTGTTTGGTATAATGATTTTCCACACTTGATTGAGAGAGTCAATGGTTATGTAACCGATGGTGTTTGGATATGTTCGGAGAGTATAGGGGTTCATGTTGAGCGTCGGGAACTTGAGTTATTAGTATTGGGGAAGAGGCAGTGATGTACTACTGTGAAGAAAGTTCAAAGAGTTTTGAGAAAGCTGTCAACAGTTCGCGTATTGGTTTTGCCAAGTCCGACAGGATTGTCGTTGTGTTTTGAGATACTTTGTTGATATGATTAAGAGATGTGTTAAGTACAACATTAATGAGTTTTGGTTATGCTTGAAGGCAATATAAAGTACAGAGAGGGATTATCTGACAAGTAATTTGGAGTGGGTTGCTGTTGTGTGTTTGTACCAGAGTTTGGAAGCCTCAATTGTTTAGTTGAGATTTGAGATGGTTACTGACCTTAAGGTATTTGTTTTATTTGAGAGAGAGTCAAATATGAGACAGCGAAGTAATTGGAAATCCTGAAGGAGTATGGTTTTGGTTAAATTACCATTCGGATGAGACCAAGTGGTAGCTAAGATATCGAATCGGGAAATTTGGTATACACTAATGAAGATGGTAAGGAAGTTAGAACCAATTAAGCAAATTCAGATATGAGTTTGGCCTGTGAAGAGACTTCTTATGGAGTTGAGCCTTGGATGTTGAAATTGACTTTTGGTATTCTGATGAGGTTCGAGGAAATCGGAATTCTGAGTTGAGTTGATAGATTAATTGAATTTAATGGATAAAAGTCAGAGGGCTTATTTTCGGATTAAGGGAAATGGTATTGTGAGATGTCGTGATGAAGTGTGTATTCTGAGTAGTGTGAGTTGGATAAGAGTACTCAGGGAGAAGTACATCGAGAAAGATGGAGTATCCGTACAGGTACTAGGAAGATGCGACCGAATTTGAGAAATAGTTTTGGATAGCCATAGATGGAGAAGGAATTGATTGAGTTTGTATATGTTGATTAGACTTGCTGGGAATTGAAGTATGGATATTAGAGATGGTTGGATCTGATACAACTGTTGAGTATTTCGAGTGGGATGGGATAGTATTCCCAAGGGCTTGTGCCGAGTTTTCTGATGAATTTGAGGAAGTATGATCCGATTTGGACAGTTAAGAATGGATTAACAAGAGTAACTCGTTGCCTACCAGTGAAGATGAATCATTCTGTTAGATGGGAACTCAAGTTTTTCGTTAAGATTATGGGAAGGATTGCGAAAGCGGTTGGGTGCCATGTTGAAGATGAACTCTGACTAGCGTCCGTGAATGGCATGGACAAACGAAGAAAACTATCCAGTATGAAGAGGACTCGTTGAGAGCTTGTGTGCTGGACCAAAATGGATCTAAGGGTAGTTAATTATCGTTGATGGAGTTGCCTACAATAATCGTTGCCATTTCGTATCGGAAACAACATCGTATGAAGTTCGTTGGGTAAGAAGGTATGACTCCTTTGTGTTGTTGCATGTCCAACGGGAGTGTTGCACTCGGATCAAAGACCGTGCAAGGGACGATGGAAACGATCAAAGAATCCAAGTAAGGCCGTGTTTTGAGAGTTATGGTAGTAATTGGTGTTGGTCGAGCTTGAAGTCTCTTGAGCACCCTGTGTTTTGTTGATCTGTATCAGAGTAGCGCAGCGGAAGCGTGAGGCGGATAGCATGTTAGACTGTTTTACTGCTGTCGCTTGAGAGGATTGCATGAGGTGTTCATATGTCTAAGTTGAAAAGGTACATTGATTCAGGTGGATGGTTTACAAGTGAGAGGGAATTTGACTTCGGAGGCGTGGCTAGTTCTAGTTGTTGATAAGAAACAACTTCGAAGTGTAGAGGTTCCTTTGGTGGAAGTAGTTATGGGAGAATTGGGTTTGGAAGAATTGGAATGCGAGAGTCTTATCCAGAGTTGTTTGGATCAGATAACATTTTCGAGGACGAAAATTCCTAAAGTGGGGGAGAGTTGTAACAGCCCAAATTTCATTAAATAATTAATTGTGTTAATTAATTGATTTATTTGGATTATTCTAATTATTTGAATAATTAGATGTTTGTTTAAGGGATTGATAGATGTTTTGAGAAAGTAAATATAATGGAAAGAAAATGATAGAGAGAAAAGAAAAGAAATAAAAGGATATAAAAAGGGGATTGGAGAGAAAGAGAAAGATAGAAAGAAAGAAAAGAGAAAGAAAGAAGAAGAGGAGAAATGAAGAGGAAAAAGGGAAAACTTGGAGGATCATCAAGAACCAACAATCAAAGCTCCGATTAATCGAGGTAAGGGTGAGAAACATTGCTATTTAATCATTGTATGCTATTATGTATGTTGGGTTTGGGTTTTGTGGATGTTTTTCATCACTTTCCAATTAGGGCAAATGTCGGATTAATCGGTAGATTGATGATTTAATCGGTTGGAACTGAGTAATAATGTCGTAGAATAGTCGGGTAACATGTATTGATGCTGATTATACTGGTTTGGATGTGTAAGAGAGGGTTGATGATGGATCGGTGAGGGAGAAGACAGAAGGGGATTCTGTTCTGCGCAGGTTCGCTGGCTCTCGCCAGGCGAGCGAAGGCGAAGCTTCGCCAGGCGAAGCCTAGCGAATGTTGGCGAATAATTATAATTAAGTCCCAGTAGACTTCGCTGGTGGGTTCGCCAGGCGAAGTGGGACAGCGAAGGTTCGCCCAGCGAAGGTGCTGGCAAATGGTGGCGAATGAAGTCAGTAGCTACTGACTTGGGCTCGCTGGGAAGTCTCGCCAGGCGAAGCCTAGCGAGTGCTCGCTGAGAGAGTTCGCCCGGCGAAGGCCAGGCGAAGGTTCGCTGCGAGGGTTCGCCAGGCGAATGAAGGCGAATGTGGCAGTATATTTCTTTGCTGTGTTATCCAATGGTGATTGGTTGGTTGATTCGCATATGTTAATACTTTTATGTTATGAATGAGTATATGAACTATTATGATAACATGTGCTGTGGGTAGCCTTCGGGCGTGAATCCTAGAGTTGTGATATAAATGATTACTTGTAATCGGTTAAAATACATGAGAACATAATGATGATTAGGTGTGTATTAATTGATGAGTTGTGAATGTTTGATTGTTGTGTACAATTATGCAATAAGTATGCAGGAGAATATTGTGGAAATATGTGTGCATAACTTATAATTGTATGAGATGGCATGAGATAAAGAATAAACATACTATGAAAAATGTGTTGTGGATGCATATTGTTTATATGCGATTGTATGTTAAAAATACATGAAGAATGCATGAGAGCATAATGATGGATATGCGTGCAGTGCTTGCTAAATATGATGTTGTATTGAATTGTGAATATTTGTGGATAATGCATGGGAACATATCGCGGATATGTGTGCATTGTTAATAATTGTATGAGATGCATGGGAACATATCATGGATATGTGTGCATCGTTAATAATTGTGAGAAATGCATGGGAACATATCGTGGATATGTGTGCATTGTGTGATAACATTGAATTATGAATACGTTGACGATGATTATGACATGTTGTGTGTGCAATCATGATATAATTCACGAAGGGGTGAATTATTCAAATACATGGGAATATAATGATGAATGTATGTGTATTGTCTAATGAATTGTGAGTGCATATTTGTATGCGATTGTTGTGTAAATGCATGGGAACATATGTGATATGTGTGCATTGTTGTTGAATATGATGATGATGATGGGAGAAATAAATACATTGATAAATGTTTGATATATGTTGTATGTGCAATCATAATGAAATTCTCGAAGGGGTGAATTATTCGAATGCATGGGATTAAGACGCGGGAACGGTCTTAAGTGCATTTATTGTGATTGGTTGATTGTACATGCATCATTCAGTCAAGAGGCAATGTCTGTTAGTTTCGTGGAAACTAGTGGCTTGTCCCAAACCTAGAAGGGTGGGTTTGAAGCCTAGGGGACGGGCTTGGTTGTTATCGGTCTAGAAGGGTGGACCCGGTTTAAATGTAAAAACCGAAAAATGATAACAAGTTATCGGTCTAGAAGGGTGGACCCGGTTAGAGTGAAAACCGAAAAAAAGATAACTAATGTCGGTACCGCATAGCATTGAGTTGCATTGGATATGTTGAGTCACATTGCATAATATTGTTGTTGTATAAATGTGCTTGTGAATGATTGTGAAATTAAGCATGAAGGGATGTGCTTTTGGATGTTCATAATGTTGATATATGTGAACGTGATATGATTATGATTATGAGAATGAAGTGCGGTGAGAAATGTGAATATGTGTTATAGGATACCTATATATACATGATTTTATGCTTTGATTATTATGGTAATATTTCTCACCCTTCTGCTGTTTTATAATGCTCTATGAGGCATTGCAGATTAGGTTGCTGGAGGCCTTTATGAAGTTCTGCTTGTAGTTCGAGGTCGCTACGTGTGTAGCGGTTTAGTAATTAATTGTGGGTCGAGTCATGCTCTGGTAGTGTAACACGGGGATCGATCGCTTATGTTTTAGGATTACATTATGTAACCTAAGTTATGTTTTCATATTTGGAGTAAGTGGGATAATGAGATGTTGGCCTTAGTGCCCAGAGATGTTGATTTTATATGATGAAAGTAAATGTTTCTTTTAAAGGACTTTCATTAATGAATCCGCTGCTGCATGCAAACTGAAATTTTGTAAAGCATGATTATTTATTGAAATATTAATGAGCATGACAGATTGTTTTGATGTGGTGCAAGTTTTGTGTGACGCCCTTTTTATTTGGATGCATGTTAATTTTACTCTGATTATGCATATATTTTCCGTGGGGTTTAGAAGGGTGTTACATTAGTGGTATCAGAGCAGGTCGGTCCGTCCGGCCAAGTTGTCTAATGTTATTTGTTCCCTTGTATGCGACATGTGTGTGAAAACACTGTCGATACATGTTGTTGCTTAACCTTGTCTAGAGAAGTGGGAATGATCTAAGTGGGGGAGAAGTTGTGCTTCTCCAAGATGCTGCAGGTGTAGAAGTTGTAGCTCAGAGGGTGGTTAACACTCTTGTGGTTTGGTAAAGATAGTCTATACTCCATCATGATTTCAGCTGCCTATCGACAAATTGAGGAACTGATCACCCTTAATCTCTTGTTGATAGTAGTTGGGATTGTGTTGGATGGGATAGATGTGTCTTGCAAGCTTAGATGGCGTGGTGCAGTGAATCGTCTTGAGTAAAGCCGAGCACTTGAGAGTTGTTTTGATGAGTCGGTGTAGGACAGTGATGAGATGTTTGATTTCGATGGAAATATTGAGTATTGATGGAAGTGGAGGAGTTGTCGGTTTACCGTTTGATTGTGGTATTCTGAGAATTATCCTGACAAGATAAGGGTTAAACAGCCAAGACGTGAAGTTGAGTTGTGATCGACTTAGTTGCGGAGAATAATCAGATATTGGAAGCTCCATATTATACGTTTGTTTGAGGGGCCAAGGAATTAAGATTGATTGAGTAGTGTTGAGAATTATGTCTGGTGTGTGTGTTACGGCAACAGATTGTGGAGTCAAGTATAAGGGTGGATAATGACTTCTCGTGATTACTAAAGGAAATGAGATATGGAATACATGGTTGGTATAATTGGACCCTTAAGCATTTCAAGAGTTGGAGAGGTATTGGATGACCTTTAAGTGTGGAAGGGTTGTTTCCGTGATTTTGTCGTAACGGAAAACCGTAATTCGGAATGACGCAAGATTAGAAGCGTTGGAAGATATTACAGTGCTCTATGTGATGGGAAAGTAGTGACATGGAATTATGTATTTATTGGCGAAAAATGTTTGGATGTTATGGTAAGCGCGGAGAGTGCGGTTTGTGTTATCACCATGAGTTCGCAGCTGAGTGTCTGTTTGGTATAATGATTTTCCACACTTGATTGAGAGAGTCAATGGTTATGTAACCGATGGTGTTTGGATATGTTCGGAGAGTATAGGGGTTCATGTTGAGCGTCGGGAACTTGAGTTATTAGTATTGGGGAAGAGGCAGTGATGTACTACTGTGAAGAAAGTTCAAAGAGTTTTGAGAAAGCTGTCAACAGTTCGCGTATTGGTTTTGCCAAGTCCGACAGGATTGTCGTTGTGTTTTGAGATACTTTGTTGATATGATTAAGAGATGTGTTAAGTACAACATTAATGAGTTTTGGTTATGCTTGAAGGCAATATAAAGTACAGAGAGGGATTATCTGACAAGTAATTTGGAGTGGGTTGCTGTTGTGTGTTTGTACCAGAGTTTGGAAGCCTCAATTGTTTAGTTGAGATTTGAGATGGTTACTGACCTTAAGGTATTTGTTTTATTTGAGAGAGAGTCAAATATGAGACAGCGAAGTAATTGGAAATCCTGAAGGAGTATGGTTTTGGTTAAATTACCATTCGGATGAGACCAAGTGGTAGCTAAGATATCGAATCGGGAAATTTGGTATACACTAATGAAGATGGTAAGGAAGTTAGAACCAATTAAGCAAATTCAGATATGAGTTTGGCCTGTGAAGAGACTTCTTATGGAGTTGAGCCTTGGATGTTGAAATTGACTTTTGGTATTCTGATGAGGTTCGAGGAAATCGGAATTCTGAGTTGAGTTGATAGATTAATTGAATTTAATGGATAAAAGTCAGAGGGCTTATTTTCGGATTAAGGGAAATGGTATTGTGAGATGTCGTGATGAAGTGTGTATTCTGAGTAGTGTGAGTTGGATAAGAGTACTCAGGGAGAAGTACATCGAGAAAGATGGAGTATCCGTACAGGTACTAGGAAGATGCGACCGAATTTGAGAAATAGTTTTGGATAGCCATAGATGGAGAAGGAATTGATTGAGTTTGTATATGTTGATTAGACTTGCTGGGAATTGAAGTATGGATATTAGAGATGGTTGGATCTGATACAACTGTTGAGTATTTCGAGTGGGATGGGATAGTATTCCCAAGGGCTTGTGCCGAGTTTTCTGATGAATTTGAGGAAGTATGATCCGATTTGGACAGTTAAGAATGGATTAACAAGAGTAACTCGTTGCCTACCAGTGAAGATGAATCATTCTGTTAGATGGGAACTCAAGTTTTTCGTTAAGATTATGGGAAGGATTGCGAAAGCGGTTGGGTGCCATGTTGAAGATGAACTCTGACTAGCGTCCGTGAATGGCATGGACAAACGAAGAAAACTATCCAGTATGAAGAGGACTCGTTGAGAGCTTGTGTGCTGGACCAAAATGGATCTAAGGGTAGTTAATTATCGTTGATGGAGTTGCCTACAATAATCGTTGCCATTTCGTATCGGAAACAACATCGTATGAAGTTCGTTGGGTAAGAAGGTATGACTCCTTTGTGTTGTTGCATGTCCAACGGGAGTGTTGCACTCGGATCAAAGACCGTGCAAGGGACGATGGAAACGATCAAAGAATCCAAGTAAGGCCGTGTTTTGAGAGTTATGGTAGTAATTGGTGTTGGTCGAGCTTGAAGTCTCTTGAGCACCCTGTGTTTTGTTGATCTGTATCAGAGTAGCGCAGCGGAAGCGTGAGGCGGATAGCATGTTAGACTGTTTTACTGCTGTCGCTTGAGAGGATTGCATGAGGTGTTCATATGTCTAAGTTGAAAAGGTACATTGATTCAGGTGGATGGTTTACAAGTGAGAGGGAATTTGACTTCGGAGGCGTGGCTAGTTCTAGTTGTTGATAAGAAACAACTTCGAAGTGTAGAGGTTCCTTTGGTGGAAGTAGTTATGGGAGAATTGGGTTTGGAAGAATTGGAATGCGAGAGTCTTATCCAGAGTTGTTTGGATCAGATAACATTTTCGAGGACGAAAATTCCTAAAGTGGGGGAGAGTTGTAACAGCCCAAATTTCATTAAATAATTAATTGTGTTAATTAATTGATTTATTTGGATTATTCTAATTATTTGAATAATTAGATGTTTGTTTAAGGGATTGATAGATGTTTTGAGAAAGTAAATATAATGGAAAGAAAATGATAGAGAGAAAAGAAAAGAAATAAAAGGATATAAAAAGGGGATTGGAGAGAAAGAGAAAGATAGAAAGAAAGAAAAGAGAAAGAAAGAAGAAGAGGAGAAATGAAGAGGAAAAAGGGAAAACTTGGAGGATCATCAAGAACCAACAATCAAAGCTCCGATTAATCGAGGTAAGGGTGAGAAACATTGCTATTTAATCATTGTATGCTATTATGTATGTTGGGTTTGGGTTTTGTGGATGTTTTTCATCACTTTCCAATTAGGGCAAATGTCGGATTAATCGGTAGATTGATGATTTAATCGGTTGGAACTGAGTAATAATGTCGTAGAATAGTCGGGTAACATGTATTGATGCTGATTATACTGGTTTGGATGTGTAAGAGAGGGTTGATGATGGATCGGTGAGGGAGAAGACAGAAGGGGATTCTGTTCTGCGCAGGTTCGCTGGCTCTCGCCAGGCGAGCGAAGGCGAAGCTTCGCCAGGCGAAGCCTAGCGAATGTTGGCGAATAATTATAATTAAGTCCCAGTAGACTTCGCTGGTGGGTTCGCCAGGCGAAGTGGGACAGCGAAGGTTCGCCCAGCGAAGGTGCTGGCAAATGGTGGCGAATGAAGTCAGTAGCTACTGACTTGGGCTCGCTGGGAAGTCTCGCCAGGCGAAGCCTAGCGAGTGCTCGCTGAGAGAGTTCGCCCGGCGAAGGCCAGGCGAAGGTTCGCTGCGAGGGTTCGCCAGGCGAATGAAGGCGAATGTGGCAGTATATTTCTTTGCTGTGTTATCCAATGGTGATTGGTTGGTTGATTCGCATATGTTAATACTTTTATGTTATGAATGAGTATATGAACTATTATGATAACATGTGCTGTGGGTAGCCTTCGGGCGTGAATCCTAGAGTTGTGATATAAATGATTACTTGTAATCGGTTAAAATACATGAGAACATAATGATGATTAGGTGTGTATTAATTGATGAGTTGTGAATGTTTGATTGTTGTGTACAATTATGCAATAAGTATGCAGGAGAATATTGTGGAAATATGTGTGCATAACTTATAATTGTATGAGATGGCATGAGATAAAGAATAAACATACTATGAAAAATGTGTTGTGGATGCATATTGTTTATATGCGATTGTATGTTAAAAATACATGAAGAATGCATGAGAGCATAATGATGGATATGCGTGCAGTGCTTGCTAAATATGATGTTGTATTGAATTGTGAATATTTGTGGATAATGCATGGGAACATATCGCGGATATGTGTGCATTGTTAATAATTGTATGAGATGCATGGGAACATATCATGGATATGTGTGCATCGTTAATAATTGTGAGAAATGCATGGGAACATATCGTGGATATGTGTGCATTGTGTGATAACATTGAATTATGAATACGTTGACGATGATTATGACATGTTGTGTGTGCAATCATGATATAATTCACGAAGGGGTGAATTATTCAAATACATGGGAATATAATGATGAATGTATGTGTATTGTCTAATGAATTGTGAGTGCATATTTGTATGCGATTGTTGTGTAAATGCATGGGAACATATGTGATATGTGTGCATTGTTGTTGAATATGATGATGATGATGGGAGAAATAAATACATTGATAAATGTTTGATATATGTTGTATGTGCAATCATAATGAAATTCTCGAAGGGGTGAATTATTCGAATGCATGGGATTAAGACGCGGGAACGGTCTTAAGTGCATTTATTGTGATTGGTTGATTGTACATGCATCATTCAGTCAAGAGGCAATGTCTGTTAGTTTCGTGGAAACTAGTGGCTTGTCCCAAACCTAGAAGGGTGGGTTTGAAGCCTAGGGGACGGGCTTGGTTGTTATCGGTCTAGAAGGGTGGACCCGGTTTAAATGTAAAAACCGAAAAATGATAACAAGTTATCGGTCTAGAAGGGTGGACCCGGTTAGAGTGAAAACCGAAAAAAAGATAACTAATGTCGGTACCGCATAGCATTGAGTTGCATTGGATATGTTGAGTCACATTGCATAATATTGTTGTTGTATAAATGTGCTTGTGAATGATTGTGAAATTAAGCATGAAGGGATGTGCTTTTGGATGTTCATAATGTTGATATATGTGAACGTGATATGATTATGATTATGAGAATGAAGTGCGGTGAGAAATGTGAATATGTGTTATAGGATACCTATATATACATGATTTTATGCTTTGATTATTATGGTAATATTTCTCACCCTTCTGCTGTTTTATAATGCTCTATGAGGCATTGCAGATTAGGTTGCTGGAGGCCTTTATGAAGTTCTGCTTGTAGTTCGAGGTCGCTACGTGTGTAGCGGTTTAGTAATTAATTGTGGGTCGAGTCATGCTCTGGTAGTGTAACACGGGGATCGATCGCTTATGTTTTAGGATTACATTATGTAACCTAAGTTATGTTTTCATATTTGGAGTAAGTGGGATAATGAGATGTTGGCCTTAGTGCCCAGAGATGTTGATTTTATATGATGAAAGTAAATGTTTCTTTTAAAGGACTTTCATTAATGAATCCGCTGCTGCATGCAAACTGAAATTTTGTAAAGCATGATTATTTATTGAAATATTAATGAGCATGACAGATTGTTTTGATGTGGTGCAAGTTTTGTGTGACGCCCTTTTTATTTGGATGCATGTTAATTTTACTCTGATTATGCATATATTTTCCGTGGGGTTTAGAAGGGTGTTACATTAGTGGTATCAGAGCAGGTCGGTCCGTCCGGCCAAGTTGTCTAATGTTATTTGTTCCCTTGTATGCGACATGTGTGTGAAAACACTGTCGATACATGTTGTTGCTTAACCTTGTCTAGAGAAGTGGGAATGATCTAAGTGGGGGAGAAGTTGTGCTTCTCCAAGATGCTGCAGGTGTAGAAGTTGTAGCTCAGAGGGTGGTTAACACTCTTGTGGTTTGGTAAAGATAGTCTATACTCCATCATGATTTCAGCTGCCTATCGACAAATTGAGGAACTGATCACCCTTAATCTCTTGTTGATAGTAGTTGGGATTGTGTTGGATGGGATAGATGTGTCTTGCAAGCTTAGATGGCGTGGTGCAGTGAATCGTCTTGAGTAAAGCCGAGCACTTGAGAGTTGTTTTGATGAGTCGGTGTAGGACAGTGATGAGATGTTTGATTTCGATGGAAATATTGAGTATTGATGGAAGTGGAGGAGTTGTCGGTTTACCGTTTGATTGTGGTATTCTGAGAATTATCCTGACAAGATAAGGGTTAAACAGCCAAGACGTGAAGTTGAGTTGTGATCGACTTAGTTGCGGAGAATAATCAGATATTGGAAGCTCCATATTATACGTTTGTTTGAGGGGCCAAGGAATTAAGATTGATTGAGTAGTGTTGAGAATTATGTCTGGTGTGTGTGTTACGGCAACAGATTGTGGAGTCAAGTATAAGGGTGGATAATGACTTCTCGTGATTACTAAAGGAAATGAGATATGGAATACATGGTTGGTATAATTGGACCCTTAAGCATTTCAAGAGTTGGAGAGGTATTGGATGACCTTTAAGTGTGGAAGGGTTGTTTCCGTGATTTTGTCGTAACGGAAAACCGTAATTCGGAATGACGCAAGATTAGAAGCGTTGGAAGATATTACAGTGCTCTATGTGATGGGAAAGTAGTGACATGGAATTATGTATTTATTGGCGAAAAATGTTTGGATGTTATGGTAAGCGCGGAGAGTGCGGTTTGTGTTATCACCATGAGTTCGCAGCTGAGTGTCTGTTTGGTATAATGATTTTCCACACTTGATTGAGAGAGTCAATGGTTATGTAACCGATGGTGTTTGGATATGTTCGGAGAGTATAGGGGTTCATGTTGAGCGTCGGGAACTTGAGTTATTAGTATTGGGGAAGAGGCAGTGATGTACTACTGTGAAGAAAGTTCAAAGAGTTTTGAGAAAGCTGTCAACAGTTCGCGTATTGGTTTTGCCAAGTCCGACAGGATTGTCGTTGTGTTTTGAGATACTTTGTTGATATGATTAAGAGATGTGTTAAGTACAACATTAATGAGTTTTGGTTATGCTTGAAGGCAATATAAAGTACAGAGAGGGATTATCTGACAAGTAATTTGGAGTGGGTTGCTGTTGTGTGTTTGTACCAGAGTTTGGAAGCCTCAATTGTTTAGTTGAGATTTGAGATGGTTACTGACCTTAAGGTATTTGTTTTATTTGAGAGAGAGTCAAATATGAGACAGCGAAGTAATTGGAAATCCTGAAGGAGTATTGTCATACCCTAAATTTTCCTGCTAGCTTTTGTAAATATTTTCGTATTTTCTACTTTGCATTTTTAACTTAATTTCATGTCGTTTAGACACGTGTCCACTTCCGATTGGGCGTTTTTCAAATCTCGACTTTTTTTTGCCCAATAGGAGCGGGACACGTGGCCTAAAGTTATTTTTGTAAATATTTAATCTTTTTTTTTTATTTCTCTTTTGCAAATATAATATTTGTTTTTATTATAATTTTAAGAATAGGTTTTTATTATAATAAAAATAGATTTTATGTTAGTTAAAATAGTTTTTATTTCTTTATTTATTTATTAACTTGATAGAATTAGTTTATTTTTATAATATGTTTTATTTTAAATTTTATTTAGAGTTTCTTTTAAAATAGTTTAATATTTTCTTATTAGAAGAATAATTTATTAGATTTTTGGTTTTAATTTAATTAGCTTTAGTTATTTAATTAGGAGTTAGTATTTATTTAATTACATGTTAGATTTGTTATTTCATTTATTCAGCATTTGACAAGTTCATTAAGTTAATCATCAGCACTTAAGTCAATTAGTCATTTAATCATCAGTCTTTGCCAGGCCACGTGTCCTCCTTTGGTGGTATATAACCACTGCTCATCATCACTTTCAGAAACAAAAAAAAAAAGACCTAGCCGCCCCATCCTAGCTCACAACCCTCAACCGTTCCTCTCAAAGCCTCAGCCGCCAAACCCAGAAACTCACCAAATCCCGTTTCTCTTCCTCCTTCAAATATTCATCACCATACTCCCTTTGTTGATCTTCAAAAGAACTTCTGTTTACCAACATAACACAAACTCAAGAACCATGTCGGTGCGGCTCATTTTTGTTTCCAACAAGCTTGCCACACAATAGCCTTCATCTCCACTTCGTTTTCGTTCTAGCTTCGAAAAATATCACGACGGTTCATGATTACGGTGACTTTCGTAACTGTTATGAAACATGAAGCTCCAAGCAACAACAAAGACGTCGACATCTCTGCAACTCCGCAACAACCATATGCATCTGTTCCTCATCAGCGCAAATCTCTCATCAACAGAAAAACGAGAGGAGGAAGAGATTGTCAATTACTGTTTGAGATCAGATCCGGCATCGTCGAGGTATTAACATTTCAATCTGTTGGTTTTACGTTTTTCTTGCAATTCATTTTCTGTTGCTATTTGTGTGTTGTTTATAAGAGGCTGGATTATGTTTTATGACATTTGGATTTCATGTTGATTTTATGCTGATTTTTGTTTCGATGTTGATGTTGCATGAAGTTGCTTCATTTCCACCATGTTATTATGCTAAGTTAGGCGTTGGTGAATGCGTATTCATAATCTCGCCTTGATATCGCAATGTTGTTTTTCCTACTGTATTTTGCATTGTGAATATTCAGTTGCCATGGATGTGCTTTTTATGTTCATATTTTAGTTCAATAATTAAGTTTAATGTATGCTATTATTGTGTTTAGAGTATATGTGTTACTATTCACGTCGTAAAACTTTGATGAAAATTCATGCTTGCGTGTGTATTGTTTTTAGAGGGAATTGATGAACAGTGTTTGGAGAGATTAACTTTGTTGTTGTACGTGTTTGTTTCAGTAGAAATTTTATTTTGTTTTCTAGTAATATTTATCTTATAATTGTTTAATCTAACTTGGTTAATTAATGTTAATTTTTTTTTTTTTTTTTTTTTTTTGAAGTAACTTAGGATTAGTGTTAGTTTTGGAATTAACTTTAGTAATTAGGATAACTAGAGTTCCTTTTTTTAGTTAACTTTAAAATAAGGTTAATATTAGAATTCATTTTAGAATTAGTTTAGATTTAATCGTGATTAACTTAGAATTATATTTTTAATTAATTATATTTTTGTTTTAATTTTTATTTTAGAGATTAGATTTCATTTTTTATTTATCATTGAGCATTTTATTCCACTTCCTTTTTTTTCTGGTCGATGAAGAGATTTCCATCGTTTAGCCGTCAAATTATTGACGTGAAACAAAGGATCCGAGACCACCTCTTTTTTTTCCTTATTTCTTATTCCGATTTTATTTTATTTTTGACTTGTGGATCGATGAAGTCTTTTTATCCGCAAGCGTCAGATTTTCGAAGTCGATAACCTTCCTGATTTCAAATCTATGGGGGATGACCATTTGGGTCATCTTCCTTACTTTGGGATCGCGATAGGCTACCTTCGATTAATCGACATTTTGTTTGTGGTTAAGACGAGATCTCATTCTTTTGTGCCCCGATTCGATACACTAACCAATATACAACTGCTTTAATTTCTGTTAAATATTAATTTCTTTATTTTTCAGTCATTATATTCTTGTACATATTATATATTCTATATATTATCATTATCCTGTAAATATTCAATTGACTTGTACATTCTCTTAAAACACCTAATCAATATCGAAATCTTAAAATCCTAATTGGTGGACTGTTGATTATATATCTTGTATATTATCCATATCCTGTGTATATTTTCCATCTCTTTGGCAGGTTCTCGAATCATCATCAATAAGGAATCAACTTTCCTTTGTATTGGATTAAAAAGAGAGGGTTAAGTGTAGACTTCTCCCTCTCCGAGTGTCGAGATGCTCACTGTAGTGTGGGTGGTTTCAATACTCGTCTTTCAATACGAAGACGACATTCTCTCTCCTCCTAAAAACCTCGGTCCCACACCGAGTGACTTTTCAAACCTTCCCTCCTAAAACCTCGGTCCCGTACCGAGCGCATTTTCAAACCCCTTCAATAAGGAATCATTTCTCATTGTATTGAATTAAAGAGAGAGGATTGGGTGTAGACCTCTTCCTCTCTGAGTGTTGGGATGCCCACTGTAGTGAGGGTGGTCTCGACACTCGTCTTTCGATACGAAGACACGACTTTATCCACCGTCTCGCTTTCACAACTTCATCCCGCAACCCTTTTCACCTAAAACCTCGGTCTCGTACCGAGTGCATTTTCAAATCTTTTCGTAACAAAAACTTGAATGGTCGTGGAGTGGTTAGGCGTAGGCCTTCTCCTATCCCGAGTGCTGACGTTTACCGTAGGGTTCTCTGTCGCAAAGCACTTACCATTCAAAACCAAAAACATCTTTAATAAGAGAACGAAGTTCTCTTTGCATTGAATTAAAGAGAGAGGATTGGGTGTAGACCTCTTCTTCTCCGAGCATAGGGATGCCCACTGTAGTGAGGGTGATTTCGACGCTCGTCTTTCAATACGAAGACGCCTCGTTCACCGCACCCTTTTAAAACAAAAAACTTTGAGACAAAGAATTGGGTACTACCCGTAGGGGTTACTATCCGAGGACATGTCTCTCCCCCTAAAAAATAATCCAATCAATCAAACGTGACTTCTTGCCCCGCGTGGCGAAAACTAATCAATCTTTCAAAAAGGATATGCTACGTCCGTTCTACCGCAAACAGGTAACGCCTAAGTCTCCAACGAGCGAGCAGCGAAACACCTAACTGCTAGAATGCGCACGATAGCATCATCCATAAAAACATCAACACACCGTAGGCCGAACTACGGCTGCTCTGATTCTTTACTTTTTCAAGTAAAGATACGTAGGCACAAGGGCCACAATCCTTGCCGAGCACATTCACCCCATATCTGTAGTTCCCCGAACTACGTCAACTCTGACTTTCTCACATCTATTGAGAATACGTAGGCATAGGACTGCAAAGTCCTACCGAGTCTGTTCTTTCTCTTTTCTTCCCTGTTCTCTCTTTCCTCCTAACTTTCTTGTTTCTTCCCTTCTTTTACCCCGTGGAACACTTCTTATAGCATAATGTTTAAGCAAATATATTCACACGTCGATAAACAAAAGGTTCCCATCGAGTACGATGGATGCGAGGGGTGCTAATACCTTCCCTTCGCATAACCGGCTTCCGAACCCGTTCATGGTTGCGAGACCATCTTATCCATTTCTTTCTTAAGGTTTTCTCGATATTTTCCTTTCCCCTAATGGGATAAATAAAATTCGGTGGCGACTCTTCTGTCCTTTCTTTTCGCCTCCCCGTCGTTGCGCGATGCATTTTTCGAGTAGCGACAGCTGGCGACTCTGCTGGGGACTCCTAGCGAGCCAAGCCTAATTTGTTTGTCGCGTGTGTGATTTTGTTTGCTTTTATCTATTTTTTTTTTTTATGTTGTGTTCACCAACCTGTTGGGTTTATTGGATTGGTTTGTGAGGATAAAAGTTTTCTACCCGAGCTTTCGAGTATACACTAAGTTAGAAGGTGGATTCTTTCTGATTTGCGAGACTTAGGACTCGTTGAGTTGGATCGAATTCCACCGCTCAGACGAGACCCCTTTGGGATGATTATGTCTTACGTATAGTCGTAATGGCGTCTTTATTTCCAACTTGGGAGTCCGTGACTTTGAGGACCTTTTGTAGAACCTTATTCCGAAGATTCCTAAAACATAACTCTGTGTTCATCCTTTAAAGGGAATACCGTCTTACGAGTAGTCGTTCTGATGGAAAACTTTTGAGGGTTAGCGCATGGGACTTTGTTTAAAGGCCTTTGGGATACCCTCTTATTAAACCAGTAGATTGCCCACCCGAGGGGAGAGATACCTTTTGTTGTTGTCTTGCAGGATCTGTGACTTTAATCGTTGTTGCGGATCTGTTCTCGTGTGCACTCATGGCATTGCATTTGCATAAGCATATCTGCATCATTTTGCATTTTCTTCCCTGACCAAGATTCCAAGCTTACCCATCCTCTGTTCATAACCCGCAGTTGATTTCCCGACACTCCCATTGAACTTGGGAGAGCTGTGAAGAGTTTGAAGCAAAGAGGAACGTGGACGCCTTGAAGGGCCAATCAAACAAGGCAAGTTGAGGTAGTTATGCCAGAGAACAACCGCCAGGATGTTGAGTCTCCACCAGGATTTACTGTGACAACTAATCCACTGTATGATCTTTCGCCGGATGGCCATCCTCCGCAAGTAAATGTTCCTACTCGACCCCAGAGGATGCCAACGACTGATTCCATGGAAGAAAAGCTTTGTGCTCTTGAGGAGACAATTCAAGCTATGAAGGTGCCTGATATGTTCGCCCTCGATGCTGTTGATATATGTCTAGTGCTAGACTTGGTGATTCCTCCGAGATTCAAGGTGCCCAACTTCGAGAAGTACACCGGCTTTAGTTGCCCGAGGCGTCATTTGGTGATGTACTGTCGAAAAATGACCCCCTATACTCATGATGATAAGCTGATGATCCACTGTTTTCAAGAAAGTCTGAGTGGGTCGACATTAAGTTGGTACACAGATTTAGAACGAAGCTATATCCAATCATGGAGGGACCTAGCCAGCGCTTTTCTAAAGTTTTACCAGTTCAACCTAGACACTCTTCCCACCCGCATGCAGTTGCAAAGTCTATCTCAGAATGAAAATGAATCTTTTAAGGGATATGCACAGCGGTGGAGAGAATTCGCAGCAAGAGTGCAACCACCACTCTCGGAAAGGGAGATGATTGACATGTTCATCAATAGTTTGCATGGCTCTTATCTTGAAAGAATGGCTGGTTGTACGACATCAACCTTCTCTGACCTTGTGATTGTAGGAGAGCGCATTGAAAGCTATCTTAAAACCGGACAAATCCAAGACGCCTCAAGCAGTCAGGCTAGTGAGATTGAATCTTCTGACGATTTCCATGAGGAAGAGAAGGATGAATCCAGTGCATTCATAGCAAACATCAAGTATTCTCTTGGTGTACCGGCAAAACTCTGTAGTCTCTCATCTGCTCAACAGGCACCGTTGCCAATATCATGTTATCCTTATGGGAAATTAGCCATGCCTAAAGCTTCGTCCCGTAATCCATGTGTCGCTCCTCATGAAAATCAACGAGTCCATGGCCGAGGTCATCTGAATCAGCGCAAAAATCAGAATAAGCCCAACAACAACTTGGAAAGAAGGACTGCTCCTCTTCATCCAGTCCCTATGTCGCACAGTCAGCTCCTCCCGCATCTGATTCAAAACTCATTGGTGGAGCCTAAAACTCTTAAGCCTGTGCCAGAACCTTACCCTCCTGGGTACAATCCCAATGTTCAGTGTGGATATCATGGTGGATCCATGGGGCACTCGACTGAAGAATGCAAAGCCTTCCAAGCCAAAGTGCAACAATTGATTGACAAAGAGTACATATCTTTTCCAGAAGGAGGTTTGGTTGTCCATGTCAACCTCT
This sequence comes from Lathyrus sativus, assembly GCA_963859935.3. Lineage (NCBI taxonomy): Eukaryota > Viridiplantae > Streptophyta > Magnoliopsida > Fabales > Fabaceae > Lathyrus > Lathyrus sativus. Next base: position 552,699,653 of record OZ012737.1, read on the forward strand.
CAGCTGTCTAAACTCAAATATTTCAAGGGTCATTTCCAGAAGCCAGTGGTCTAGACAGGCAGACGTCCTCAACATTGGCAGTCCTTGAACGCTTTTATCATTTGCATCTTGTAGTTTATTTCTTGTTAATTGCTACTTGTGTTTAAACATTGTTGTTTTGAATGGTAATATTATTGGAGTTATTATGCATTTTCTGAATCAGTCACGTCGTATTCACTCACTATTTCCGCTTATCACATACACATACACTTTTATCCACTTCACTTTATTACTGTTGTTTTAGCAAAGATTGGAGGGAGGATGACGAAAAACAAAATACCCATAATTGCAAACCGTATGCTTTCGGATAAAATCTCGTCAATGATGTACAGGCATTATTTCAATTCCCCTAAACATCGGAGATATAAGGAGTTAATCCCTAGTCAACCACTTCGAGCCTAGAAGTAGGAGTTTCCTTCGGATATTTAAACCCTTACACTCAACCTGGGGCAGGGTAGTGTTCAGTTAATCCAATCCTGCATTCAAATCAACAAAGCAAAATACATGACGGTTGTTCGTCAATGACCAACGACTGGGCAGTCACAACCTTCCAACAAAATAAAAAATCAATCAAAAGCCTGCTAAGTCAAACACCTCAAAAGGGGACTTAGGCAAAAACCAAGGCTATCCCGATGGATCTGACAAGCAAAGTCAGTCCATGCAAAAGTTAGGGATCAAAATAAAAATCAAAAGAGGTCCTCAAATCCTCAACCAAAAACAAAATAACATTCAGTGGTCACCCCAAAGGGTCACTGACATCCTTCAAAAAGCAAAATTAGGTGGCTGCCATTTCAAGCAAACCTTGAAACCATCAAGCTTACACCGTCAAATAGGTGTAGAATTAACTGAACGTAGGACTGGAAGTCATCAAGAAGAAGGGGTGGGTACAAATTAACTTTGAGCCTAATATCCTTTGTTTCTATAACCGTGAGCCAGACCACGTTACAACCCTCGAAAGACCTAATTGAGTCGAGGTTTATTCTGAAAGCATACTATCGCAAGGTTGCGTAACCTGACTCCTCACGTATTTGCTAATCATCAGCATTGGTGTTATTATCTTTGCTATATCTTTCACACCAATCAAATTAGCACAACGTTTGGACTAAATGGTCCATTCGCTTCACTGTCACGACACTTAGTAAAAGACATTTCTTTCAAAACTTGCATGAACTTCGCATTAAGATTACCATTCGTGAACAAACAATTTCAAATTGCAAGTCAGTAGTTGGCATCAAGGAAATTCCAACAAGAAGCAATCAAGCAGGACTGGACCATTTAGCAGTCTGGATCAGAATCGAGAATGCTTTGTAGACCTGTGGATCTGGGGCATTGACATTCAGTGAATATGGAATCAGTCAGTCTGAGGCAATTCCCAAACAACGGTTGATTATGGGGCAAACCATCCCAGAAGCGGTTGATCAAGAGTGAATTATACCGATCAGAGGCAGGCCACCCAGAATTTCTCTGACTTGAGGATAGATCCCTCCAATGTTCAATCAGGATAAGTTAAGTCGCTTCAACGCTCTTTCAAGAGCAAGCTACTCCAAAGAGTATATTGAAGCCAATCACCACAAGAATTGGTTAAACAATGATAAATCCTTTCGTGGTACAAACTCTGGGGCAAGCCATCTCGAGGTCGTCTCATGGCAAATTACTCTAGCAAGTTCATCATCATCAGCAACTTTTGAGTTCAAAATGAGTGTCGTGGAATCATACCATCACCTCACCCAATTAACCTTAACCTTCCAAAAAGGCCTTGCTGTCATTGGATCCTTCATCCCACAACCTAAACCTATCAAAACGAATCAAAACCTCCAAAGTCCAGTTCTCGTCTGGCAAGCCTGAATACCAGTCCCATCTGGTCAACCCCTCGCTGAATACCAATTCCCGTTTGGTATATGTCAGCTTTCAAACCAGTCCCATCTGGTCAACCCTTCGCTGAATACCAATTCCCGCTTGGTATATATCAGTTTTTAAACCAGCTCCCATCTAATCACCTTTCCTTTTAGCCTACATATTAACCAGCCTACCATTTAACCAGTTCTTGCCTGGTAAACCTTATTCCAAAGTCCAGTCCTCGTCTGGCAAACCAGAAGTCAGTTCTCGTCTGACAACTTAACCTTTCGCTAACCAGTCCCATCTGGTTTACCCTCCGAATACCAGCCCTCATCTGGTACTTCCATCCCAAAGTCCAATCAGCACTGGCAACCACCCAAGTCCACCCTGTCGGCACCTGCATTTTCAATCACCCATATGCGATCATACGCATCATATGCATCATACGCATCACATTCGACATCATAATCATCTTGCATCATACGCATATCCAATATCGTATCATGTTTCTCCAGCCCTTGCATCTTCGCGCTCTAGCATTTGCATTTGCATTTCCATTTATGGAACATCATTATCATTAAGCATCCGCGTATGCGAGTTTCAGATCCAGGATCAATCTTGAAGATTCCCAAGATCATCATCAGCCCAGTCAGGGGCATTCTCAGCAAGATTGTGGGTGTTCCCCACGAAGTTGTGCAACTTTTGTTGCGCAAACTCAAGAGCTTCAAAGCAACTATCAGCCCAGTCAGGGGCATTTCATTCAAGACTGTGGGCGTTCCCCACAAAGCTGTGCAATATTTGTTGCGCAAATCCAAGAGCTTCAACGCAATCAGCAGCCCAGTCAGGGGCGTTATCTGCAAAGGCCGTGGGTTATCCCACGAAATTCAAGAAAATCAAAAGCAAAATCCAGGCCAGTTAAGGGCACCTTTTCAAGACCATGGGTGTATCACATGATGTATTTCAACCTCGTGGTTAATCAAGATCTTCAAATCATTCAGCCCAGACAGGGGCATCTCTAGTAAATCCATGGATGATCCCCAGTGAATTGTCTCCAGCAGACTTCAGCGATAAGTGGCAATCTCTTCAGAGAAGCTTATCTTTCTTCAGCGGTAAGTGGCAATCTCTTCAGAGAAGCTTATCTCATCTTCAGCGATAAGTGGCAATCTCTTGGGAGAAGCTTATCCATCTTCAGCGATAAGTGGCAATCTCTTGGGAGAAGCTTATCCATCTTCAGCGATAAGTGGCAATCTCTTGGGAGAAGCTTATCCGTCTTCAGCGATGAGTGGCAATCTCTTGGGAGAAGCTTATCCATCTTCAGCGATAAGTGGCAATCTCTTCAGAGAAGCTTATTTTTCTTCAGCGATAAGTGGCAATCTCTTCAGAGAAGCTTATCCTCCTACATCCTTTTGGTGTTAGGGTTGATCGTCCTCCGCTCCATCATCCTTTTGGTGATGGGTCGGGCATCCTTTCGGTGTCATGACTAGCGTATTTCCCATTATCCTTTTGGTAATGGACTCCTTACATCCTGTTGGTGTTAAGGTTGATTGTGTTTCGCTCTGTCATCCTTTTGGTGGTGGGGGGGGGGGGGGGGGGGTCTGTCATCTCGTCTGATGTCAGAGTGTGCAATAATGTTCGCTCTACCATCCTTTTGGTGGTAGTAGCCGTGTGTGTTTCATCCCATCATCCTTTTGGTGATGACGACCTTTTTGCCAGTTGTTCACAGTATACTCAGAGGTTTACCTTTAACCAGCATTTTTAACTCCCAGGCTTTTCTTCCCTTTTCGGACAAATTCAGGGTTTTCTTTGTATCTAATTGACTTCTACCTTGAAAAATGAACGCTGCAGCAATTCATCTTACTCGGTCTAAGCCAATTAGATAGGGGCATCTGTCATACCCTAAATTTTCCTGCTAGCTTTTGTAAATATTTTCGTATTTTCTACTTTGCATTTTTAACTTAATTTCATGTCGTTTAGACACGTGTCCACTTCCGATTGGGCGTTTTTCAAATCTCGACTTTTTTTTGCCCAATAGGAGCGGGACACGTGGCCTAAAGTTATTTTTGTAAATATTTAATCTTTTTTTTTAATTTCTCTTTTGCAAATATAATATTTGTTTTTATTATAATTTTAAGAATAGGTTTTTATTATAATAAAAATAGATTTTATGTTAGTTAAAATAGTTTTTATTTCTTTATTTATTTATTAACTTGATAGAATTAGTTTATTTTTATAATATGTTTTATTTTAAATTTTATTTAGAGTTTCTTTTAAAATAGTTTAATATTTTCTTATTAGAAGAATAATTTATTAGATTTTTGGTTTTAATTTAATTAGCTTTAGTTATTTAATTAGGAGTTAGTATTTATTTAATTACATGTTAGATTTGTTATTTCATTTATTCAGCATTTGACAAGTTCATTAAGTTAATCATCAGCACTTAAGTCAATTAGTCATTTAATCATCAGTCTTTGCCAGGCCACGTGTCCTCCTTTGGTGGTATATAACCACTGCTCATCATCACTTTCAGAAACAAAAAAAAAAAAAGACCTAGCCGCCCCATCCTAGCTCACAACCCTCAACCGTTCCTCTCAAAGCCTCAGCCGCCAAACCCAGAAACTCACCAAATCCCGTTTCTCTTCCTCCTTCAAATATTCATCACCATACTCCCTTTGTTGATCTTCAAAAGAACTTCTGTTTACCAACATAACACAAACTCAAGAACCATGTCGGTGCGGCTCATTTTTGTTTCCAACAAGCTTGCCACACAATAGCCTTCATCTCCACTTCGTTTTCGTTCTAGCTTCGAAAAATATCACGACGGTTCATGATTACGGTGACTTTCGTAACTGTTATGAAACATGAAGCTCCAAGCAACAACAAAGACGTCGACATCTCTGCAACTCCGCAACAACCATATGCATCTGTTCCTCATCAGCGCAAATCTCTCATCAACAGAAAAACGAGAGGAGGAAGAGATTGTCAATTACTGTTTGAGATCAGATCCGGCATCGTCGAGGTATTAACATTTCAATCTGTTGGTTTTACGTTTTTCTTGCAATTCATTTTCTGTTGCTATTTGTGTGTTGTTTATAAGAGGCTGGATTATGTTTTATGACATTTGGATTTCATGTTGATTTTATGCTGATTTTTGTTTCGATGTTGATGTTGCATGAAGTTGCTTCATTTCCACCATGTTATTATGCTAAGTTAGGCGTTGGTGAATGCGTATTCATAATCTCGCCTTGATATCGCAATGTTGTTTTTCCTACTGTATTTTGCATTGTGAATATTCAGTTGCCATGGATGTGCTTTTTATGTTCATATTTTAGTTCAATAATTAAGTTTAATGTATGCTATTATTGTGTTTAGAGTATATGTGTTACTATTCACGTCGTAAAACTTTGATGAAAATTCATGCTTGCGTGTGTATTGTTTTTAGAGGGAATTGATGAACAGTGTTTGGAGAGATTAACTTTGTTGTTGTACGTGTTTGTTTCAGTAGAAATTTTATTTTGTTTTCTAGTAATATTTATCTTATAATTGTTTAATCTAACTTGGTTAATTAATGTTAATTTTTTTTTTTTTTTTTTTTTGAAGTAACTTAGGATTAGTGTTAGTTTTGGAATTAACTTTAGTAATTAGGATAACTAGAGTTCCTTTTTTTAGTTAACTTTAAAATAAGGTTAATATTAGAATTCATTTTAGAATTAGTTTAGATTTAATCGTGATTAACTTAGAATTATATTTTTAATTAATTATATTTTTGTTTTAATTTTTATTTTAGAGATTAGATTTCATTTTTTATTTATCATTGAGCATTTTATTCCACTTCCTTTTTTTTCTGGTCGATGAAGAGATTTCCATCGTTTAGCCGTCAAATTATTGACGTGAAACAAAGGATCCGAGACCACCTCTTTTTTTTCCTTATTTCTTATTCCGATTTTATTTTATTTTTGACTTGTGGATCGATGAAGTCTTTTTATCCGCAAGCGTCAGATTTTCGAAGTCGATAACCTTCCTGATTTCAAATCTATGGGGGATGACCATTTGGGTCATCTTCCTTACTTTGGGATCGCGATAGGCTACCTTCGATTAATCGACATTTTGTTTGTGGTTAAGACGAGATCTCATTCTTTTGTGCCCCGATTCGATACACTAACCAATATACAACTGCTTTAATTTCTGTTAAATATTAATTTCTTTATTTTTCAGTCATTATATTCTTGTACATATTATATATTCTATATATTATCATTATCCTGTAAATATTCAATTGACTTGTACATTCTCTTAAAACACCTAATCAATATCGAAATCTTAAAATCCTAATTGGTGGACTGTTGATTATATATCTTGTATATTATCCATATCCTGTGTATATTTTCCATCTCTTTGGCAGGTTCTCGAATCATCATCAATAAGGAATCAACTTTCCTTTGTATTGGATTAAAAAGAGAGGGTTAAGTGTAGACTTCTCCCTCTCCGAGTGTCGAGATGCTCACTGTAGTGTGGGTGGTTTCAATACTCGTCTTTCAATACGAAGACGACATTCTCTCTCCTCCTAAAAACCTCGGTCCCACACCGAGTGACTTTTCAAACCTTCCCTCCTAAAACCTCGGTCCCGTACCGAGCGCATTTTCAAACCCCTTCAATAAGGAATCATTTCTCATTGTATTGAATTAAAGAGAGAGGATTGGGTGTAGACCTCTTCCTCTCTGAGTGTTGGGATGCCCACTGTAGTGAGGGTGGTCTCGACACTCGTCTTTCGATACGAAGACACGACTTTATCCACCGTCTCGCTTTCACAACTTCATCCCGCAACCCTTTTCACCTAAAACCTCGGTCTCGTACCGAGTGCATTTTCAAATCTTTTCGTAACAAAAACTTGAATGGTCGTGGAGTGGTTAGGCGTAGGCCTTCTCCTATCCCGAGTGCTGACGTTTACCGTAGGGTTCTCTGTCGCAAAGCACTTACCATTCAAAACCAAAAACATCTTTAATAAGAGAACGAAGTTCTCTTTGCATTGAATTAAAGAGAGAGGATTGGGTGTAGACCTCTTCTTCTCCGAGCATAGGGATGCCCACTGTAGTGAGGGTGATTTCGACGCTCGTCTTTCAATACGAAGACGCCTCGTTCACCGCACCCTTTTAAAACAAAAAACTTTGAGACAAAGAATTGGGTACTACCCGTAGGGGTTACTATCCGAGGACATGTCTCTCCCCCTAAAAAATAATCCAATCAATCAAACGTGACTTCTTGCCCCGCGTGGCGAAAACTAATCAATCTTTCAAAAAGGATATGCTACGTCCGTTCTACCGCAAACAGGTAACGCCTAAGTCTCCAACGAGCGAGCAGCGAAACACCTAACTGCTAGAATGCGCACGATAGCATCATCCATAAAAACATCAACACACCGTAGGCCGAACTACGGCTGCTCTGATTCTTTACTTTTTCAAGTAAAGATACGTAGGCACAAGGGCCACAATCCTTGCCGAGCACATTCACCCCATATCTGTAGTTCCCCGAACTACGTCGACTCTGACTTTCTCACATCTATTGAGAATACGTAGGCATAGGACTGCAAAGTCCTACCGAGTCTGTTCTTTCTCTTTTCTTCCCTGTTCTCTCTTTCCTCCTAACTTTCTTGTTTCTTCCCTTCTTTTACCCCGTGGAACACTTCTTATAGCATAATGTTTAAGCAAATATATTCACACGTCGATAAACAAAAGGTTCCCATCGAGTACGATGGATGCGAGGGGTGCTAATACCTTCCCTTCGCATAACCGGCTTCCGAACCCGTTCATGGTTGCGAGACCATCTTATCCATTTCTTTCTTAAGGTTTTCTCGATATTTTCCTTTCCCCTAATGGGATAAATAAAATTCGGTGGCGACTCTTCTGTCCTTTCTTTTCGCCTCCCCGTCGTTGCGCGATGCATTTTTCGAGTAGCGACAAGTATGGTTTTGGTTAAATTACCATTCGGATGAGACCAAGTGGTAGCTAAGATATCGAATCGGGAAATTTGGTATACACTAATGAAGATGGTAAGGAAGTTAGAACCAATTAAGCAAATTCAGATATGAGTTCGGCCTGTGAAGAGACTTCTTATGGAGTTGATCCTTGGATGTTGAAATTGACTTTTGGTATTCTGATGAGGTTCGAGGAAATCGGAATTCTGAGTTGAGTTGATAGATTAATTGAATTTAATGGATAAAAGTCAGAGGGCTTATTTTCGGATTAAGGGAAATGGTATTGTGAGATGTCGTGATGAAGTGTGTATTCTGAGTAGTGTGAGTTGGATAAGAGTACTCAGGGAGAAGTACATCGAGAAAGATGGAGTATCCGTACAGGTACTAGGAAGATGCGACCGAATTTGAGAAATAGTTTTGGATAGCCATAGATGGAGAAGGAATTGATTGAGTTTGTATATGTTGATTAGACTTGCTGGGAATTGAAGTATGGATATTAGAGATGGTTGGATCTGATACAACTGTTGAGTATTTCGAGTGGGATGGGATAGTATTCCCAAGGGCTTGTGCCGAGTTTTCTGATGAATTTGAGGAAGTATGATCCGATTTGGACAGTTAAGAATGGATTAACAAGAGTAACTCGTTGCCTACCAGTGAAGATGAATCATTCTGTTAGATGGGAACTCAAGTTTTTCGTTAAGATTATGGGAAGGATTGCGAAAGCGGTTGGGTGCCATGTTGAAGATGAACTCTGACTAGCGTCCGTGAATGGCATGGACAAACGAAGAAAACTATCCAGTATGAAGAGGACTCGTTGAGAGCTTGTGTGCTGGACCAAAATGGATCTAAGGGTAGTTAATTATCGTTGATGGAGTTGCCTACAATAATCGTTGCCATTTCGTATCGGAAACAACATCGTATGAAGTTCGTTGGGTAAGAAGGTATGACTCCTTTGTGTTGTTGCATGTCCAACGGGAGTGTTGCACTCGGATCAAAGACCGTGCAAGGGACGATGGAAACGATCAAAGAATCCAAGTAAGGCCGTGTTTTGAGAGTTATGGTAGTAATTGGTGTTGGTCGAGCTTGAAGTCTCTTGAGCACCCTGTGTTTTGTTGATCTGTATCAGAGTAGCGCAGCGGAAGCGTGAGGCGGATAGCATGTTAGACTGTTTTACTGCTGTCGCTTGAGAGGATTGCATGAGGTGTTCATATGTCTAAGTTGAAAAGGTACATTGATTCAGGTGGATGGTTTACAAGTGAGAGGGAATTTGACTTCGGAGGCGTGGCTAGTTCTAGTTGTTGATAAGAAACAACTTCGAAGTGTAGAGGTTCCTTTGGTGGAAGTAGTTATGGGAGAATTGGGTTTGGAAGAATTGGAATGCGAGAGTCTTATCCAGAGTTGTTTGGATCAGATAACATTTTCGAGGACGAAAATTCCTAAAGTGGGGGAGAGTTGTAACAGCCCAAATTTCATTAAATAATTAATTGTGTTAATTAATTGATTTATTTGGATTATTCTAATTATTTGAATAATTAGATGTTTGTTTAAGGGATTGATAGATGTTTTGAGAAAGTAAATATAATGGAAAGAAAATGATAGAGAGAAAAGAAAAGAAATAAAAGGATATAAAAAGGGGATTGGAGAGAAAGAGAAAGATAGAAAGAAATGTTTGATATAAATACATAAAAAGGGGATGGGAGAAATAAATACATTGATAAATGTTTGATATATGTTGTATGTGCAATCATAATGAAATTCTCGAAGGGGTGAATTATTCGAATGCATGGGATTAAGACGCGGGAACGGTCTTAAGTGCATTTATTGTGATTGGTTGATTGTACATGCATCATTCAGTCAAGAGGCAATGTCTGTTAGTTTCGTGGAAACTAGTGGCTTGTCCCAAACCTAGAAGGGTGGGTTTGAAGCCTAGGGGACGAGCTTGGTTGTTATCGGTCTAGAAGGGTGGACCCGGTTTAAATGTAAAAACCGAAAAATGATAACAAGTTATCGGTCTAGAAGGGTGGACCCGGTTAGAGTGAAAACCGAAAAAAAGATAACTAATGTCGGTACCGCATAGCATTGAGTTGCATTGGATATGTTGAGTCACATTGCATAATATTGTTGTTGTATAAATGTGCTTGTGAATGATTGTGAAATTAAGCATGAAGGGATGTGCTTTTGGATGTTCATAATGTTGATATATGTGAACGTGATATGATTATGATTATGAGAATGAAGTGCGGTGAGAAATGTGAATATGTGTTATAGGATACCTATATATACATGATTTTATGCTTTGATTATTATGGTAATATTTCTCACCCTTCTGCTGTTTTATAATGCTCTATGAGGCATTGCAGATTAGGTTGCTGGAGGCCTTTATGAAGTTCTGCTTGTAGTTCGAGGTCGCTACGTGTGTAGCGGTTTAGTAATTAATTGTGGGTCGAGTCATGCTCTGGTAGTGTAACACGGGGATCGATCGCTTATGTTTTAGGATTACATTATGTAACCTAAGTTATGTTTTCATATTTGGAGTAAGTGGGATAATGAGATGTTGGCCTTAGTGCCCAGAGATGTTGATTTTATATGATGAAAGTAAATGTTTCTTTTAAAGGACTTTCATTAATGAATCCGCTGCTGCATGCAAACTGAAATTTTGTAAAGCATGATTATTTATTGAAATATTAATGAGCATGACAGATTGTTTTGATGTGGTGCAAGTTTTGTGTGACGCCCTTTTTATTTGGATGCATGTTAATTTTACTCTGATTATGCATATATTTTCCGTGGGGTTTAGAAGGGTGTTACAACCAACAATGTTTTTACGCACATGTCGCATACCAGGGGACAATTAACATTAGACAACTTGGCCGGACAAACCGACCTGCTCTGATACCACTAATGTAACACCCTTTTTTTTACCCCACAATTATTAAGGCAAAATAACACAGATATCAGAGTAAATTATTTAACTCAATAAAAATCACTTCAAAGGGTGTACATTTCTCCATAGCTCAAAATAAGTCAATGCTCTGTGTACAACGGGTTTTCTCAAAATACATCAAATTGCACAAAGCAGTGGAACTCAAAAGGTATAAATCAAGGTTTTCCTCATACGGGAAGATAAGCAAAATAACTCAACAGTATATAGTTTAACTAAAAAGAACCCAACCCGATGTTACATATCGGAGCAAGACTCTCTAAGTTAACCAAAAGGCTAACAACTCAAAGACTTCAAAAATACTCAACGGCGTCCACGGCTAAACCTGATCATCTGCACGTTACCCACGTGGAGGTAACATTCAAATAGGCAGGGTGAGTAAAACAATTCATAATAATCAATGTATAAAAATAAACATATAAATGGCATCATAATCATATTCAACATATTCATATCCTTCAATATGCCTCAAAGGCCACAACGTCATAATTCATACAAAAAGACTCATAAATGCAATGCAACAAGACTTAATGCATGTGATACCAATCATCACAGCGCGATGGACACTGGGTGATCAACCCTCCATAGATCCCCATCATATAAACTTCACATTTCTACTCATGTTAATTCATCATATTATCACAGTTACCCTCATGGTAATTCATCAGGAAAATTGCAGCATCAAAACATCAAGACATCACTGAACCAGAACATGATTCATTAATAGAACATATACACAATTAACTTCTCAAACATAATGAGATATAAAAATATTGGGAAACCAATTCCCTTATCTATACTATGTTATAGCCATGTTCATTAGTTTTCCAACACTTCAAACGAGGGCCAAAAAGGACTTACGAATCAAAAGTTACGTCCAAAACGATTTCGACCGAAAACGTGAACAGTCGTGACGAACAGCAAAACGTTGTTACGCTCCAGAACCTAAATCAACCCAAAAGTCCACATGATTCACTTCTTCAATGCTCCTAAAACATCTCTAAATTATTCCTAAGGTCTTATGACGATAAAGGCACAAAACCTACGGTTTACTAGGTCAATCCCGTAACATATTCACGCCCTAAAACACAAATTTTCCTTCAATTACACCCTAGGGCATCAGAGCTACTCACTATCAAATATTCATATCCCTTCAGGGTTAGAAATATAACAATTCAAGGTTTTGTCCACGAAGGCCTACCTTTCCCTTTTCTCCAACGGATTCCAGGTTAGATTAACACTAATAGGTTTAGGCCACGAAGACCAAAGATCACTATTTCTCATATCTATACTCTAACAGTCGGGAATACTTACCACTACACCACAAACATCAGGGTTCTCACTATCAAATTTCCCTACAGGGTTAGAGTCAAATCATAGTTTTTGGCCACGAAGGCCTAGTTTCCCTTTTTCCCAAATAAATCTTTACGGTTAAAATTCTCAATAATCGATTTAGGCCACGAAGGCCAAAAATCCCTTTTTCTCATTATTCGTCTCAAAAACTCATAAACCCTTAAATACACTGAAAGTCACACATGGAAAATTATGAAAGGCTATACTCCCCATACCTTAGTTGTCAATCAAAGCTTTCTCAATCTTTCAGCGAATCTCTCGAAGCTTCTGCCTCCAATCTTCTCCTCAGAGCTTTGGCCTCAATACTTTTCACAGTTAACAAAATGAATCCTAATTTCCTTCGGAATTCCTTTTTGTCAAGCATAGTCTTGGACCACACAATTGAGCTTTTTCCATAACACCCTTACTAACTCCTCTTAATTCCCAAATTACCCTTATTTCACTTATATTTATTTTAACTAATAATAATACTAATATTTCCATATTGTATACTATTAATTAAATAAATAATTCGAAAATGCATAATTCCCAATAATCCACAAAACCACCGAAAACCACCAAAATATGAATATTCTCAATTAAATAATTTAATTAAAATATTTCAATTAAATTTGGGGTGTTACACGAGGGCTACTATCCTCAGGGGTTAGGTTAGGAAGCATGAGAACTTCTTGTTGTTGCATTGAATAAAAAAAGAGCTTTTAGTCTCGGTAAAAAAAAATTGTTGCTTTCATGTGTTATGTGAGTTGTATTTTCACCTCAAACTTTGTCACAGATTAAAAATGAGGACGTCGAGTACTTTTCTTGGATTAATATTCCATTTGCTTACTAAGGTAGCTACATTGCATTTACACCTAAGGCCTCTTGCACTCTGCTTAAAATACTAGGGATTGAGATCCTCTAGAGCTCAATATCCATCATTTTAAGATGTTCTGAAAAATACATTTTTGCCCATACTTTAACTTCTGCCACGTGTTGTTTTTATGGGCAAACTATGTACTAAATTTGTATAACCCAACTGAGTTGTATATGTAGTTCAAATGAAATTTTTGGTTTAACATTGGTTCACGTGCCTTTACTCTATGATAATCTTTAAACTTTTTAGTTTTTCCACAGTTAATATTATTCAAGTTATATTCTTGGTACAAAAATTCAACTTTACTAAGATGACAGTTAAATGAATTAAATATTATCATGTCACTAACTTTACTATTTGCTCAAATCTATCTCCATCTACTTCTCTCCTCTAACACATCCCCTGTAATCTTCCTCAACATCTTTTTTCAACAAACCATTATATTTTACTAAGGATCTCTTATTTTTTGATCCCAAATATTTTTAAATTTTATTTTGCATCTTTTTATGAGATTTAGATATCTTAATCGTCTTCATCTTTTATTTACAAACAAAAAAATTAAATAGAATTTTTTTCACTATAATAAACTTATCTATTTAAAAAAAATTAAAAATCAATTTTAAAGAACATTTAATCGATACAGAAAATAAGAAAAATAAAATTTAAGGAAGACCAATTTAAAGAAATAAACGTTTCAATATCCATTTTATGTATAAGATCTGGATACATATTCATATTATGATTTTTATGTGAAATTTGTATAAAAAATGGAAGATAGTAGTTTTATGGTTGATTTTATGGGTTTCTTGATGAAGATGTTCTTTAGGATTATAATTGTTCTTGGGAGATGAAGATTTTTTGAATTTATGGTTGAATTTATAGGTTTTGTCTTGAAGATTTTTAGGATTTAAGGTATGAGTATTTTTTTTAGATGTGAGTATGTTATGGGTTTTGTGGTTAGATTGAGGATGTGAGATTTTGGGTTAAATTCAAGCTTTGTCGAGGAGTAGCTTTCATATATTTTGAAAGGAGACAAGCATGAAGTCGAAACTGGGTCGCATGATGTGGTCGAAAGATACATATTGTAGTCGAAGTCTGTTCTAATATGTATTGTCAAATTTGGCCTTTTGTTATAGATTCAATTATTTAGTTAGTTTGGGTCGCAAGTTAACTAGTTAGTCTATATAGGCTAGAACACTCAGGTTGTTGAGTGTGGTCAGATTGTGTTATTCACTTGTAATATTTTGTAATATTGAGAAAGTGAATAGTATAGAAATTTGCCCTAATATTTTTTCTTCTTTCTTCTTTATCCTCTCTTCTTTATCTCTTTGTTCTAATTGTTTTTATTGTTCACCCAAGAACTTTGTTTCTCAATCTTTATTTGTTGAAAGGTATTGTTTGTGATCACCAAAGTGTTGCGATGAGCATGGAGAAAGTGACATCAACAAAGTTTGAAATTGAGAAGTTTACTAGAGTTAATGATTTCAGTTTATGGCGTTTGAAGATGTGAGCCCTTCTTGTTCAATAGGGTTTGCTAGAAGTGTTAAAAGAAGAAGATGCCATGGATTCTGCATTGACGGAGAAGGAAAAGATAACGATGATCGAGAAAGCCCATAGTGCAATTGTTCTGAGTCTTGGTGATAAGGTTCTCAGGTAGGTTTCGAAGAAGGCGACGACAGCTGGTGTTTAGCCGAAACTCGAAGGGTTGTATATGACAAAGTCCTTGGTAAATAGTTTTTACTTGAAGCAAGCTTTGTATTCATTCAAGATAAATGAAGATAAAGCATTGGCGAAGCATCTGGATACGTTCAGCAAGTTGATTCTTGATCTTGAAAATATTGATGTTACCATCAAAAATGAAGATCAATCGTTGTTATTGTTGTGTTCTTTACCTAAGTCACATGCTCATTTCAAAGAAACTCTCTTTTATGGAAGAGAGTCACTGACCTTTGAAGAAGTTCAAGCAGCCTTGTATTCGAAGGATTTGAACGAAAGAAATGAGCATAAACCATCATCGTCAGTTGGAGAAGGGTTGTTCGTAAATGGGAAATCGTCGAAGAGAGATGGTAGGTTTGAGAAGAAGAACACTAAAACTCAGCAGAAGTCTTATGGTGGTGATATTTCTGGGATTAAGCGTTATCACTATAAGAAGAAGGGTCATACAAGAAATATGTGCTTGAGCGCCTGAATAATCATGGAGGTAAGGACAATGGAAATGCAACTATTGTGCAAGATGATTATGAATCATCTAATGTCCTTGTGGTGTCGAGCAAAAACTCTTGCAAATAGTGGATTATGGATTCTAGATGTACTTGGCATATGACTCCAAACAAGAATGTGTTTGAAGAATTATGTAATCAAGATGGTAGACCAGTGTTTCTGGGAAACAATAAAGCCTGCAAGATTGCGGGTATTGGATTTGTTAGATTAAAGCTCCATGATGAGTCAATAAGGCTATTGACTAGGGTTAGGTATGTACCTGACCTTAACAGGAATTTAATTTCTCTTGGTGAATTCCACAAGGATATGTCTTCAAATGAGAGCAAGATAACCTGAATGTCATGAAGGGGTCGAAGGAAGTCTTGAGAGGCGTGAAGAAACAAGGCTTGTATACCCTTGAGGTTGAGGTTGTAAGTGGTTTAGCAGATTTTGCATCCACGAAACCGGTGTCGAAGACAGAATTATGGCACATGAGATTGGGCCATGTCAGTGAAAGAGGTATGGTCGAACTGGAAAAACAGAACCTGCTAGGTGGTGACAAAGTCGAGAAGTTGGAATTTTGTGAACCTTGTGTTTTTGGCAAATCCTATAGTGCAAAGTTTAACAAAGGTAAACAAAGAACACATGGATCCTTTGATTACATCCACGCTGATCTTTGGGGACCTGCAAGGAATGCTTCACATACAGGTGCAAGGTATTTTCTATCCATAGTTGATGACTATTCCAAAAAATTATGGATATTCATTCAGAAGACTAAGGATGAAACTTTTGAGAATTTCAAAAGTTGGAAGGTTCTGGTCAAAACTCAAACTGGCATAAAGGTTAAGAGGTTGAGAACCGACAATGGCTTTGAGTTCTGTAACGAAGCTTTCGACAGTAACTGTGTTGAGACTGGAATTGTGAGCCATAAGACTGTAGCAGGTACTTCTTAATAAAATGGCTTAGTTGAGAGATTCAAATGAACAATCCTTGAAAGGGTTAGATACATATTGGTTAGTGTTGGATTAAAGAAGGTGTTTTTGGCGGAGGCTGTTTCGACAACAACTTATCTGATAAATAAATGTCCCTCGACTGCCTTAGGAATGAAGACACCTGAAGAAGTTTGGTCGGATCAACCACCTGATCTCGACAAACTGAGATTATTTGGATGTTTAGTCTATGCTCAAATTAGGCAAGACAAGGTCGAACCTAGAGCTCTGAGATGCATGTTCCTTGGATATCCTGATGGAGTCAAGGGTTATAGGTTGTGGTTCCTAGAACCATGTCACAGAAGATGTATCATAAGTTGTGATGTATTTTTCAATGAAGTCGAGATGGCGTTCAAGAAAACTGGTGATGTTGGTCGAAGTGCAAAAATCTATGAAGAGGAGCTGGAACAGGTATAAATTCCTGTTGAGGTGGAGTATAGTGATGCTGAAGTGAATAACCCAAATGAAGTCGAAAAAGAAGAGCAAGATGCTAACGAGACTGAGGAAATTGTCGATGAGTACCTACTGGCAAGAGATAGGTTGAGAAGAGTTATCAAGCCACCTCAGAGACTTGGTTATGCTGATCTTATAGCTTTTGTCTTAATCTCTGCAAGTGAGGTACTTAAGGAAGAACCTAAATATTACAAGGAAGTTATAAGGATTCGAAATAAGACTGAGTGGAGAAAAGCCATGGATGGCGAGATGAAATATCTTCATGATAATAACACTTGGGAGCTGATTGAGAAACCTGCAGAAGCAAGGTTAGTCAATTATAAGTGGATTTTCAAGGTCAAGGAAGGAATTCAAGGAGTGATGTTGAAGCACTTTAAGGCAAGATTGGTTACTAAGGATTCACTCAGAAAGAAGGTGTCGACTCCAATGATGTGTTCTCACCTGTTATAAAGCATAGATCCAATAGAAATTTGTTAGCCATGGTGGCAAAGTCTGATCTAGAACTTGAGCAAATGAATGTGAAGAAAACATTTCTATATGGTGACCTAGACGAAACGATCCTGATGCGTAAACCTGAAGACTATGCTGAAAAGGATAAGGAAGATTATGTGTGCAAGTTGAATAGGTCTTTGTATAGCCTGAAAAAATCTCACCGACGGTGGAACAGGAGATTCGAAGTTTGTGGTGCACATTGGTTTCACTAGGAGCCAGTTTGATCACTGTGTTTGCTTCAGATTTTGACCTGAAAACTCACTTTTTATTTTGTTGTTTTATGTGGATGATATCCTCATAGCCAGCAACAATGTTGAGGATGTAATGGAGGTGAAGGTTGAACTCAGTAAGAAGTTTGAAATGAAGGATTTGGGAGCTGCCACTAGGATTCTTGGGATTGACATCTGGAGAGATAGAAAGCAGTCAAAGTTGTACTTATCTCAAGAGACATACCTACAGAAGCTTCTCGATAAGTTTGGTATGTCGAATTCAAAGCCTGTTGTGACTCCAACAAATCCTCAATTTAAGCTTAGTACTACTCAAAGTCCGAGTACTAAAGCCGAAAGAATCTATATGAGTAGCATTCCATATGCTAGTATGGTAGATTCTTTTATGTATGTTATGGTCTGTACGAGGCCAGACATAGTGTATGGTGTAAGCCTTGTAAGCCGGTATATGGCCAATCTTGGAAAGGCGCACTGGCAAGCTTTGAAGTGGAATCTCAAGTACATAAATGGGTCTCTAAGTCGAGTCTTTATTTATGGTGGAGCCTGTGGTGATGATAGAAAAGTCAAAATCGAAGGTTATGTCGACTCTGCTTATGTAGATTGTATGGATTCTAGAAAGTTTATTTTTGGATATGTCTTCACTATGTTTGACACAACAATCAGTTGGAAAGCAACGCTTCAGAAGGTTAGTGCCTTATCAACCACTGAAGCATAATATATTGCCCTCACTGAAGCTGTGAAAGAAGGATTATGGCTTGAAGGTTTTTCAAATGAGCTTAAACTTCAAGGTCGAAGTATCACTGCTAAATGTGATAGTCAAAGTGCAATACACCTGTCGAAGAGCTCAGCCTATCATGAGCGAACTAAGCACATCAATGTGAGGCTGCACTTCGTCAGAGAGATAATCGAGCCTGGTGAAGTCCAGGTTTTGAAGGTTTCGACTGAAGACAATGTTGTTGATATGATCACCAAGACGTTGCCAAGTTGCAAGTTTTTCCACTGTATGCAGTTGATAAAGCTGCATGACGAAAGATAGTTTATTCCCTGTTGTTTGTTGAGTTAGATCCAAGGTGGAGATTTGTGAGATTTTGGGTCAAACTCAAGCTTTGTCGAGGATTAGCTAACATGTATTTCGACAGAAGACAAGCATGAAGACGAAGTTGAGTCGCATGCTGTGGTCGAAGGATACATATTGTAGTCGAAATTTGTTCTAATATGTATTGTTGAAATGTTTGTTGAATTGAGCCTTTTGTTATGGATCCAATTATTTAGTTAGCTTGAGTTGCAAGTTATCTAGCTAGTCTATATATAAGCTAGAACACTCAGGTTGTTGAGTGTGGTCAGATTGTGTTATTCACTTGTAATCTTTTGTAATATTGAGAAAGTGAATAGCATAGCAATTTTTCCTAATCCTTCTTCTTCTTTCTTTTTTATCCTCTCTTCTTTCTCTCTTTGTTCTAACTGTTTTTATTGTTCACCCAAGAACTCTGTTTCCCAATCTTTATTTGTTGAAAGGTATCGTTTATGATCACAACATAGGAGGTGATTGAAAATACAGTTTGAGTAAAAGGAAAATAGAGATAATAGAAAAGAGAAAATGAGAGAAAAATTGGGCGTGGTTGGAGGAAAGTGAAGCAGATACACGTGTGGGAGAAACTGAGAGGAAGAAAGAAAGAGGAAGGAAAAGATTAATGTTTTCTTGAAAAGGCCAAAGAGAATAAAATTGCATTAGACAAGCAAAAGAGCACAAGAAGTGCAAATAGTTACAAGAAGAAAGCAGAACTAGTGAAAACAACAACGACTTACTAACATCATCACCATAAAAAGCTAAAAACATATCAAGACACCTAAACAAAGATACAAATAAAAATTCTAAACAATCAGCACCTCTAACACTCTACCAGCACAAGACCACCAAACCCACTACAGCCACCCAGCTAAAAACAAACACGAAGATAAGCTGAAACTAGCTACGATGGATCCACCACATAATCCAAACAAGAATAAGACAGACCCAATCCTTGCAGCTTCCAACTATTTAAAATTCGGCCTGAATGCAATCAAAAAGTCTGCTGCCACAACCTAAACTGAAGAACACTTCATTCGAGCAACTGAAAAACAACTTACGCAATAGGTAGAAACAAGAGAAATTGGAACCACAATCAAGCAACACCGTAACAAACACCACCAAAAAGAAGAGCTTCAATCAAACAAACAGCACAAAAAAATTCCACCAAATAGAAGACTTCAACCAATCAATTGTTAGATGAACCATTAACTCAAACTATACTTGACTTCTAAGTACAAACATATCCAAACCAATTATTGGAGATAAAGGCGCCCAACTCAAACCAAACGACCAGCACAAGTGCACACTAGAGCCAACCAAGAAGCCAATGCATGCAATAGCACCCAAAACACATAAAACAGTAGGGGTGTTCATGGGTGCGGGTCGACCCGCAAACCCGCCTACCCAAACCGAACCAACCCACTAATTACCCGGACCCATTCATTTACGGGTATACCCGACCCAACCCGTAAAAACCCGTATAGATTTGGTTCGGGTATTGGGTTTTAGTTTCTAAACCCATGAACCCGTTGGCGTGGCATAATTAATTATTATTATTATTATTATATTATTATTTATAAATTTTAAAGTTGCTATAACTTTGTAAATTGTAACGTACACAAAGATCTTTTGCACTTTCCTTCCAGTTTCCAATCACACATTAAATTATTATTATTATTATAATTAAACATTATTATTAATATTAAGCATGCTTGCTTGACTTATGCACTTCTAGTTTACACTTTACTGCCTTTTTATTTTTTTTAATGAATCTTTATTAACTAATAATAATTAAGTATATATTAGAAACTTACTAAACTAAAGACAATACCACTTAACCTAACCCTATTTTTTTACTACGGCAAATCTCAAACGTCACCACTCCTCTTTCTCTCACGATTTTTTTTTTCATTTTACTCTCTCACATTCCAATTCCATCTTGCTTTCGAAAATCCACAGTTTATACTTTGACTCTCTCATAGTTTCGTCTCCATATTGAATAAGGTTTTATACTTTTTATAGTTATACAATATATTTATTTCAATGCAATATATTGTTTTTACAGTATGTACTTCAATAGTTTTATATCAATGCAAAATATGATGATAGGTTCAATGTAATGTACTATTTTGTTTCATATGATGCAAAGTACTATTTTGTTTCATATGATGAAAATATATTTTGATGCAAAGTCCTGTTCTGTTTCATATTATTAATTTAAATATATTTTGTTTAATGTTGTTTTAATAATAATTTATATTAAAAATTGTTTTTTTTATAGAAAATGGAAGTGGAACAATCACAAATTGTCAGTGAAGATGTTGCTCATCCACTTGAACAAGAGCAAGAAGTTCAACAAATACAAGGAGAAGGGTTGTCATCATTGCCACCAAGTGCACTAATAGAGGTAAGCAAAAGAAAACCCTCTAGAAAACCTTCTACAGTTTGGAAAGATTTTAAAAGGGTTAATGATAAGGCTATATGTAAGTATTGTGGGAAACAATATGCTGCAAATAGTGGTAGTCATGGCACTACTAACATGCATAAACATTTGAAAGTGTGCCTGAAAAATCCAAATAGGGTAGTTGATAAGAAACAAAAAACTATAGCTATTGAAAAAGAAAGTGAGGATGATCCTAATAGTGTTAGCTTGAAACTTGTTGATTTTAATCAAGATAGGACTAGATTAACACTTGCAAAGATGATAATCATTGATGAGCTCCCTTTTAAATATGTTGAAAATGAAGGATTTAATATGTTCATGAAAGAGGCTCAACCAAGATTCAAAATTCCATCTCGTGTCACTGTTGCCAGAGATTGTTTATGCTTGTACTTCGATGAGAAAGAAAAATTGAAATCTATGTTGTCTGCTAATAAACAAATGGTGTCTCTTACCACTGATACTTGGACATCGATTCAGAATATGAATTATATGTGTGTTACAGCTCACTATATTGATGACGAGTGGAATTTAAAGAAGAGTATATTAAGCTTTGGTATAATTGCTGACCATAAAGGTGAAACTATAGGGATAACATTAGAGAATTGCATGAAGGAATGGGGTATCAAGTCTATATGTTGTGTGACTGTTGATAATGCAAGTGCTAACAATTTGGCAATTGATTATTTAAATCGAGGCATGAGTTTTTGGAATGGTCGTACTTTGTTTAATGGGGAGTACTTGCATATGAGATGTAGTGCTCACATATTAAACTTGGTTGTCAAAGAAGGAATAAAGGATATTGATGAATCTGTTAAAAGAATTAGGGTTGCATGTAAGTTTGTCAAGGCTTCTCCTAGTAGGTTGGCTACTTTCAAGAAGTGTGCAGAAGCTGTTGGTGTATGTTCTAAAGCATTGGTAACACTAGATGTAGAAACCAGATGGAACTCTACTTATTTAATGTTGAACATCGCTGAAAAGTATGAACATGCATTTTACCGCTTAGAACATGCTGATGTTGCATTTTTAACTAATCTCCGTATTGAGTCGAAAGGATGTCCTAATCGAGCTGATTGGGAACGAGCTCGTATTTTTGTGAAGTTTTTGAAAACTTTTTATGATGCCACACTTTCTTTTTCTGGGTCATTGCATGTTACTGCTAACTCTTTTTTCAAACAGTTGATGGATATTAAAAAAACGTTGAATAAATGGAGGCACAATGTTAGTGATCCAATTTTGAAAACCATGACAACAAATATGCAATTGAAGTACAACAAGTATTGGGAAAGCAATACAATAAATTATCTTCTCTTTGTTGCTATTTATCTTGATCCTCGTTATAAGCTTGACTATATTGAATTTTGTTTTACTCGGATGTATGGTGAAAAATTGTCAGAGGATATGTTAAAGAAATTGAAATCTCTCATTGCTAAATTGTTTGAGCACTATTTATTTTTGTATCCTGTTTCTCATGATGGTGGTTCCAATGCCTCATCTTCAAACATTGTCTCTCATTCTAGAATTGAAAATGGTGAAGATGATGAAGATTGGGACAATTTGTTTAGAATGAATATGAAGAAAAAACAATGTGAAGTGCAAAAAAATGAGTTGGAAAGGTATTTGGAGGATGGTGTTGAAGATGATTCTCCTACATTTAATATTCTCACTTGGTGGAAAGGAAAAACAAATAAATATCATGTGCTTTCCTGCATAGCTAGAGATATATTGGCTATCCCTGTATCCACTGTATCTTCTGAATCCGCTTTTAGTACAGGAGGTCGTGTCTTTGATTCATTTCGTAGTTCCTTGAATCCCTCTACCGTTGAAGCTTTGATTTGTATTCAAAATTGGATCAAATCTCCTAAGGTCATTGATTTAGAAAAAGAGTTGGTTGAATTGGAAAAGGTTGAGTCAGGTATGAATTATATATTTGAATTTTAAAATCTATTTTATTTTAGTATTACATTACATTATTCTTATTAGTTGTTTGTGTTTACATATATAGAGTTAGTTGGATTAGTTTCTATTGATGTTGGCAGTACTGCGGTTGAGCTCAATACAACTGTTACTACTAGATTTTAAGGTATTTTCTAGTGTTGTTTTTTTTCTTCTTCTTTTGACTATTGTTGCTTAAACTTTTAACTGTTGTTGCTGGATTTTATGTTGTTGCTAAACGTTTCATTGTTGTTGCTGGAATCTTTTACAGCTACTGTTGCTGGATTTTCTGTTGTTGCTAAACCTTTCACTGCTGGTGCTGGAATCTTTTATAGTTGCTATTAGATTTTGGTGTTATTAGACCAATATTGGACCAATACATCTATGTCATTTTAAGACTAAGTGATGTTTATTTGCTTTTGAATTATTTAGAATTTATGAATTTTATGGAAATGATATTTTATGGAATTTTATATATTATTAAGTGTTAATATATATGATAGTTTACGGACCTACTTTTAAGCATGTGCTAGAAAAGGTAACATTTGAGTATCAAAACAACTAATATATACTGTATATTATTATATATTTGTTTTACATATGTTGGTATATATTTGTAATGGATAACATTTGAGTATCAAAATAACTAATAAATTTTTATAAATTAAGGTATATTAATGAAAATATATAAATAATTAATGGTGTATATGTATCTTAATATTTTTTATGACAAAGAAAATACATTTTAAAAATTTAATTGTTATATTTTTAATTATTCTATTTTATATGTAGGATTTGTCTCCACTACGTAAATAATTTAATTGTTTGAAATATGCAAAATTATATTGAATTGTGTTATAGATTTTTAAATTGAAAATAATAATTATTATATACACAACCCGTGGACCCAACCATACCCAACCCGTAAATATCCGGGTTGATTCGGGTCGGTTTTTAAAGTAGAATTACGGGTTTGATGATAAACCCAACCCATTGAAAGTTGAACGGGTTGGGTAACGGGTTAAGGCGAACCCGGTCCAACCCAACTCGCGTACACCCCTATAAAGCAGTTAGCACCTGCAAGAAAACCATCTGCAAAAGCCCAAACAAAGGAGTCAACAGAAACAAAACCACCAAACACTAGCTTGGAAGCCAACCAACAAGATAGTCGAACCAAACAAAGATTAATGTTGATACCTTATTGGATTTTTCAAAAGATAAAATTTCACATAGTAAATTGAAGATTATATCAATAAACAGGTGGTGTATGTATACATCTTGCACTAACTAACTTTTATCTCTATAATCATACTATTGACGTACCAGACAAAAAAAAAGTAAAACAAACAATTTTTCAAGAAAAAAAAAAAAAAAATATATATATATATATATATATATATATATATATATATATATATATATATATATATATATATATATATATATATATATATATATATATATATATATATATATATATATATATATATATATATATATATATATATATATATATATATATATATATATATATATATATATATATATATATATATATATATATATATATATATTGTTTAAATCATAGTTTTTTCTACATAAGTTAAGAAAAAAAACATAAGAAAATGAAAGAAACATATCAGTAAATGAAAGAAAAATAAATAAATAAATGTTATGACAAATTTTTATATATTTATTACCACTAATTTAGTAACCAATGACGAAAATTTAAATAGCATTTCTTTAATATTAAAAAAAAAACAATTGAGACACAACTACAAATTGCTACAATTGAAAATATTAGATCTTTTCTTTTTTATAATTATTGCTATATATTTTTTATTAAAAAAATAGAATTATTGGTTAATTGTAATTTGTTGATATTGATTGTTTTCTTTACAAAATATTGATTTGGTTTTGATTGTGAGTTTATTATATATGATGCAAATTGTAAATTTACTTCTTGGCAACATTGAATTTTTAAAAGGACAGAAAAAACCTCGATTTCATATACATATCACATTTGACTCTTTTAAATGTTTAGTTTGTAGGACAAAATTGTTAATATTTTAAATAATATTATAAAAAATTTATTGTCATTTGAAAAACCAAATTAATTAATGTTTTTATTGCAATAAAAAAAAGCGTTTTTAATTCACACTTTTACCTATATTAATTTTGTCAACACTATTGAAAACCTAAAACTTAAAAGGTAATTTATGAATGTATTAAAAATAAAATATTAATCACAATATTATTTGTATCATTATCTAGGCAATTTTTCGAAAATTTCGACTATTAAATGCATGTACAAGAAGAAGAAAAAAACTTAAATGTTGATTATTCTATCTTTTTATCTCATATTTTTTTATAGATCAAATTTGTATTACCAATTATTATTTTTGAAATAGATATGTTTGGAGAAAAAAATAATAATTAGAGTGTGCAATGTATAATGTTCATATGTATATCTACAAGAAAAAATGTAATAGTGATTTAAATATGAAAAATGTATCACTTTTATAAATTAACTAGTAGTAGACTCGTGCTTCCGCACGGGTAAATTCATTCTTAAATTTCATAATAACTTTATAATAGTGGATATATTCAATGTCATAAAAATACAATAACTTTTAATATCTGAAGCATAGTATGTCAAACAAAAGAAATTTAGTAACAAAGTGCAAATAATATTGTAGATTGAAATGATGTAGTAAGACTTGTATGAAGCAAGAGTGGAGATTACAAAGCCTACAAATATAAAATAAAATCAATAAATAATGAAATATTAGAATTATCTAAAAAAATATGAGATGTTGAAAGAATGAATTATATAAGCATGAAGTGAAATATAAATTTGAGTATCAAATTATTTTACTTGAAGCTAAATATAGAAATGAAGATTTTAGTATTGATAGTAAGAAAAAATAATCTTATTAAAAAACTAAATATGTACCTATATGACATTGTGGAAAACTTCTTTGAAGACCACATTTGTTGTTTGAGTTAAGTAGTTGTTGTCTTTGTCGTGTATTAAAATTTTCAATCCAACTTTGCTCTTAACCCTTGAAATGGCAACATAAAGTTGTCCATGACTGAAAACATTCTTGGCAAATATAATCCAACATAGTCCAACGATTGTCCTTGAGATTTGTTGATTGTCATAGCAAATGACACTATAATTGGAAATTGTCTTCTGATAAGTTTAAATGGCCATGGAGACTGGGATGGAGACAAAGACATTCTCGGGATATAAATAATGTTTCCAATATTTGTACTTGAAATGATCTTTGCTTCAATGACATGATTGTCTATCTTTGTAACGGTTAACCTTGTACCATTACAAAGGCCTTCAGATTGATTCAAATTTCTTATCAACATGATGATTGTACCAGCCTTCAATTTCAATGAGTGGTTAGGCAAACCAGACATTTTTAGACAACTCAAAAATTCCGGTGTCAAATGCTCGAAAGTATAATTGTCATTAGCTTTTGTTTTATCAATGGAATCACAACTCAAATATTCTTTAGATGCACCTACATGAAATCAAAATTAAGTATTAATATATATAACAGAATAACAGGTATGTACAAAAAATAGTATGAAAAAATAATATAGTAGTATGTACATATCAAAATAATATATACATATGTACATCCAAAGACACATTGTATGAAATAATAAGAAAATATAGTTATAATAGAAAATGAAGTATACCTGGAAGAAGATTAGTTATGAAGTCATTTATGTCATCAACTATTTCAATAGTTGATGCTAGAATAGCTCTACACCGAAGAAAATTTGGATCCGTGTAATTTTGAAGCAGATTTGGATAGGTACTTGAAACAATTGCTTCAATTGGGTCCACAAAACCTCTTATAAGTAACTCTTGAGGAATATCAATTTCAGCATATCCATCATTGGGTTCTGAGACCTTTCCATTACCAACTTGTAAAATCCAATCTGAGAAGAGTCTAATTTCTTCTGAATTGCCTAAATTAGAACCACTTTGCAAACACATATTTTTGGTTAGATTCATTACTTTGCAATGATCCCAAATGTAATAGGCATTTATTGTTGCATGTACTATATCTGATCTAGTACCTCTTGGAACAACGGGTAGAATTTGTCTGAAATCTCCACCAAAAATTACAACTTTTCCCCCAAAAATTTGCTGACACTCAACATCGTCATCACTCATAATATCCTTCAATAACTTATCAAGAGCTTCAAAACAATATTTATTTGTCATTGGTGCCTCATCCCATATTATTAGTTTTGTTACCTTTAAGAGATTGGCAAGATCAGAATTTTTCTCTATGTTACATATAGAAGATTCCAAACATGGAACTGGAATCTTGAATTTGGAATGTGCAGTTCTTCCTCCTGGTAACAACAAACTTGCTATTCCGCTAGATGCTACATTCAACACAATATCTCCTTTACAACATAGAGCAACAGACAATGTGTTCCACATGAAAGTCTTTCATGTACCACCATAACCATATAGGAAGAAAAAAAACACCACCATTTTGATTTGTGACAACATCCATAACTTCTTTAAAGATTTTAAGCTGCTCATCTACAATAAAAAAAAAACAAAACACCACTAACGTTGCATCATGAAAACAATTTAAATAACCAAATATGTGAAATTTTTAAATATTGAGAACATAATGACAACAATGACCATATCAATGTGATTAGCATTTATACTTATGTAGTTTTGTGCTAATAATTATAGACTTCCTTATAAGGCTCATTCGAGGAGATAAAAGAAAAGCATAAATTTCGGATATTGTTTCAATAAATAATTAGAATGTCAAATTATAAAAACAATACCTGTTAATGATTGAAACATAGTATGGAAAGTTTCTTCTTGAACCGAGGGATCATATTGTCTTTCATCATATATCAATCTATTTCCAAGGAAGTCAAGGATGTAATCATTTGGATATGGCATGGGCTTAAATTCTTTCAAACTCCTTCTATTTTTCTGTAGTTGCTTCTCAATTTCCACCAAAGTGCGTTGTTGCACCTCTTCATCAGAAAAACTCAATTCTACAAATAAAGGTAGAAGTTAAGTAAGTATTGATACTTTGTTAAAAGGACCATGTATAGAATCCATAGTGTTGTGAGTAACATAGTTCTAAACAATAAGATGAAGAGGATAAAAAAAATATGTTGTTACAAAGAAGCAGCAAATATATAATAATCAAACCTGGATTTTGTGACAATATTCTTTGTTCATATAGAATATCATCTGATAGGTACATCCAAGTATTTAACCAAACATGTTCTGGTCGATTCATTGAAGATGATAATAACATTGTAACAAACAGTTTGCGCAAAAATACTCCAGAACCCCAGTTATAAGCCTCTTTAATTGCGTCAATGAACTCTTTGTCATCTTGTAGCAAGCCTAATGCAAAACATGCCTCTCTAAAACTTTTGTGTTTGAACCCATCAATTGTCCTTAAATCATCATAACTTGTCGGACCTTTCTTCATAGTCAACAACATCCTCATATAATACCATTCTCCAGTTGTTGGCGGGACCCAAATTAGTCGGCCAATTGTGTAACCTCTTTTACGCGGTTTCCAACACCTTTTCTTCTTTTCATAAACAAACTTGGACACAAATTGACCATATGTTAATAACTTTGCTTCTTCATACTGAGTATTTGCCACAAACCAAGAAGTAAACATTGATTCTATGACACTTGGTTTAAGAAGGAGAGTTCCAATTTGTTCAAAATCTTTGTAGTATACAGAATTCTCTCCTTCCATGTGAAAAAATAACCTTTCAACAGCTGGTTTCCTGCCATGAATTGAATAAGAGAAGATTCTCCAGCATGCTTCGCTTGGTGAGACATATCGACAATCACGGTGTTGTTTGATTTCATCAATATTTCCATCGTTTCCAGTGTTGTTTGGAACAATAACAACCGAGATCCTATCAGAACCCTTGTTGATGTACTTGAAGAGATATTTAATTGAAGTACTTTGATTGCACCACTCCATATTAATGTGTGTCTCATATTTTATCAGCAAACTTGGGTTGTGGGGTACAACGTGACCACTATGTAGGGTGACTCCATTCTTTTCAATTGTATTACCCAGATCTCTCCTTCTATAAACAAGATATCCATCTTGATCAACAATTGTGACATCTTGGAACTTTTTAGGATAATACTTGGAACACTTACCATCTTTCATACAAGGACATCTAGGATTTGCTAACCCACAGGGACCATGCACCATGTGAGTTTTGACCAGATTATACAGTCTTGGTTGACTCAAAGGATCAGGAACTTCAGCAGAAATGATTTTGTCTATATCTTCAGAAGTAGGATATTTATTTGATGGATGCAAGAAAATAAGAATGTGCGCGTGCGGAAGACCTCTCTTTTGGAACTCAATTGTGTACATATCTGAAAATAAGAACAATTGTAAGATAAAATGTTGTAACATGTCATGTCTAGCTTGAAATGCCTAGATAATTTTAAAGGATAGTAAGTTAAAGCAATTGATATGACATAGTAAACTTACACGCAAGAACTTTGCCTAAGACTCCTTTTTTGGTCACATCTGCTAGAAGGTTATCAAACTTCATCTTAAAAACTCTTGCAATAACATCAGGTCTATCTTGTGGCTTCAAATTTAGAGGACCAAACAATCTTTGAATTTTCGGCCAATTTGGGTTGCATGTGAAAGTAATGAAAAGATCCGGAAATCCCACCTTACTACAAATAGCCATGCCATCATAATACAATTGATCCATAAATCTCCTACTTCCAACATAAGATGATGGTAAAACGACTATTTTCCCAATGCTTGATCCTTGTGTTTGATCTTGCTCTGAATGTAGACTTGTATACTTTGACACTTTTAGCTTGGATTGATTTTTTCTGATCCAATTCAATCGCTCTCCTTCAAGCATTGTGTAACCATCCACCAAAAACTGTTGGAACAATCTCCTAGATGATAACAAATTTTTTGCCTCGTTACACCTACTTTGTATTCTAAATGCTAACCATTCTCGAATAGTAAGTCGGTTCCTTTGAGAGTCATCAAAAATATCAAGATCTTTATGTGCAATGTTATCTCTATAACCATCCTCTCCATAAGGAAAATTAAAGGATACTGGAATGCTAAATAACTTGGATGAAACTCATCAATACGTTGCAGTTGTCCACCTTTGGCCTGCACTATAATGTCTCTTTCCTCAGCAGTGTCTATGTCACCAACGATTAAAGCAGCCACTTCTGAAACAGTTGCTTGATTATACAATCTTCCATCAGTAGATCTTGTGGATATTAATTTGAGTTTCAAGTTATGAACATTGCTTTGATTAAGCCATTGTCTAGCCATTAAGAAATTTTTTGCATGTGTATTATGTCGGTACAACATATCTGACAAGTTTTGTATTATATCAAGATGAATGTTGTTTTTGTCTCTACAAAAATATAATATATAAGTTAGTAATTTGT
Source organism: Lathyrus sativus (assembly GCA_963859935.3). Taxonomy (NCBI): domain Eukaryota; kingdom Viridiplantae; phylum Streptophyta; class Magnoliopsida; order Fabales; family Fabaceae; genus Lathyrus; species Lathyrus sativus. Next base: position 552,729,942 of record OZ012737.1, read on the forward strand.
ATGACAAAAAGAAATGGTTAAATTAAAGAGAAAATATTATTGAATACCTGAGAGTGTCCATTCTATTTGTAACTTCATTCTCTGTATCATATATGTAAAGCTGTGCAAATTTGGGTGGTTGGCCTTCAGGTGGCAGTAAACTTCCAATGCGGTGGCAAGCTTGGCCTTGGATTCTTATTGTTGGTGGACCATGACCATTATTAAATTTGTTGTCTAACTTAGCTCCCGGTGAAGTGAAAGCAAACAGCATATTGTATGTCCTTATGTGTGATTGATAATTCTTACTATCCCTTGCATTGGCATCAAACAAGAGATGTGCTAAAGGTTGTGGAGGATGCTTTAAGAGAGGAAGTTCAACTTTACCATCTCCACAATATAAAAAAAAAAGTTGGGATTCGCAGAATGTTTAGGTTTGTGCATCCTTTCTTGATACCACATCATGGCCTTACAATACCTACACTCAATCAAAGGGTCTCCCAAATCGCTATATGTTGTACATATTGCAAAACTTAGGATTAAAAGTCGTTATTTTTTCAAAATATGGTATTTCCTATGATCATATTTCACCAAATAAAGACATAATTTCTTCGGTTACCTTGGTTATGTAGGTTTGGTTGGTTGGCGGTAGAAAACGGTGGCAAACTTTGTTCATCATCAAGGTTTGAGTCATTATCAGATTGATATGCTATAAAAAATCAATAACAAACTCATGAAATCTGATTTAGATATCAAAGCATAAAATCAACATCATGGAAATGGAGATCCAAGTTTGAAAATATAGATTAATGAATGAAAACCAACAGCTGTAGCAGACATATTCAGGAAACAATCTAGACATAATCAAAATCAGAAACCTTAAAAGTTAAGGCATAGACCTGGGATCTCTTCATTGTCGGAGTCGTCTTCAGTATCATCACTATCTAAATCAGCATTAGCCGTAGGTGCAAGGATAATATCTTCAATGTTGCTTCTCTCATCAATTGTATTTGATTTGCCATTAGATTCTTGAAACCATAAAAGTTGTGTTCCTCTCATTTTATTTCGGTTGCACTCATTGATAAACATATATAAGTGTATAGAATAGTAATATACCACATCATCAAACAACTTCATTCTTAATTTAAAATCAATACACTTACAATTGACTACATGATTGACTGGTGTAGCTATAATGATATGGTTTAGAAATAACACAACTTGTTTGTGAGCTTGCAGTGGCTATTATTGGATCATTGCACAGGTTATGGGGAGTTACGGATGGTGATGCAATTCTTTGAGTACTGTTGGCAAATAATTAAAAGTTAGAAACAATGTAATACACCAGAAAAAGGATAACAGGGTAATACACATGGGGACAAACTTACACAGAAATCTTTGTTGCTTCATTGGCAAATTGAAGTTGTGGCGGTACAGGGTTGGCAATATCATTCCGTATAAGATTGGACGTCAGATCCGGTACCCCAGGAGCGTTTTTCGGAAGACCACGGCCACGTTTGACAGGTTGAGGAGTGCATCTTGCATCAATCCTATAAAGTGTACTTCATTAAAAATATGATGCTTTTGCTTGAATAGAATACATAATAATACGTACCGAAAAATATTTGAAGATTTTTGGAATGTTGCATTGGTGTCAACAAATACATTCTCCTTTTGTGACATTCCCCCTCCATTAGAAAAACTTGACATAAGGTTTGTACCCATGTTTTGAGTATTAAATACTGTGTGCGGTGTGTCTCTACGCGAAAAATGACACAGAGTCGCCACCGGATTTTATTTATCCCACGGAGGGAAAGGGAAATAGCGATAAAACCTTTGGGAAAGGAGCATGGTCATCGCAACCAAATCTTAGGTTTCAGGAGTCGGTTATGCGAGGGGAAGGTATTATCACCCCCCTCGCATCCATCGTACTCGATGGGAACCTCCTAGGTTATTTCACGTGAATGGGTGTTTTTGTCTAAAAGTTGCTTGCTTTAAAAGAAAAGAGGGGTTGGTTTTTTATTAGAGTGCTCGCCAAGGATTGGGGCCCTTGTGCCTATGTATACTCACTTGTATGAAATGAAGAATCAGAGCATTCGTAGTTCATGGGACTACAGTGGAAAACAGGATGTTGGGTGGATGATGCTATCGTGCGCATTCTAGTAGTTAGGTGTATTGCGGCTCACTCTTGGAGTCTTATGCGTTACCTGTTTGTGGTAGAACGGATGTAACACGTCCTTGGGTAAAGGGTATGGATGATTAAAGATGGGAAAGAAAGAAAAATTATGCTCGCTAGGATCATCGCAATCTTATGCCTACGTATTCTCAACATGTGTGAGAAATCAGAGCAACCGTAGTTCGGCCACTTAAGAAATAATTGTGTGTTGGTTGATTTTATACCTTGAAAAAGGATTTTCGGATTGACGCCTGATAACGAGAAAACGCATCGATTATATCGCTAGATTTCATTGACGTTTTATTGTAACAGCCCAATTTTTCAATAAGTGATTAATTATGCTAATTAATTGGTTTATGTGATTTATCTGATTTAAATAAATTATTGGATTTATTTAAATGAGTTAATGGATTTAATTAATTTATTCTACTTGGTAGAATAATGTGGATTTATTAGATATTCTCTAATTAATGATAAGATGAGATATTTTGTGAGAAATGAATTGATAGATATTTTTGAGAGAAGAATTATGATGGAAAGAAAATAGAAGGATATATAAGGGAAATTGGAGAGAAAAGAAAAGAGATAGAAACATAAGAGAAAGAAAGAAAGAAAAGGAGAGAAAAAATAGAGAAAGAGGAGAAAAGAGAAGAGAAAGGGGAAACTTGGAGAAATCATCAAGAATCAACTTCAAGCTTCAATCCAATCAAGGTAAGGGTGAGAAACATTATTATTTGATCAATGTGTATGATTATGTATGAGTTGTGTTGGATTTGTTGGTAGTTTTCTCTATTTTCAATTTCTAGGGCATAAATGGTTTAATCGGTAGAATCGAGTTTTGAACGGTTAGAATTCAAAATAAATTGCATAGTTTAGTCGGGCAATGTTTAACCGTGATTATTGGATTTCGTTTGATTGGATTTGGTTGAGTTTGTGAGTTTTGACATTTTTGGATAATTGAGGGTTTGAGATTTGAGTGAAAATCGGACGTCGTAGAAATCGTGTTTAATGGTTCTAATTCACTGCTATATGTTAGGTGAGTATGACTATGTGTTTGCTTCGAAAAAAAGAATTGAATCGGTCGGATTTTCGGGCGAAAATGCAAAATCCCGTAGCCGTGTTTAGGCAAAATTCTGGTTTTTCGGAAAACTTCAAAAATTCATAACTCTTGAACCGTAAGTCGGTTTTGACCCCCGTTCGAAGCGTTGGTAAGTTAACAAGATTGTCTTTCTAGAAAAAATGGCTTTGAGGCCTGTACCTAGTTCAATTATAGCAGAAAATTGAAAACATATTGTTGTGTTGATTTTTACCGTCGCGAATGTGTGTGATTGATGTGTTATTGTGCAGAATACTTTTGTTATATAACGTATAGCCTGTGCATGTTGTGATATGATATGTTGTGGGTAGCCGTATGGCGTGAATCCTAGATGGTGGAATCGATTATGAAATATAGTCTTTTGACAAATATATGCATATTGTTTGTATGTGAAGAATACATGAGAACATATTGTGAATATGTGTGCATTGCTTGATAAATGTGGTAATGATATTGAAGTGTAAATGCATATTGATTGTATGCGATATTGTGAATGCATGAGAATATATTATGAATATGTGTGCATTGTTTGAAAAGGTAATGAGGTTGAATTATGAATGCATATTTGTTGTATCTGATTATTGTGAATTAATGCATGGGAGCATATTGTAAGATATGCGTGCATTGTTTGACAAATATCTTGATGAAAAGTATGAATACTTGATTATATGATATGTTGTGTGTGCAATCTTGTTTAATTCTTGAAGGGAGGAATTATGTGAATGCATGGGATTAAGACATGTGATCGGTCTTAAGTGCATTTTGTTGTTGATTGCATATGCATCATTTAGTCAAGAGGCAATGTTTGCTAGTTTCGTGGAGACTAGTGGCTTGTCCCAAACCTAGAAGGGTGGGTTTGAAAGCTTAGGGAACGGGCTTTTGTTGTTATTGGTCTAGAAGGATGGACCCGGTTTAAGTGTAAAAACCGAAAAATGATAACAAGTGTTGGTACCACATGGCATGAGTTGCATTGAGTCTCATGGAATGAATATATGATTGTTGTATGAAGTTATGCATAGGTGTATATACATGACTTGTGTAATTGTGAACTATGGATATGTTTGATGATTGTCCATATTTTCCTATATATATATATATATATATATATATATATATATATATATATATATATATATATATATATATATATATATATATATATATATATATATATATATATATATATATATATATATATATATATATATATATATATATATATATATATATATATATATATATATATATATATATATATATATATATATATATATATATATATATATATATATATATATATATATATATATATATATATATATATATATATATATATATATATATATATATATATATATATATATATATATATATATATATGCTTTGTGAAGTATATGATGAGTTATGATGAAGTATGGTGAGAATGGTGGAATACGCGTATGTGCATTACTTGTGTAATTGAGAGTTGTGAATATGTGATCATTGTATGAAAGTATGCTTATGAACATGAATTATTGATTTGAGAATTGTGAATGTGTAATTGTGAATTAGTGAGTAAACATAATATGTGTATGTTCATGTGGAATGTTGAGATTTTTGGATACGTGCATGATGAATATGCTTGGTGATTATCCATATTTGATTATATATATGTTGTATTGTACATGATGAGTTATAATGAATTGTGGTGAGAAAATGTGGAATATATGTATTTTGTGCTTGTGTATTTGTGTATATATAATTATATGCATTGTTATTATGATAATATTTCTCACCCTTCTGCTGGAATGATGTCCTACATGACATCGTGCAGGTATCAAGGAGTAGTATTGCTCGTAGTTACGAGGTCGCTTTTGGTGTAGCCGTTTAGTGATTTAATTATGTTGGGTCGAGTCATGCTCTGGTCATGTAACACTGGGATCGCTTGGGTTGTGTTTAAGATATACATTATGTACTCTATAAACGTGTTTATATCCATTGAAATATTATGATGTTGGCCTTAGTGCCTAAGTGATGTTGTTTTATGTGATAAAAACAAATGTTTCTTTTATGAAAATTGTGGTATAATTGAATCCGCTGCTACATGCAAAGTGAAGTTTTGTAAAGCATAATTTTATATCGAAATAGTAATGAGCATGACAGGTGGTTTTGATATTTTGAAATTTATGTGTAATGCCCTTTTGTAAATGCATGGAAATTTACTCTGATTATTCATATATTATCCGTGGGGTTTAGAAGGGTGTTACATTTATCGCGCATTCACCGTTTTAACACTCGATTTCTCGAGTTTTTCTTACTATTTTGCAGGTACATCGTTATGTGAAGCCGAATCATGAATTAAGAGAAAAGGAACAAAAGAGACCACAAGGAGATGAAGAAAGGCAGAAGCCTGCAAAAAGACTGCATAATTTGTTGCACCCACGGTCGTTACAAGGGTGTCACGACCGTGACACCCCAATTTGGGCCATCACGACCGTAAGGAAGTAGTCACGACCGTGACACTTAAAATCCTCAAATAACGAACGTGAAGACCTTGTCACGCCCGTGACAAGGATAAAACTTGGTTTTGACTCAGACTACGTCAAGCCACCACTGAAGACCACTTCTCCTCTTATTTCTCCTCAAGGCAGCACGTGAAGACGACTTCTCCCATTTTTGCTGCCACGTTCCAGCATTTCCTCAACAACTTCAGCAAGGCCCATGCAACAAAGGACCAAGAATCCAGCCCATTAAAGACTCTATAAATAGTACAAGCTCTGTGAACTCAGGGACAGACTTCATTATCCAAAATTCCTGCGGAAGCTCTGCCGAATTACCTTACGAACCAGCATTTTCATTCCAGCATTATTTTATTTTATTTTCTGTCTCGTTTTATTTGTATCCAAACCAACCGTACAACAATTTCCAACATTAGGGAATTGTTATACATTTATTTGTTTCCAACCTTCAGCATTCGTTCATTTTTAATTTCCGCCTACTCCGAGCTTTCCGGTTTGTGGAAGAAGGAGTCCGCTCAAATATTTGTTAATCAGGTTTTCTCAATTTATTGCAATTTAATTTAATTATAATGTCTATTTATCTTTCTGCCATGAGTAAAGTATTATTTAATCCTCTGTCTGGTTCAACCTCGATGAGTAGCTAAACACCTTAGGGCGGTATGTAGTTATAACCAACTTAACCGGTAAAATATAACCATAGGCTAAAATAATTAATCACTTAACATTCTGGCTGATACTTTTTAATTGAAATAGACCTTTTCGTTACGAGAGTAAGAAAAGGGTATTAGGTTGGGTCAAGACCACGAGAGTGTGAGATTTTAACCAGATAGCTAAAGTTAGGCATTTAAATTAAATACAGCGAGAGCGCTTTGAGATAAATTAGAATTATTTAGTTTCCAAAAATTACCTCTAAACACTTATGGGCTAGCGAGAGCAGGCATAGGGCTTTAGGGATAAGATCTGATATAAGACCACGAGAGTGTGAGTTGAGGGTATTTAAACTGGTAATCTCTACCGAATAGATTAAGTGAACATCTCTATAAGCCTAGGTTAGATTGACCCACCTAAGTTAGTATAATTACATACCGACCGCCTTAGTATTACTTTATTAAAAACTTAAATTTAATTCCGCCTTTAATAGTCTTAAAAACTAACAACAACCGTGACAACCATTCGCCTTAGCTAAACTAGAAGTTCATCTAGCACTAAGTAACAATAGAATCCCTGTGGATCGATAATCTTAAATATTACTTCGATAGGCTGTGCACTTGCAGTAAGATACCACTAGACGCATAAGTAGACACGTCTTTAGCCCATCAAGTTTTTGGCGCCGTTGTCGGGGATTCCTTAATTTAGTTACTAGTGCATTTAGGTAGCATTGTCTAGACTAAGGTATCAACTATTTAATTTAATCTAATCTCCGAGTGTATGCCAAGTACTCGCTCTAAAAGCGAAGACTTGCAACCTCTAATCCCTGAATCGGAGCGCTTCTTACACGTAAGAAGACGTATATTCGATTTCGAAAATAATTCCAATATTCCAGATCTTCAATTAGATCCGCCTAAACCAGTCGTAAAACCAGACGCAGGGATGGCTGAAGAACAAACTCATCCACTCAAGTATTACGCTAATCCTTCGCAAGGTGAACCGCATTCAAGCATTGCAGCGCCGGCTATCAACCGAAATGATTTCGAACTAAAACCTTCGTTGATATCAGCCGTGCAACAAAATCAATTCGCCGGAAATCCTACCGAGGACCCGAATCTTCATCTTTCGATCTTTGTGCAATATGCAGATACCGTAAAAGCCAATGGAGTTACCCAAGAAGCCATTAGACTACGTTTATTCCCTTTTTCGCTTCGAGACAGAGCAAGAGCTTGGCTTCAATCTCTGCCTTCGAACTCAGTAACTACGTGGGCAGAACTTAAGAAAGTCTTCTTGAATAGGTATTTTCCACCTAGCAAGACAGCCATGCTGAGAGCTCAGATCAACGGATTTAAGTAAAGAGAAAGTGAATCATTATTCGAAGCTTGGGAACGCTATAAGGATCTACTTAGACTTTGTCCACATCATGGATTAATAGACTGGATGGTCATCCATACCTTCTATAATGGACTCTTGTACAATACGAGAATGACAATTGACGCTGCCGCGGGTGGTGCATTGATGGACAAAGAATATCGTGATGCCTATGCACTTATCGAAAGTATGGCTCAGAATCATTACCTTTGGGGAAGCGAGAGAGTCGCAACTGAGAAACCAACAAAGGGAGGTATGTACGAAGTAAGTAGTATGGACCAAATCAATGCGAAGTTTGACCAACTAAGCCAAAAGATCGATAACTTGGCCATAACACCTGCAGCCACCGTGGCTGCAGTAACACCTAACTGTGAGTTATGTGGAGTCCCAGGACACGAAGTTTCTGATTGTCAACTATTAACAGGAACTCCCACTGATCAAGTGAATTATGCTCAAGGAAACCCTTACTCAAACACATACAACCCAGGTTGGAAGAATCATCCGAACTTCTCCTATAAGAATAACAATGCTTATTACGCACCAGGTCAAGCACCAGCTACATCACCAGGATATCAAAAGACTGCTCCTAACATCCCTAGAAAATCGAACCATGAATTGATGATGGAAAGCTTTATAGCTAGCCAATCTCAGACAAACAAGGACTTCTTAAACCAAAACATTCACACTAGTGAGCAGATTAAACAATTAGTGAGCAAAGTAGATGCATTAGCTACCCATAACAAAATGCTTGAAACTCAGATTTCACAAGTAGCTCAACAACAAGCACCTACTGCTGCACCAGCTGGAGTATTCCCTGGACAACCTCAACCTAACCCGAAAGGACATGCTAACACTGTAATATTAAGAAGTGGCAAGGAACTTGACGGACCTACCGATCCAAGACTTGACAATCCAGCCATGTACCAAAAACCGGATAAACCGACTGAAGTGGTGAATGATCCAGAAGAAAAGGAAGATGAAAGTAGAGAGGTAGTGGAGAAAGAACAACCTTATGTGCCTCCACCACCCTATAAACCACCAATTCCGTACCCTCAAAGATTAATAAGTTCCAAGACGACGGGTCAATTTAAGAAATTTGTCGAACTTCTGAAACAGTTGAATATTACTATTCCGTTTACAGAAGCAATTACCCAAATACCCTCGTATGCCAAGTTTTTAAAAGAAATCTTATCCAATAAGAAAAAGATAGAGGATAACGGAACAGTTACACTTACTGCCGAGTGTAGCGCCATAATTCAGAATAACATGCCTCCTAAGCTAAAAGATCCAGGAAGTTTCTCTATACCCTGTGTAATAGGAAAATTCGTCATTGACAAAGCTCTATGCGATTTAGGAGCCAGTATCAGTGTTATGCCCTTAACAATTTGCAAAAGGCTAGACATGGGAGACCTAAGACCAACTAAAATGTCTGTTCAACTAGCCGATCGCTCTGTTAAATATCCTGTAGGCATACTAGAAAACGTCCCAGTACGTATAGGACAATTCTACATTCCTACTGATTTTATAATCATGGACATCTCTGAAGACTCCACTACACCTATCATACTAGGAAGACCATTCTTAGCTACCGTCGGAGCTATAATAGACGTGAAAAGAGGAAAGCTAACCTTTGAAGTAGGTGAATAGAAAGTCGAATTTGTTTTAACACAATTCTTACAATCACCAGCTATAGAGGATACATGCTATCTAATGGACGTAATTGACGAATGTGTAAGGGAAATGGAACTGAAGGAGACCACTTATTCTGAAATAATGAAAATTCAAATCCCTCCGATTTTCGAAGATGATAATTGGCGAAAACCGTATCAGGACGATAGTCTAAGCGAAAGTTTAGCACTTACACCGGATCCCATGCCAAGTAAAGATAAACCTACATTAGGATTAAAAACTTTACCTAATAACCTAAGGTACGAATTCTTAGACGTTGAATGTAAAAGACCAGTTATAGTAAATTCCAGTTTAGGAACTATAGAAACAAAGAAACTTTTAGATTTCTTGAAGAAATATCCAACTGCATTAGGATATAACATATCTGATCTCAAAGGAATATGTCCTTCAGTTTGCATGCATCGTATTCTGCTAGAAGAAGACTGCAGAACCTCCAGAGAATCTCAAAGAAGAATTAACCCAACCCTTAGCACTGTAGTAAAGGAAGAAGTCAAGAAATTATTAGATGCCGGGATAATATATCCAATCTCTGATAGTGAATGGGTTAGCCCAATACATGTAGTGCCAAAGAAAGGAGGTATCACTGTTGTGAAAAACGCTCAAGGCAAATCGATATCACAAAGAGTAGTGACGGGATATAGAGTGTGCATAGATTATCGTAAGCTAAACAAAGCCACTCGAAAAGACCATTTCCCACTGCCTTTTATAGATCAAATGTTAGAACGATTAGCCAAGCATTCTTACTTCTGTTATCTTGACGGGTACTCAGGATTTTTCCAAATCCCTATCCATCCTGATGATCAAGAGAAGACTATATTCACATGTCCTTATGGAACATTCGCTTACAGGCGAATGCCCTTTGGATTATGCAACGCTCCTGCAACCTTTCAAAGATGTATGATGTCAATCTTCGCAGATTTTATAGACAACATCATGGAAGTGTTCATGGACGACTTCTCAGTATGCGGGCAAAGTTTTGAAGGATGCTTATCGAACTTAGAAATGGGTTAGAAAGATGTGTAAAAGTGAATCTCGTGCTTAACTGGGAGAAATGTCATTTTATGGTCAACGAAGGAATAGTATTAGGTCATGTAATATCAGACAAGGGAATTGAAGTTGATAAGGCTAAGATTGAAGTAATAAAAGATCTTCAACCCCCTAAAACCGTTCGAGAAATACGAAGCTTTTTAGGACACGCCGGTTTTTACCGACGATTCATCAAAGATTTCTCGAAAATCACTAAACCTCTTACTGGTTTATTAATGAAAGACGCTGAGTTCATATTCAATGAAGATTGTCTTAAAGCATTCGAAACTCTAAAAACAGCCCTCATCACCGCACCAATCATGCAACCCCCTGACTGCAGATTACCTTTTGAAATCATGTGTGATGCAAGTGACTATGCTGTAGGCGCAGTCCTGGGCCAGAGAAAGGAAAAGAAACTCCATGCGATTTACTATGCCAGTAGAACCTTGGATTCTGCCCAGATGAACTACGCTACTACAGAAAAAGAATTGCTAGCAGTTGTCTTTGCGCTTGACAAATTCCGCTCTTACCTAGTTGGAGCGAAAATAATCATTTACACGGACCATGCTGCTATCCGATATCTATTAACTAAGAAAGATGCTAAACCAAGACTCTTAAGATGGATTTTACTCTTACAAGAGTTTGATCTAGAAATAAAAGATAAAAAAGGTACTGAAAACGTCGTAGCGGACCATTTATCTAGAATAGAAGGTATTAAACCCGAACAAGTGCCGATTAACGATGATTTTCCGTATGAACAGCTGATAGCACAAATAGGAAGCGACCTAGCGCAGTTAGATATAAATGAACCAGAATCCGTGGAAACATTACAGACAACTGTAGGACTGCCATGGTACGCTGACATTGTCAACTACCTAGCCGCAGGAGCTCTTCCACCCGATCTAACATATCAGCAGAAAAAGAAATTCTTTCATAATATGAAACATTACTATTGGGATGAACCATTATTGTTCAAAAGAGGACCAGATGGAATCTTTCGCCGATGTATTCCCGAAGAAGAAATAGAAGATGTCATTGCCCAATGCCATTCATCTCCTTATGGTGGACATGCAAGCACTTCCAAGACTTGTGCGAAAATCTTGCAAGCCGGCTTATACTGGCCTAATCTATGGAAGGATGTCCACATCGCTGTTATAAGTTGCGATCGGTGTCAACGCACTGGCAATATTTCAAGAAGAGATGAGATGCCCCAAAAGGGAATTTTAGAAGTAGAAATCTTCGACGTCTGGGGAATAGATTTCATGGGACCATTCCCATCATCTTTCGGTAATAATTACATACTCGTAGCTGTTGATTATGTCTCGAAATGGATCGAAGCCATAGCTTCTCCTACAAACGATACACGAGTAGTAATAAAGCTTTTCAAAAATATAATTTTTCCCAGATTTGGTGTGCCTCGGCTCGTTATAAGTGACGGTGGCTCGCACTTCATTTCAAAAATCCTTGACAAATTACTATCTAAATATGGAGTAAGACACCGTGTGGCTACACCATATCACCCACAAACAAGTGGACAGGTCGAAGTCTCAAATAGAGAGATTAAACAAATCTTAGAAAAGACTGTCGCCATATCTCGGAAAGATTGGTCATCTAAACTTAATGAAGCTCTATGGGCTTATAGGACCGCTTACAAGACACCCATAGGTACTACACCTTTCAAACTAGTTTATGGAAAATCTTGTCACCTCCCTGTAGAACTAGAACACAAAGCTTATTGGGCGATAAGAACTCTCAATATAAACTATAATGCTGCAGGAGAAAAGCGAATCCTAGACATTAACGAATTAGAAGAATTAAGGTTAGATGCATATGAAAATGCTAAGATATATAAAGAAAGAACCAAGCGATAGCATGATAAACACCTATCTAGGAAAGAATTCAGTGTGGGAGACGTTGTACTCCTCTTTAATTCAAGACTTAGGCTCTTTCCTAGAAAACTAAAGTCTAGATGGTCAGGACCCTTTGATATAACTAAAGTATTCCCAAGTGGAGCGATAGAAATTAAGGGTAAGAATAGTGAACCATTCATAGTAAACGGACAACGTCTAAAACACTATCATAAAGTTGAAAATAGAGATTATGCGAATAATCTAAAGCTTTTAGAATCGTCCACTAATTCCCCTGATTAATCTAAACCAAAACATTACGTCAGGCTTTTGACAATAAAAACAGCGCTTAGTGGGAGGCAACCCATTTACTTATTTACTTATTTTAAACTATTCTTTTCTTTTTAGAGCATTGTTATTTATCGTTTTTACTATTTGTTTAAGTTGTTTTGTCAGTTTTATTTTACATTACTATTATCGCCATTACATTAAGCATTTCATTTTCTCATTTTTTATCTTAAATCACTTTTTACAGATTTTCTAAAGCCTTTTCCACTGATTTGTTTTCCCCATATTTGCACTGACCATGGCTAACCAACCAATTAACTATATGGAAACCAAATTTAGAGGTAGGAACCAAAGAATGAAGTTTGAAGAGTTATCACAGAGGCAAATGGATTTGACCCTGTACCCAGATGATAGGACTATGGAAACCTTAGGTATACATGATAGTGTCATGTACTTGTTCAACCGACTCGGATGGGAGAATGCATTGATCCAACATAAGTTTGCGACTTACCGCGAGCTTACCCTTGAGTTCCTTAGCTCCTTACTCTACCTACCTGAGCGCGGTTTTGGATTTAGGAAAGGATTTATTAGTTTCCGCCTATTTGGAATAGAATACGACTTTAACCATAAAGAACTAGCTGACTTGTTAGGATTCTCTAGTGGACCATTTGCTTTTACTACCACACAGGTAGAATTGATGGATGTGGAGCTCGATTTCTTTTGGGGAACTCTAACCGGAAACTACCACCCTGAACCAAATGACATGAATAATGATGAGATCCATAATCCTGCTCTCCGTTACTTCCACAAATTCCTTGCCCATACCTTCTTTGGAAAAGAAGAAAACATTACCGGAGTTTCTAAAGATGAAGTATTTATTATGTCATGTTTCACTAATGGACAGTCTGTTAATGGTGTATCTTTCATGATGCAAACCTTCACCCGCATCCAAGAAGAACCTGAATTACCTATATTAGTAGGAGGTCTTGTAACCATGATTGCTGATGCCATAGGACTTAGGTACCAACTGGACAGGTGCACCCGTCTGGGAACCATCCGCCCAATGAATCTTAAATTCTGCTTCAATAGACATATCATAAGGAATTTAGGACGCCCACCTTTTGAGTACCTAATCTGGAACGAAGTAGTAACCATGTTCACATTGCCCAATCATGCTAGAGTAAGTGTTCATAATAAGGATAACTGGCTTTATGAGTTAAACCCACCTGATTATCCAGCCACTCCTGAAACACCTCAGTCTCACAGGATAACAGATGATATAATGACCGCTGTTGAAACTGACCCTGAGACACCTCCTGGTTACCATGACATTGATCCAACTGACAAAGTACATGAAACCCCTGGAGCGAATCAAGGAGAGTATGCTAACAACTTACAAAACATCATGCACATTCTCAATGCCTACCAAACTGACATTAATCTATTCAAAGAAGACATTAAGAGCATGCGATTGGACATTATAGGATTGACTGACATGGCCTGCGAACAATTCTATCATTTGGACTCCGCCATCGAAGACCTGAAGAAACGCCTTTGAAACGGCTATAAGTGATTTAGTTTATTTTTTCTCATTATTTTTTCTCATTATTTTCGTTTCTAGTTAAATTTATCTTTCGCAACAATTTCATAACATAATTTCCGTTTCTGTAATTTCATTTTTTACTTTATGCCATGCACCTTTTATTCCAATTATTTCTCCATTTTTAGCAACTTACATATTTTTTCTATATACTGTCATACCTGCATTATATCATGTATACAATCTTTCATGCAAGTTCGTATACTACTGTGTTGCAAATGATATACAATATGGTGTGTATTTAATATAAGTGTTACCAAATAAAATATATTATTATTAATTTATGAATAACGTGAGAAAATGTTCTTTTATGGGAATTATTTAGCAAAACATGCCCTCACGGTCGTCACACCTATCTTACGATCGTGACGTGCTCATTTAGCGTGTCACGACCGTCACGCCCCTGTCACGACCGTGACGACCTCTATTACAGGAATCGTGAGAAACAGAACTGTTTCTCATCGTGTCCCCTCTTCTTCTCCATCCATAACCTACCCAAAACACTACCCATTCATTCCACAACCGCCGTAACCTCTCCATTACCCCCATTAACCCCCCATTATCATCAACCATTTCATTAAAACTCTCCCGTATTTAACCCGAACCTCTATCTCCCTCATTCTACCATTTTTCTCACAAAACCTCACAAAATCCTTCCTCCCTCACTCTTCACTCTTGCATGTTATGGATTCCATCATTTTTAGAGAAGGTGAAGCTGGAGTAACCCAGAGAGACCGTTTCATCCGCTTCCAGAACCGCGGTCTCCAACCTACCCGCTACATTGCCACTGACTGTCTGCGAGAACTCGGAATGTTGGCCAGCGTTCAAAGCCTACTGCAAAAGGTCGGTCTGTGGGACCTCTGTCGTCAACCTCAGCCTACTTTCGAACTTCTGACGCTGGAGTTCCTACGCTCTTACAGTTACATCACCCCTCCCGGTTCTCAGAGTCAGCTTACCGGCATCGTAACATTCAGATTGCACGGCCAGGAGTTCAACCTCCCGCAAACCAGGATCGCCGAGCTGTTAGGCTTCGATCACGGAACCGAAGCCCACCGTTGCGTGCCCGATAATTTTAGTGAACAAGCTTTCACTCTATGGCACGACCTAACCAACACCCGTGCATCCACCTTCCAGAGCCTCAACGCCACACACATCCACAACCCGGCTATCCGCTATTTTCACCGGGTCATCTGCAACACAATCTTCGCTAGAGAAAGCAACCACAAGCTCAACTCCAAGGAGCTTCTGTTCTTATACTGCGCTCTTCATGACGAGCCGATCAACGCTGCCTCTTTCATGCTTCATCACATCCAGGCCATTGCACAGCGAGGCTCCTCCCCGTTCTTCATAGGCGGCATTGTCACCGCCCTCACCATTCAGTTGGGGCTTGGTGACGCGCTCGTTAATCAGCCTCACCTCGCCGCCGAATTCCTGACCATGAGCTACTGTCGGTCCGCCCACCTGATCGCGCAGCGAGAGGATGGCAGGTATAGCCCTGTTGTCAATGGCACCATTTTCCACCACATCACTCTGCCGTCTCGCACCCGCATCGACCCATCCAACCGAGCCAACTGGCTCTTTGTTTTACCAGCTGCTGCCGATCACGTTCCGGTTCATGATGATCAGGCAGACGCTCCAGCGGACGAGATGCAGGACGCTATGGATGCAGCTGGGCCTGTCCAGGATATCCCAGAGACATCTACCCGACAGCCCCCTGCTCCCGCAGTTACACTTGAGGAAGTCCTCCTTGCGATTCATCAGCAGAACCAGATGAACACCGCACTGGAGCGAAGGCAGCAGGCGCAGTATGATGCTTTACTCGGCACTATTGCTGCAAACCAGGAGGCCACTAATCAGCGGTTTGGAGAACTTTTCAGCGAGCTCGACGCGCTCCGCATTAGCATTACTGCTACCTCCGGCACCGGTTCTGATCCTGACGCGACTCCTTCCAGGCGCCGCTCTCGCACCAGAGGCCGAGCCCGCGGTCCTCAGCAGCAGTAGTTTACTTTTCTGTCTGTTTTTCATTTTAGTCTTGTACTGTATTTGTACCGCATTTATATCACAACATTGAGGACAATGTCTGATATAGTGTGGGAGAGGTACTTTTCATTTCAGTGTACTTTCAATTCCGTTGTATTCCTTTTAGCAAATCAATGAAATGAGCAAATCTGTGCGCTATTTTCTTTAATTTCGAGCTTTCCCCGATTATTAAGCTATACCAGAAAAATCTTTAATTACTCGCATTACCCGACTTACCACCGAATGGTTCGTAACTAGGAAGCCGGGAACGATTAAACAAGACCAATACAATCTTGACATCTTTGACTCCCTGCTTAAGAAATTCCATCCCGATCACCATTGCGAGTGCACCTTTAGTTTCAGTTCAAAAGTAACCCCCAGTAGTTTATACTAGCAGTCAGCACCGTCTGAACACAAACCACGTGGGGAGCCGATGAATATAAGCGTTTGATGCCTAATCAATAATGATCCTTCGTATCTCGATGCAAAATGAAAAGAAATTGCACCAAAGTACACGGTCGCAGATAAGAAACGAGAAATATGAGAAGGAATCTGTTTCGAGTTGGTTCAGAGGTACTGGTTCTGAACTCGGTAGGGCGTGCTACGGCTCGATCCCCCACAACCTCCGAATTGGATAAAACATGAAGGGTTACCACACTCGTGTACCAGACCCCGTGCTCAAAAAGGATCAAAATCGCTAACCGGCTACTCCACTACGTGCGTGCTAAGGCAAAGGGCTTAATGTGACTGCGCTAGAACGAAACCGGGCGAAATAAGATCGAAAAACTCTAGGTGAAATCGTAATGTGATTGCCGATTGTTTCGTTTGACGGGAAGTCGACGACATAGCTTGTTGCTTATGTCATTAGTGTATCGGTAGAGTTCTATCAAAGTACCGGACTATCCGACAAAACGATCCACCGTACGGTTTGTTATGAGTATGCGTGAATAAAAATCTTGTCCGCCGATTTTCAACCGACTATTTGCTTGAGGACAAGCAAAGGTTTAAGTTTGGGGAAGTTTGATAACGAGAAAACGTATCGATTATATCGCTAGATTTCATTGACGTTTTATCGCGCATTCACCGTTTTAACACTCGATTTCTCGAGTTTTCTTACTATTTTGCAGGTACATCGTTATGTGAAGCCGAATCATGAATTAAGAGAAAAGGAACAAAAGAGACCACAAGGAGATGAAGAAAGGCAGAAGCCTGCAAAAAGACTGCATAATTTGTTGCAGCCACGGTCGTTACAAGGGTGTCACGACCGTGACACCCCAATTTGGGCCATCACGACCGTAAGGAAGTAGTCACGACCGTGACACTTAAAATCCTCAAATAACGAACGTGAAGACCTTGTCACGCCCGTGACAAGGATAAAACTTGGTTTTGACTCAGACTACGTCAAGCCACCACTGAAGACCACTTCTCCTCTTATTTCTCCTCAAGGCAGCACGTGAAGACGACTTCTCCCATTTTTGCTGCCACGTTCCAGCATTTCCTCAACAACTTCAGCAAGGCCCATGCAACAAAGGACCAAGAATCCAGCCCATTAAAGACTCTATAAATAGTACAAGCTCTGTGAACTCAGGGACAGACTTCATTATCCAAAATTCCTGCGGAAGCTCTGCCGAATTACCTTACGAACCAGCATTTTCATTCCAGCATTATTTTATTTTCTTTTCTGTCTCGTTTTATTTGTATCCAAACCAACCGTACAACAATTTCCAACATTAGGGAATTGTTATACATTTATTTGTTTCCAACCTTCAGCATTCGTTCATTTTTAATTTCCGCCTACTCCGAGCTTTCCGGTTTGTGGAAGAAGGAGTCCGCTCAAATATTTGTTAATCAGGTTTTCTCAATTTATTGCAATTTAATTTAATTATAATGTCTATTTATCTTTCTGTCATGAGTAAAGTATTATTTAATCCTCTGTCTGGTTCAACCTCGATGAGTAGCTAAACACCTTAGGGCGGTATGTAGTTATAACCAACTTAACCGGTAAAATATAACCATAGGCTAAAATAATTAATCACTTAACATTCTGGCTGATACTTTTTAATTGAAATAGACCTTTTCGTTACGAGAGTAAGAAAAGGGTATTAGGTTGGGTCAAGACCACGAGAGTGTGAGATTTTAACCAGATAGCTAAAGTTAGGCATTTAAATTAAATATAGCGAGAGCGCTTTGAGATAAATTAGAATTATTTAGTTTCCAAAAATTACCTCTAAACACTTATGGGCTAGCGAGAGCAGGCATAGGGCTTTAGGGATAAGATCTGATATAAGACCACGAGAGTGTGAGTTGAGGGTATTTAAACTGGTAATCTCTACCGAATAGATTAAGTGAACATCTCTATAAGCCTAGGTTAGATTGACCCACCTAAGTTAGTATAATTACATACCGACCGCCTTAGTATTACTTTATTAAAAACTTAAATTTAATTCCGCCTTTAATAGTCTTAAAAACCAACAACAACCGTGACAACCATTCGCCTTAGCTAAACTAGAAGTTCATCTAGCACTAAGTAACAATAGAATCCCTGTGGATCGATAATCTTAAATATTACTTCGATAGGCTGTGCACTTGCAGTAAGATACCGCTAGACGCATAAGTAGACACGTCTTTAGCCCATCAACGCCCTAAGGAAAAAGAAGTTTGATGAGTTGATATTGTTTTTAGGTTTTTTCTTACGGAAGATTTTATTCTTGACTAGGATTATACAAAAGACTTTGGATAGAGATGAATGTCTTGAATAACCAAGTCGAGCGCCTTGTATTTGAAACATTCGGAACGAGTATAGGAGGATTCCATTCTCATTCCTTCTCCACCACTTTAAAGTTCATGGTGCATAATTCTAATCGTATATTTTATTGTGTTTTGGTTTTTTATGAGAAAAAGGATCACTTGATGTTGGATCAAGGTTTATTGTTTGTAAAGATATATTTGAAGCGATACGGACAAGGTCGATGGCGATGCGCAAGGCAATCGACTTACAAGGTTAAAAATGGCTCGATAAAATCGAGAGTTTGTTTTTGAAAATGGTTTTTGGAATCAAAAGTCAACAAGGACAATAGCAATATTCACACTAAAATCATGCAAACATATGGGGTTAGTCGACTAAAAAAATCGAGACATGCAAAAAATAACGGTTTAGAGGTAAAATATCAAAAAAAGTGAGAAAATAGTGGTGTGACACGGGTGGTCGTGTTGTGTGACACGGCCCGTGTCCAAAGATGCCTACAACAAGAGGTTTTGAG
Source organism: Lathyrus sativus (assembly GCA_963859935.3). Lineage (NCBI taxonomy): Eukaryota > Viridiplantae > Streptophyta > Magnoliopsida > Fabales > Fabaceae > Lathyrus > Lathyrus sativus. Next base: position 552,749,436 of record OZ012737.1, read on the forward strand.
GCTTGACAGAGGTGTGGCACGGGTGGTCGTGTCGTGTGACACGGCCCGTGTCCAAAGATGCCTGCAACAAGAGGTTTTGAGGCTTGACAGAGGTGTGACACGGGTGGCCGTGTCGTGTGACACGGCCTGTGTCAGGAGGTCTGAGAAAAAAACATGATGAAAACTCAAACAGAGGTGCAACACGATCAGTCGTGTCGTGTGACACGGCCCGTGTCACAGGGTCTGGGAGGCGTGCGCATGAAATATTCAAACAATGGCATGACACGGCCGCCCGTGTCGCACGACACGGCCCGTGTCAGCCCACCAGGGTAAAAAAAAATCGAACTTTCCTCCTTGTTATCTTTCATTTTTATGGTTCTTAAAAATGGTTTCTTGGTCCCCTTAGAACCTTACATGATATACTCAGTACAACAACACATAAAAGAGGAAGTAAAATGAATATAAAAGCCAAAAGTAAAGAGAGAAAGGTTTGATGAAATGGATACCCAAGATCTTTTTATCCTTCTTGCAAGTCCTCCACTGATTTTTATTGGATATGCTCTCCACTCTTCACTCTATGTTGTGAAGGTTCTGCTTCTCAATGGTCCTCTTGTGCTTCTATGTCACTCTCTTTTTTCTGGTTTTTGCAATGTGTGTGAATGTGTAATGAATCCTCTTTTTGTTTACAACCCCCTCCTTCTTATCTCCCCACTCTATGGTTTTCTCTTCTCCCCACATATCAGATTTTTTCATGGAATAATGTCTCTTACCACCTTTTCTCATGTCACTCTCTTTCTTTCCATTTCCATGCAAGAGGCTATGCTGCATTTTTGCTGTTGCACTTTGCCCATGTTATTTTTTCTCTACAGCACTTTGTGCCTTGCACCCATTTTGTTGGCTTGTGCTATGACAGTTTTTGTGGTCAATGCTACTACCCTTTTGACAGCATTTTGGAAAATCTGATATTTAGTATGTAAATGCATCATTATGGGTTCATTTCCTTGGTCTTGTGACATACATATTTTGTGACATGAGGCAACTTGTTACTTCTTGCATGGGGCTGCTTTGGATCACATTAAAATCACCATTGGCCAAGCATGCATTGTCTTGATTTTGGCATGAATTTGATTAGAAACTTGAATGAAGATTAGAAATAGATTAGTTTCTAAACATTACTTAGAGTTGGAAATCTTGTAACACATGACATTCTTGTAATGTCATAAAATTTCTCTTTGTAATATTCTTGCCTCTAATCTTAAATTCATAAATATTGAATTTTGCATGATGGGTTTTTCTCCTACCATTAAACTTGAAATGGATGAAGTTTTAAATTATGCACTTGTAATCTTGACTCATGTTTCGCAAATTTGGACTCCACTTGAACAAGAATTTGAAACAAAATTGGATGAAGCAAACTTGAATTTGGCCTTGCATTTCATGTTCATTAAGAATATTGATCTTAAATATCCCAATATTTTTCAAGTAACTTCTTCTTGAAGTGATCTACATGAGTAGACTTTCCAACTTAGATCAAGCCTTAGGTGATGAACCTTTTCTTCCATGTATTCCATGATAGGAAATTTATCTCATTTGAAATGGAAAATAACAAACCGATCCAATTCGTACCTTGTGAACCCACATGCTCGATATGCAATAGAACGATGTATGATATGGTGAATGTAGGGTATAAAGGCTAAAGGTGAAAATGAGGGTGTGACACGGTGTACGACATATATGTGTTGGAGGTGATGGCATAATACCATGTAATATAGCATCCATTTTCTTACCATCACTTACAATCTTATCAATTAATTGACTGTTAGAAACAGGTGGAGTAAATATCGCAAAGTGGAATTTTATAATTAGGAATGCATCCACTTGCGAAATAAGTTTTTTTCTAGTATGTGGGTGATCTGCAGTATTAGCTCTTTTCTTTGCCCTTTTAGCTTTTAGCAAAGTAAATCTTCGCATTCTAGCTCGTTTGGTGCCACTCTTTCGCTGGGAATAATCATGGTCCTTATACAATTGGTGCATAATTGGCCTATAACAGACAAGAAAGAGTTAATGTAAAGCTATAAACTATTATAAATGCGACATTAGTCATTGGAGTATTCGATAGTAATCGACGAATCTAACAATTTCTCTTATGTCATGTATAATATGTTTCTATTACAGTTAAATAACTATAAGCACAAATCAATCTTATATAAATATTGCACCAGTCATGGTTTCTGATAAACATTAATAAGCTTTGTGTTAAACCTTTCACCTCATGATATATAAAAAGCAGTACTAATTAAAACCTTGCTCAAAAATCAATTAAAAATTGATAGTAGACAATAGTGTGTATTCCCTACAAATTAATAGTGGACTATGCTCACAGTCAGATCAGTCTCCTACAAATTATAAATCAATAGTGTGTATTCCCTGGTGGTGGAAGCTAAGAGAGGGCTCAGACAAGGTGATTCACTCTCACCCTTGTTATTTTTCATCATTATGGAATACTCACAAAAAGTCTTTTAAAAGCCTAGAAGTATACCAGATTTCAATTACCATTCAAAATGTGAGAAGCTGGGAATCATCAACCTCAATTTTGTTGATGACCTTCTCCTCTTCTCAAGGGGTGTTCATAAATATGTGGAATTACTAATGCAAGTGTTTTATGAGTTCTCTAAGTAAACTGGCCTCAAGGTGAATCCTGCTAAGTGTAAGGTTTTCTTTGGCAATGTTAATTTGCTAGTAAGACGAAAATCCAAGATGCTACTCAATACAGTGAAGGATGTCTCCCCTTTAAATACTTGGGTATCCCTCTAACCAGTAGGAAGCTGAACATAACTCACTATATGCCTCTAATTGATAAAGTAATACTCAATCAATCACTGGAGTCAATTGATAAAAAGGTGTCATCTTTGCCTTAACCAATTATTGGCTCCAATGTCTTCCTCTTCCTAAAGTTGTCATTAGGAAAATTGAAGGCATGTGCAGGTCCTTTCTTTGGGCAGGTGCTAATAAACTGTCTAAGAAATATCCCATGAATTGGAAGAAGGTATGTTGTCCTAAGATAAAGGGCAGACTCAACATAGTTAACCTGGAAATCTGGAACAAAGCTTGCTTGATAAAGCTCTTGTGGAACCTGCATGGTAAGTATGATACCATGTGGATCAAATGGATCCACTACTACTATGTGAAGGAGCAAGACATATGGTCAATGGCAGTCGAAAACAATTCCTCACATCCTATGAAAGGAACTGCTGATGCAACTGTATCGACGGCAGGTCCACAAGTAGCAAATGGTCAGAGCATTAGACCATTTATTACTCAAACGGGATCTGGAAATATGTCTAGTATGCACATCCCATTGCAGGGTGGGAACATGGTTCAACCTCCTTTGATTCCTAGTCACTCTGATATTGCAAAGATTGTCTAGAAATTGTTGCTACCAAAGCTTCCTAAACATCGCACATGGACTCCTCCGTCAAGGGATTATATGAATAAGGATTTTACATGTCAGACATGTGAGCTCACTGTCAGTGAGGTTGATTCTGTTCTTCTCTGTGATGCTTGTGAAAAGGGATTTCACTTAAAGTGCCTGCAACCATCAGTAATTAGAGGAATTCATAATAGAGTTGATTGGCACTGCACGAGATGCTTGAGTTTAAGCGGCGGAAAGTATTTGCCTCCAAAATATGGCCGTGTGACAAGATCTTCAATTACATCACCAAGTTTTCCCTCTAATACAGTTGGTATTCAACCATCTTCAGAGAAGAAACCAGATAACTTAGATCTAAAGGTCAGCCCACAAATTTTTACATCATATGGAAACTCTGTTCCAACTGTTTCCAGTGCCAATCACAGCACTGAGCCGTCATTTAACTCAAATATCCCAGATACAAGAGATATACAAGGTTTCAACATTTCATCTAGCATTGAAACCATTGAAGAGAAACCTGATCCAAGCATATATATGAAATCTGCAGCTTGTAGTGTTTCCACTGGCTTGCAGGGTGAAAGTTGTAATGAACAAATAGATTCTAAGGCTTTGACCTGTAAAAATACTTCTGAATCAGAAACTCTTCCTAAATCATTCGAGCCGGCTAAGTGTGAAAATTTGCAATCATCACAGGATTCTCAAATTGAGACGGGAGTGTCACAGGACAATGCTGAAATATCACCAGATATCAGTTTATTCATTCTTAGAATTATATATCCATTCCTACGACAGTAGTATCAGTTTATTCATTCTTAGAATTATATATCCATTCCTAAGTATCTGACATTACAATGCCTAAGAAGCTAATACAAAGAGTCAACCAATCTAAGTATCTTAGCATGAGTTGATACATCCATTCCTACATATGTTCTAGCAGCAGCTCTAAAGCAAAGAAAAACAAATGACAGTTTTAGCTATCATGGGTGCCATGAAAACAAAGTTGATTTTCAATAATTAAAAAGAATCCCCTTAACAGCAACAACATGAATCAGCCTGTTGTACCATAGATCCACTGAGTGTAGAAAACTTGATGATAGCAGCCAATAACATGTCATCTCATGATAGTAACAGCTTTTGTTATCACAATGTCACACTCACACACTTAATTCAAAGGTTGTTTTAGATGAAAGCTACCACTTTGTCCAACTAAAAGAAAATGCTCCAAATGAGATGCCATCATAACCCTTAGCATAACAATGCCCCAATATCCAAACAGTAGCAAAAATCCACAGACAAAACCTAAACCCTGGTGACAGCTCTCACTCCAATGACAGTTATATGCACCTCTCAAATCTGTTTGGACCAATTGCTACTCAGTTCTAGTTCAAGCCAAACACTAAGCATCATCATAAAAGATAGTCACAAATGCAAAACTGGTATTAGTCACAAAATCCATGACAGACTCCTATTCACTTTGCACCAATGTAAGTTAGCCAAGTTGTTTTTATTACTCACATTCATATGACCAATGACCCTTGTTTAACAATGAAAATTCTACAAATACTAAACTCCATATGTAAGAATCTATTGCATCGTGAAATAGAAAGTGCAAACAAAATGGTGGAGATTAGTATATGATGCTTGTTCAAGAAATTAAGTTACCTTAATGTGGGAATAGTTGTTGTTTTATGCTGCAATCATAGGATGAAGACTAACAATGGCAGGAAAAGTTAACTTTCCTGCATCAAAAAAAGTCAATACCAAACAGACTCTAATATTTTTTTGAATTTCTTCCAAAAAGTAGAAAATGTTGTGTTAACCAATCTAGTTGAGAATGAATTGGTAGTTAGTTGAATATAATTCAGATGCAACAATTTGTAAAGCTCTGCTTCAAAACTACACTGTTCCAAAATATTCAGCAAAAACATGCATAAGATTACTTTACAGGCATGTGTTATGCATAATATTAGTAAAAATTAGTACAACAGACCATTGGCTTTATTGGCTTCCATATTGATGTAGCTGAATAAGGTAATAAGTCAACTCATAGTAGCCTGTCACTGGTTTATCAGGCAGTGGATTGGAGCAATTCCCAGTGCATAATAGTCTCAAAACCAATGGTCCATGTGCAGGTTGCTATGACATATTATGTTTCATACTATGTTTCAGACATATAATCCTATTTTCCATACCATGTTTCTGTCATAAAGCAAAAGCATCATTTTTGAAAACATGAAAAATAAATGAAATTTCAGACATATAATCCTATTTTCCATACTATGTTTCTGTCATAAAGCAAAAGCATCATTTTTCCATACTATTTTTAAAACTTTCATGCTTATTTTGATGTCACGAGAGACTATTCAAGTTAATATGTAGGTCTTACATTGATTTTGATGGATGTTAAGTGACCAAATATTTGATTGAGAGACTTAGCTTTAATGATGTTCTTGAATAGATTCCGTAAATTTGTGGCTATAAATAGCTCAACCATTACAATTTGAATTGCAGAAACTCATTTCAACTTATTCTATTTAGTTATTAGAAGATTCATAGTGCTTGTAGGATTATTTCAATGATATTTTCCTGCCAGTGTTTATTGAAAAGTTTATCCAAACTCACTCAGTTTTTTTTCCCAGCTTTTGCATTGATTTGTTTAAAAATAAAACAGAAGAGCAAATCACAATAATTAAATAGTTTGCAATGTGTGTTTATCTATTGTTGTAAGGAGCTCATATCTTCCAAACTGCATTACTAAAAAAGATCATAACAAATTGTCTTATCATAAATAATAGAGTCATACATATCACATGAAGAGCCCAATTAGTCTTGAAGTATAAGTTCAACATTATAAAAATAAAAGGACTAATACATATTGACATTGTTTGTTGTTAATAATAGTAGGTTAAAAAAAGTAGCAACATAATATCAGGTTGTTGTACCAAAATAAGTTCAGATAAAGCCAAGGGCTCATTCAATCTTTGCATGCTTCCCACTCTTAGTTGCAGATTGCTTAGGTGACAAGAAAGTCGTAATTCCAAGGTCTTAAATAGAATGTTCTTGTGACAACCTCTTGGATGGGGTATTGCTTGAATAGGCTTCATCGCTCCATTTTTGTGAAGTAGACATGGTTGGCTGTAAGTTGGAAGTGAAATGTATGAGTTATTTGAGCAACATGTCAGGAAGTCGCAACATATGTTCATCCATATATGACTTATAAATAAACTTATTGTATGAAGGGAAGTAGGAGTCAATACTTCATTGGTTAGTATGTGATCGTTAAGAACAACTTCCTTTGCATTTACGATGAGGGCCTTCATGGCAGCTGTAGAAGTTTCCTACAAAAGAGCATGTTGTAGGATCAGTATACTCCTAAACACTTGTCTTGTGCTATTAAACTTTGATGCCTCATATCATATCATACCTCAATTGGATGAATGACCTCTTTGATCATCTTGATGACCTCTTTGTCCTCAGTAACCTTCACAACAGATGCCTGCTTATAGTTCGGTTGAAACTTCACACGAAATGCAAATTCCTTGTCTATTAGTTTGTCCAAGTGTTCAGGGTATATTTGGGAATGATCTTCGTTGGACTACGGATATATATATATATATATATATATATATATATATATATATATATATATATATATATATATATATATATATATATATATATATATATATATATATATATATATATATATATATATATATATATATATATATATATATATATATATATATATATATATATATATATATATATATATATATATATATATATATATATATATATATATATATATATATATATATATATATATATATATATATATATATATATATATATATATATATATATATATATATATATATATATATATATATATATATATATATATATATATATATATAAGGTAAGGTAAATGTTACATAGTAATATAAATGATTCAAAGAAAATGTATTTCAACATTGAATAATGTAGTGAATAGGTTGCCAAAGATATTGTAGCATGACTCTGTAAAAAAACAGAATATGGGCTGCACTTTGTTGGCATCACAAATATAAAAGACAGCAGCACATTCAGCAGCATTGTAGCATCACAAATGTAAAAGACAGCAGCATTTTAGTAAGCAAACTATTTATGAGAGACAGCAGCATATCAGCAGCATTGTAGCATTTCACAAAATTTCAGCATTTCAGCAGCATTCCATGTGAATTTATTCAAAGAAAATATATTTCAAGTACAAATAAGTAGACAATATATCAAACATATGTTAAACTACAAAATATGGACATACCTTTTTCATGATTTCTCTTAAATCATGTGCCGACATTCCAACGTATTTGATACAATCATTGTCCCAAAACACAAAATAACCGCAACTTCCTGCATACTCGACCTCAATTTCGATCTTATACCTAATGAATTGGTTGCAATCCCATAAAATTAACAAACAGATGCATATAAGGTGCTAAGATTATATATGTTACAAATAAGAATGATGTGCTTACTTGGTGATAGGTGTTGGTATGTTTTCACAGCAAGTGCATATGAATGGCTCCCCAGGTGACTTGTTAGTCCTGTTACATGTTGAACATTATTCATAGTACCAACCAAACTTACTTGACTTAAACCTCTTAGTTGTACCAATAGTGTTGCAAAAAGTTTGCTGTAAAGATGCACATGGAATTTATCACAACATTTGTAAAGAAGCAAACAAAATAGATATGGGATTTACAATTGAAAACAGCCTACGATTGAGACTGAGAAGCTTATATTTTGCAGACTAATGATTTCCCCGATTGCTTTAACGTCATTGGTGTAGGAAAAGGACCTGTCAACAAAAGACCCTTGAGATGCACAGGGCTGAGATAATGGTTGTGACATCACCTGGGAAGTTACATTGCCACCCAACCTAAAAACAAGTGAAGCATTATATAAAGTGCAGTACATTAAAGGGACTGCACCATGGGTGCCCTAGACATATTGATCTGAAAAGTACAAACAACACACCATTAGCAAAAATGCCGAACATAAAAAAGCTGACAAATGAAAAATGAAAAACATGTCTTGAAACATGAAAATGCTGAATATAAAATAACAGGGTTTCAATAAGCAAAAATATATAACCAACTGTTACATTGGCGAAAAACCACGAATGGTGAACCGTGCGTGAAATACCAGAGCTGCGGAAATATTGTGTTGAAGGATGAACGTCTTTGATTTTATGCTTGTTGTGCGTGAAATACCAGAGCTGCAGGGAGAAAGACGAGAGAAAGCAAGAAACTTGGTGGTTGTATGATCTGAAAAGTACAAACAACACAAAAAAAAAGAGTAACAACACCATTAGCAAAAATGCTGAACATAAAAAAGCTGATAAATGAAAAATGAAAAATTTGTTTTGAAACATGAAAAATGCTGAATATAAAATAACAGGTAGTCAATAAGCAAAAATATATAGCCAACTGTTACATTGGCGAAAAACCATGAATGGTGAATCGTGCGTGAAATACCAGAGCTGCGGAAATACCGTGTCGAAGGATGAACGTCTTTGATTTTATGCTTATTGTGCGTGAAATACCAGAGCTGCAGGGAGAAAGACGAGAGAAAGCAGGAAACTTGTTGTTTGTATGAGCTGCAGGAGGAAGACGAGAGAAAGACTGGGAAAAAGTTTTTGGGCTTGTGAAAGAGTGAGAAAGAGTGGGAAAAAGTGAGTTGGTAAAGAGAAATAATAGACCATTAGTGAGGGACAGGTGGATGAATGTGAGCTTTAGAGCATTTGAAAGAGTTGAATTTGTTATTTACTTGTTTGTCCTTGATTTGGGCATAATCAATTTTGGTGTGAAGGGTAAAATAGGTAGAATGGTGGGCATCCAATTCAATGGGTAGGTAGTTGATTTAATTATTTTCAAATCAGCAAGTGAATCTTATGTGAATTAACAATATTAATTTATAATATAAAAAATATTGTTGTTCACGAAATCACTTAAATAATCTTCTCTATAATGGTGTCAATTTACCATTTTAGGGGCAAATTGTGTCTAAATACAATTAAATCTAATCGGATTATAGTCTAATTGCAACACAATTACACTAATTGCACTACATATACCACTTTTGTGCCATATAGTTACAGTGGCAAACGGAACCAAATTTTGATTTACATGTAACAACACTTTGAGTTTTGGGAACAGTTCCCAAGGCTGCTTTTAGTCCGAAAATATATGGGTACAAATTGTATTTTTTAATGTACAAAATATTTTGGGTAAACTTCTTCTTTACCATTCTCTACATCCTTCTTCTCTCAGTTTACCATTCTTCATCCTTTCTCAAAAATTTTGTCTGCACCAAACCACAACTCTAAAAAACATTTGAATATGAGCGGACGTCACCAGCCAACATGGCAAGACCGTTTGAACTTGAGCAGACATCACCAACTTGGACAGATCTAAATGTAAGACGAAAATGTGTTGAGAATGTTGTTAAAAAGTTGTTGTTAGAGTTGATTGTTGTTTTTGATTTACAGATTTGTGTTGAACATGTGTTAAAAAGTATGAACCTGAAATCTGAATGTATTTTCTAGATTTGTTTCCGCTATTGTTTAAAGGAGTTGATTGTTATTTATTTTTAAGTGTTCTTTCATTTATTCAGGGTATATTATTCTAGTTATTATGTGGTTTTATTCATTCCTTACTCTCTGTTTTTTTGTAGGTGGTTCTTGGAAGTGGTCGGGATGCGTTACAACTACTGATCATTGTGCTGGCAAATTTGAAGCAAAGTTCTACGATAAGGTAGATTTTATTTTTTGTTTCAATATCATATCAAGTTCTCTAAGGCTTAATTTTTAATATTTGTTATTTTTTTCCGTTTGTTTAGATTGTTATAGAAAAAATTGGAGGTGTTAAATGGAATTTCGGATCGATTAATGCACTGAGTTTTAACCCTAGTGGAAAAAGGTATTTCCTTTGTTTTTCACCTCACCTATTTTTCTGTACCATCATGGTAGACTTTACTACTTTTTATGTCCAAATTTTGTTAATCCAGTGACACGGTTTTGTACTAAAGTTTTTACTGTAATTCTTTTGCTATAATATTATGAATGAATTTTGGTTGGAGTTGAACTTTCCACTTTTTAAGTTTTTCATAACAAATCTTTTGATTTGAGATAAGTATTTCATTGTAAATCTATTTGTTGTTAATGCAAAGGTTTCACTAATATATATTACAATTATCACATATTACAGTTTCATCCTTATTTATTTGTATTTTAACAAGTGCTTTCTTTTTATGCATCTAAGACCCTGAGATCATGTCAAAGTTGGTGTACTAGATAAAGTTGGACATCTTAAGGTTCTTCGTATCCATATAAAAAATATAAAGCTTTCAAAAAATGTGAGATTGAATCATTCCCCGTTTGTTGTTTATGAAGCTTTTCAAAAGTTTTTATTATTTTTAAAAAATGGTTATACAATATTAGAGTTTGGCCTAACACTATTAGAAGTAATTCATATTTATTAGTTGTACTATTTTCTTAGCCCCTAAGTTTGTTAGAGGGTATTTTAGTATTTTTATCTTATTCTAGTAACCCTAGTTTTAGCTTATAAATAGGGTAGCAATCATTGCAATTTGTGTGGTTGTGTGTAGCCGTCATTCTCTTAATAGAATATTTCTCTATTCATCATTTATTCTATCTTTGCACCAACAATTGGTATCTAGAGCTCCGGTTCGCATTCATCGGGAAACACGAGTGAACGTGAGGTCTTGTGTGTTTGATTTTGATTCTTAGATTCGTGTTGAATCTTGAACAAAATCTGATCAGAATTTTAATTCTGTGGGTTGGGAAACACTGTGTGAGAAATCTGAGTGTACTGTGCAAGGTAGAAGATGAACGGAAACGGCAACATGAACACCAAACTTCCAGTATTTGACGGTAAAAACTGGAATCGTTGGATGATCCAAATGCGTGTACTGTTTGGTGCTCAAGATGTTCTAGATCTTGTCGCTGATGGTTATGTTCAAGTAGCAGCAAATGCAACAGATGAACAGAAAAACGCGTGGAAGGAAGTAAGGAAGAAGGATCATAAAGCATTGTTCTTCCTTCATCAATGTGTGGATATAAATGTCTTTGAGAAGATTGCAGATTCAACAACAGCAAAGGCTGTGTGGGACACACTGGTGAGATGTTATGGTGGTGATGCATCAGTGAAGAAGGTAAAGCTTCAGTCCTTGAGAAAGCAATATGAGAATCTCAACATGAAGAATAATGAGAAAGTCTCTGAATACATCTCCAGAATGATTCTGATCACTAATGAGATGAAGGCGTGTGGAGAAACTCTTTCTGAAGAAGCAATCATAGAGAAAGTATTGAGATCCCTTACCCCTCAATTTGACTACATTGTGGTAGCAATAGAACATTCCAAAGATCTGAGCACCATGAGAATTGAAGAGCTGCAGAGCAGTCTAGAAGCGCAAGAGTTGCGTTTGACTGAGAGAACCTCTGAAAAGGAAGTAGAGCAGCAGGCTCTGAAAGCAACTTCTGATAGGAGGTATCAGAAGTAGTCAGAAGCCAGGAGAAGATCTGATGGTGGTCAGAAGTCAGAAAGCTCAACCTCTGATAGACAAAAGAATGCTCAGAAGGGAAAAGAGAAGTATGACAAGAAGAAGATCCAATGTTACCGTGGTAAGAAGTTTGGTCACTTTGCTAGAGATTGTTGGTCAAACAAGGAGAGAAAATCAGAAGAAGAAAATATAGACAGAAGTTCTGATGACGAATCTGTGCTATTGATGGCCTCTGAATCTGATAATATGGATCTGATAGACTGGTGGTATATGGACACTGGCTGTTCAAATCATCTTACTGGAAACAAGAAATGGCCGGTTGACTTTGACTCTGAAAAAAGAACAAAGATCATATGTGTTGATGACAACTATCTTAATGCAGAAGGTATGGGAAATGTCAGAGTGATTCTGAACAATGGGAAAACAACATTGATTCAGAACGTGTGGTATGTACCTGGCATCAGAAGCAATTTGATGAGTGTGGGACAATTAATTGAGAAAGGTTTTTCAGTTACCATGAAGGACAATCTTCTGAAACTGTATGACTGTAATCAGAAGTTGATTATGGAGTCAGAACAGGGAAGGAATAGAACATTCAAGGTAAATTTCAGAACTGCAGACTCAGAATGTGTTAGTGCAACAAGTGTTGAGAAGGAGAGTGAGCTGTGGCACAGAAGATTTGGTCATTTAAATTTCAGAAGCTTAAAACATCTAAATTCAAAGAAGTTGGTACATGAAACTCCTGCAATTAAGAAGCCTTAAAAGTCATGCAAAGTTTGCATGGAAGGAAAACAACCACGACTGCCATTTGCGTCAGAAGCTGCTCCAAGAGCAAAACATGCCTTGGGAGTTGTACATTCTGATGTTTGTGGTCCATTTCCAGTAGCATCAATTGGAGGGAATAAATACTTTGTGTTGTTTGTTGATGATTTCACAAGAATGACATGGATATCCCTTATTAAGTTTAAACACGAGGTGTTTGATGAATTCAAGAAGTTCAGAATGAAGGCTGAGAATCAGAGTGGTCAGAAGTTGAAGATTCTTAGAACTGATGGTGGAGGTGAGTATAATTCCAAAGAATTCCAGAAGTTCTGTAAGGAGAATGGAATTGAGCATGAGGTTACCGCTCCTTATACCCCTCAACACAATGGTCTTGCTGAAAGAAGAAACCGCACTTTGCTTGATATGGTGAGAAGCATGCTAAAGGAGAAGAAGCTTCCTCAGAAGCTCTGGGGAGAAGTTGTTGCCACTGCAACATATGTACTCAACAAATGTCCTACAAAAAAGTTGAAGGAAATAGTTCCAATACAGGAGTGGACTGGAGATAAGCAAAGTGTTAGTCATCTGAAGGTGTTTGGTTCTGTTTGCTATAAACATGTTCCAGAAGCCAGAAGACAGAAGCTGGATGATAGAAGCAAAGTGATGATTCTGATAGGGTACCACAGTAGAGGTGCATACAAGCTCTATTGTCCAGAAACCAGTAAAATTGAATTCAGCAGAGATGTGATCGTGAAGGAATCAGAAGTTTGGAATTGGGATAAGTCTCAATTTGATTCTGATGTTAGAACTTCTGAAGAAAGGTCAGAGTTAAGAATTTCTGAAGTTGGAGTAAACTCTGACGTTGATTCTGACTTTGATAGTGATTCTGACTCTGGAGAAGACTCAGAAGATGAAGGTGACTCTGATGACCCAGACTCTGATGGTAATCCAGATTCTGGTGGCAATTCAGACTCTGAAGATGGCCAAGGCTCTGGAGGAAGTCAAACCTCTGAAGCTAGAAATTCTGAAGTTCAAGACTCTGGAAATATGCCAGACCCTGAAGATAGTCAAAGCTCTGGAGGAAGTCAATCATATGAAGCTCAAGACTCTGAACAAGTTCAGAGACCACAAAGAATCAGAAACATTCCCAGAAGATATGCAGAATTTGACATGCTGCAAGACACTGAAGTAGACTCTGAAGGAGAAGTTATTCAGTGTGCCATGATAGTAGACTCTGAACCCATAAGTACAGAAGAGGCTCTTAAGCAGAAGCTCTGGCTGAAGGCCATGAAAGAAGAACTTGATGCTATAGAGAGAAACAAGACTTAGAAGCTGACAGAGCTTCCAAAAGACAAGAAAGCCATCAGCGTCAGATGGATTTTCAAGCAGAAGTTAAAGCCAGATGGTTCAATTGGCAAACATAAAGCAAGGTTGGTAGCCAGAGGATTTCTACAGAAATCTGGGCTAGATTATTCTGAAGTGTTTGCACCTGTAGCAAGACATGAAACAAACAGAATGGTGATTGCAATAGCTGCTAACAGGAATTGGCCTCTGATGCATTTAGATGTAAAATATGCATTTCTGAACGGTCCATTAGAAGAAGAAGTTTACGTGTCACAACCTCCTAGATTTGTGAAAAAGAATCGGGAAGGGATGGTGTACAGATTATACAAAGCTTTATATGGATTGAAACAAGCGCCCAGAGCTTGGAATCAGAAGATTGATTCATTTTTCAAGAAGCAAGGCTTTCAGAAATGCGAGATGGAGTACGGTGTTTATGTTCAGCATATTTCTGAAGGCAATATGACTCTGGTGTGTTTATATGTTGATGACATACTACTGATTGGAAGTTCTGAACAAAAGATAGCCAAGTTCAAGCAAGTTCTGATGAATGAATTTGAAATGACTGATCTAGGCAAAATGACATACTTTCTAAGGATGGAGTTCAGATATTCTGAGAAAGGTATCATTTTGCATCAGCTCAAGTATGAATTAGAACTTCTGAAGAGATTTGAACTGAAGAATTGTAAGATTGTTGTCACACCTTCTGATACAAATCAGAAACTGGATTCTGACTCTGATGGAAAGGATGTGGACGCTACAACCTTCAAACAGTTGGTTGGTTCTCTGAGGTATCTGTGCAATACTAGACCTGATATTTGTTATTCTGTTGGGATGGTTAGTAGGTTCATGAGTAAACCTAAGTGGTCCCATTACCAAGCTGTTGTCAGGATTCTGAGGTATATCAAGGGAACTCTGAAGTATGGAGTGTTATTTCCTTCTGGAAGAAAGGATGAGTCAGAACTTCTGAGTTATTCAGATTCTGATTGGTGTGGAGACAGAGTTGACAGAAGAAGTACCTCTGGGTACTTGTTCAAATTTCTGGGAGGTCTCATTTCTTGGTGTTCCAAGAAGCAACCTGTTGTGGCGTTATCAACCTGTGAAGCCGAATACATTGTAGGTGTTGTTATTGCATGTCAATCTGTATGGATTCTGAATCTGTTGCAGGATCTGAAGATTAAAATAAACAAACCTCTGAAGCTGATGATTGACAACAAGTCTGCAATCAATCTTGCCAGAAACCCAGTGTTGCATGGGAGAAGCAAGCATATTGAGACCAAGTATCATTTTTTGAGACATCAAGTTCAGAGTGGAGTGTTAGAAGTTGTACACTGCAGCACTCAGAAACAGTTGGCAGATGTTCTGACGAAAGCTATCAAGACTGATCAATTTCTCAGACTAAGGGATGGAATTGGTGTTACAAGTTTTGATGGAATATGAATTAAGGGATGGTATTAGAAGTAATTCATATTTATTAGTTGTACTATTTTCTTAGCCCATAAGTTTGTTAGAGGGTATTTTAGTATTTTTATCTTATTCTAGTAACCCTAGTTTTAGCTTATAAATAGAGTAGCAATCATTGCAATTTGTGTGGTTGTGTGTAGACGTCATTCTCTTAATAGAATATTTCTCTATTCATCATTTATTCTACCTTTGCACCAACAAACACAATCTTACAAAACCCTCACGTACAGCACTCTTTTTGGGCTTGGTACGTGGATTTTAAACGGTGGGCTGCCCAAGATCCGATCGATAGGCTCTGATACCATATTAGAGTTTGGCTTAACACAACCTTACAAAACCGGTTAGTAAGGTGAGGGGTGTCACTCTATATAAACTATTTCAATGCTCTATCTCCAACTAACGTGGGACTTTAGGATCTTCCTAACATACAATCATGGAGAGTGTGAATCTGCAACAAATACAAATTTTAAGTTTTATTAGTTCGAATTTTTTCAATTGTCAAGTTTTGTTAAAATATTGAGTGGTATGTAATGGCTTTTTTGTTTGATTTTTCTAATGGAGATTATGCCTACGGAAATGAGATTGGAGAGGAACACGCGTCTCTTATGTTGAGTAGAGAGTTGATAACAGTTTCTCAATATTGCTAATTTGGTTTTGATATCCAACAACAAAGAAAGCTCTGAGCGGTTTTGTTAAAGGTTGGTTTATTTAGAATTTTTAAAAAACATTTCAAAAAATTCAATGTACATTATAAACAGGTTATATATTAGGCTATTAGCAATGTTTTTATTGATTTGCACTTGGTTGTGTTGATATATTTTTATAATAGAGATTGGTATAATTTGGAGAAATCCAAGTGTGTCAAGCCTTTCCGATGCGATAAATTTGATGAATGTATTGTGTCTTGGATAAAAGAAAAATTAGATGAGGAATTGAGTGAGAAATATTTAAAAAAGTGGTGTGTGTATTGAATTTTAAACCAGTAACAATGTGACATGTCTTATAACCAGTTGTGTTTTGTTTTTAGGTACTGGACAAACAAGCGCATCATTTCGAGAAAAGAAGAGCAAATGTGTGTACTTGCCAACAGAGTCTAATGATTTTCCGGATTACAATAAAGCTCTAACCCTCAAATTATATTATCTCAATGACAACATTAAATTCACTCACACTATAGCAGACTTTTGTTCTCAATGTAGCAGTGTTTTCAAGACAAAATAATATAAGTAAAAATGTATGTCATTGAACAAAATAATATTTATTTACAGGCAAAACTAAATTGTTGATTCAAATATTTACATAAAAATATTCGGTTGATCAAAATATTTGAAATTATAGATAATTATATTTATGCTACAGATATAAATAAATAAAATTTGAAATAATGAACTTTTTTTATTAAATAATTGTCTTTTTATTTTTATATTTTTATTACATTTTTAAAACAAATGCGTGTTAGATATCAGTACCTATGCGGATGCACGAGTATCCCACTAATTTATTTTTAAAGAAAACAAAAATCATAATCAATATTAAAGTTTAAATTTATGTTACTATTGGTTGATATTGTTATATCATAGAGTCATTATTACAATATTGACAAATTTTATTACTCACTATAAAATTTATTATTAATTTTTATAATAATTTATACATTTATATTCGCAAAATACAAAAATAAATAAATTACTGAATAAATAATATTTGTTTGTAAAAAATATAAAAGAAAATTAATACGGATAAATACAAACAAAAAAAACAAGCAAACTTGTATTTTCACTAGAGTGGCATCCATTATACGAATATCCGACCAACTCTAATGAGAGTTCTTAGAGTGGGTTTGCCAACATTGCACTCATATTTGTTGTTTCCAAGATTGTCATGTTGTTGAACGATACTTAATTAAGCAACGGTTCTTCAACTGTTCTTATATTAAAATATTAATTTTATAATATAAAAACTATAATTTAATATAAAATTTTATTTATCATTTTAATTATCATATGAAAATTATAATTATAATATTAAAATATTAATTTTATAATATGAAAACTATATTTTAATTATAAGTTTAAATTATAAGTTTAATTTGAATTTTATTTATTTTATTTTTATTTATTTTAAATTATAATTATAATTATAATTTTTTTTATTTTATATCAAATTTAATTTAAAACGCTAAAATTAATTAAGGAGAGATTGAAATATTTTTTTAAGTTTAATCTAATTTTTTTTTTAAGTTTATATAGTAGAATGAAATATTTTTCCTTAAAACAACACTATATACCGGTTGGACTATAGAGTAGATTGAAATAATTTTCTGTAAAAAAATTAAAATTATTATTTTAAGTGATATAAAATTTAATATAAATAAAATATTAACATATAAAGTAAACTTGTGGGACCCAATATGAGTTCTTCAGAATTGCACCATTAGAATGAAAAATTAGTTGAGTTGCTTCAAATTGACGTGGCTTAATAGATCCCACAAAGAACCCAAAAATGAGTTCGCAGTTGGAGATGCTCTTAGTTTATTTTTAAAGAAACAAAATCATAATCAATATTAAAGTTTAAGTTTATGTTACTATTGGTTGATATTGTTATATCATAGAATCATTATTACAATATTGACAAATTTTATTACTCACTATGAAATTTATTATTAATTTTTATAATAATTGATACATTTATATTCGTAAAATACAAAAATATATAAATTACTGAATATTGTAAAAGAATATAAAATAAAATTAATACGGATAAATAAATAAACAAACAAGCCTGTATTTTCACTATGGAGTGGCATCCATTATACAAAATTAAGGCAAAGGAGAAATAAATGATTCAATAAGAGGAGTAGTGTTTATATAATAAAAGACTTACGGTTAGATATACATGTATATACTATTATATAGGAAAATTTATAAAAAAGTGTATGATTGATTCAAATACGAGAAAAATGTGGTTTGTTTTAATAATTTATGTATAGTATATATTTGATAAATATTTTTTATCACAAATGCATTTTGTGTTATACATAATATTAGACTTATTTTTATAATTGATGTATTGATGTTAAATTTATCCATCCCATTAATATATTTTTACCACCATTATCACTTATTTAACTACTATTTTATTGTTAATATTTAAATATGTTATATAATTATTTTTGATTATATTTAATTATGGTGTGTTCAGGGATGAAGCCAGAAATTTTGAATAATGGGGTCAATATAAATATAATATTTTATTTTCAAAAATATAAATATAAATTATAATTGTTCTCTACGATTTTTCATGTTTTGAAAATGTTGAATGATTTTCTCATTTTCAACATCAACAAAAATATCTTTCTCAATGTAAGTAACTAAACAATCATTTAACCAATCATCACCCATGTGATTTCGCATTCGATTCTTGCTAGTATTCATAGCAGAGAAAGCTCTTTCAGTTGCAGTTGCCACTGGTAATATCAGAGATAACTTTAAAAGCAAATAAATCAACGGGTACACAACATGTTTTTCGGTCTCTACGAGCTTGATAGAAAGATCATCAATCCCCTATAATTCTGAAAATTCAGTGTCAGAGCATACATCTAAGAAATAGTTATCATGCTGACAATCTAGTGCCAATAATTCCACTTGAGAAAACTCTGAAGGATAAAATTGAGTTAAACGGATCAACCTTTCCTTATCAAATGCAGAAAATGAATCTCTTGGACTTAAACAAGCTACACAAAGGAGCAACTTTGTATTCACTTCTGTAAAACGGTTATTCAGCTCTTGAAGTTGTCGATCAATCACTTCATAAAACAATTCAACTTGAAAATGATGTAAATCAGATACTTTCTCCATTTTTTTCTTTGACTTTTTTTGTGTCGGTTGAAAAGTGTCATCCATATCTGAAATATCAATATCATTATACTCACAAAATAATGAAACATCATTCAATAAAGAATTCTAACCATTATCTCTTATAGCTTGTAGCCTTATTTTGGACACTTTAACTAACTTCATAGCATTTACAATATCTTGATCATTTCTTTGTAATGCTTGAGATAAATCATGTGTAATTCCTAAAACTATTTTCATCAAGTGCAAGATGAAAATAAATTCAAAAAATTGCATATAATTAATCAGCATTAGTACTTCACCTTTTTTATCTAAATTTGTTCTATCTTCCTCAACCATTTCTAGCACATCAATTATAGAAGAGAATAAAGAAACTATACTAACTAATGTAGTATAATGTGAGCTTCATCTTGTTTCCCCCGCCTTCTTAATTGTCATTTCTTGATCCAAGTCACACCCACTGGAGATTTCTCCATGTTCCAATGCTTCTTTCACCTTTATAGCTTGACTTTCACGAAGAATATCTCGGCGCTTACATGATGCTCCAACAACATTATACAAATTAACAACTAAATTGAAAAATAAATCAATTTTAGAATGCTTTTTTGCTAATTTCATAAGAGCTAATTGGAGTTGATGGGCAAAATAATGAATAAAAAATACAGAATAATTCTCTTTTAAAATCAAGCTTTTTAGACCATTGTATTCACCTTGCATATTACTTGCTCTGTCATAGCCTTGTCCACGTATCCTTGACAAACTTAATCCATATTTTTCAAATAATGACTCCAAAGCCAATTTCAATGTTATAGCACTAGTATTTGAAACATGAACAACACCAAGAAAACGCTCAATAACTTTTCCTTCATTATTTACATAACGTATAACCACAATCATTTGCTCCTTCACTGAGATATCACGAGATTCATCAATTAAAATAGCAAATAAATCATCTCCAAGATCATCCAGTATAACTTGAGTAGTGACTGTTGCAGCAGTTTTAACAATATCCTTTTGAATATCAGGAGATGTTTACTTAAGATTTCCACGACAATTTTTCCAAACTTTATAAATATCTTCATTGTGGTTAACAAGAAAATTCATAAGTTCAAGAAAATTCCCCTTATTTCTAGACGAAATTGACTCATCGTTACCACGAAAAGCTAAACCTTGTGCTAATAAATATCGAATGCAATCAGTTATACTTGTCAAATGAATTCGATAGTCATCTTTAACTTGATTGGATTGTTTACACAAGACACCTTCAATGTGTTGCTTTTGTTTCATTAGAGCTTGACAATTTCTCCATACTTGATTGTGAGAGTTATTTACATCTCCAAGATGAACTAGAAACCTTTCACTTTTTTTCCAATTTGTAAAGCCTTCTGTTATAAAGGCATCACAACAACTTTTATGTTCTTCAACGTGTGACCTCATAAGATAATAACATAAACAATATGCAACATCCTCACTTTGACTATATTCCAACCAACTACCATATTTTAAATACCATTCCGAATTAAACTTACAAAAGGTATCTCCAAATTTTCTTTGTGGAAAAATAATTTATTTTGGTTGACAAGGACCCTTTTGCAAATAGTATCTTCTAATTTCATCTCTATCACTTGGATGATAATCTAACATTTTTGGCCTTAAACCAGGATCATTAGGAAGTTCTTCCGATTCAAACTCCAAAAACCTTTTTTCATAGGAGGACTCGGTCTGAGACTTCGACCTTCATTAGGTGTTTGAGGATTAGAAGTTGATGATTACTCTGTTGATTTTCTTTTAAAATATGTTTCCATTGCTTATTACTAAAAACAAAACAAAATAAAAAAATCACAATTGAAATCCTATTTAAAAAATTCACAATAATACTATAAAATTGATACAAACATAACAAATTCAAAAAAATACTACAAAACTTTAAAAATAAATTTTCTACAATTAACATAATCTCTTGTTCAATAATGTAATAATATATTTTTACTCTTATTATAATAATAAAAATAAATTATAAATTCATTTAGTTAAATTTTATAAAAAAAATTACCTTTTAAAAGATCAACAATGGAGGGAGAGGAAGCTAGTAACAGAGAGAGACTCTTTTGCAGCAAGAGAAAGAGGAGTGAGAGAAAGAGGAATATCAAAAGTGATTGTATTTGCAAATAGTCAAAGAGAATTATGAATAATAGGAATAGGAAAAGTTAGGTTTTTTTTTAAATTTTATTTAAAACATTTATTTTATTTATTATATAAAACTAACTGTTTTTAAAAAAAATTAATTAGATATTTAAATGGATGTCATAGTCAGAATATTTTTTAAGTGGAGGTATTAATTAGTTTTCCTTCTAATTTTTAATATATTAAATAGGTTAATATACTCCATATACTCTATGGATGTATTTAGAATTATTTTATAATATTTTAGTCCATATTCTTTAATAAATGATATTTGTATATTTAATTTTTAAAAAAAAACATATGATGTACAATTATAAATACGATAACAAATTCGTTGTTGATTCAAATATTTTTATATAGATAAAAATGTATTGTTAATTCAAATGTTTTTATTCAGGTAAAATTATGTATTGTTAATCCACAGATTTTTTTTATAAAGTGTTATTTTTATAAATGAAAACAAATTTATTATTAATTTAATAGAAATACTAATATCACTCTCTTTTCAAAAATTTCTCTAATACTCACTCACTCACTCTCATTTGTTAAAATATGTGTAGATCCTACCACTTTATTTGAGACCTATTTATAAAGTAAAAGACTCACATGTTACAACCAACAACAAAAAAATAAGTGTTTCAGAGAATATTGAAAAGAGAGGGCCACTGGCACTCTTCGTTAATTCAAATATTTTTATAAATAATAACAAAACAAAAATAATATTATTATATGGGAAAAATATACTTTTATTCAAATATTTTATATACAGAAAAAAACTATAAACTCTTTTTTCATGTTTATTATATTTTATTATATTTTAAAAACAAATTTTATCATATTTAAAAAACAAATGGGCGTGCATCATATCAGTGGTCTACTACTAGTTAATTAATACAACTTACCATCACACATAAAAAAAACTCTGAACATGCATTAGTATAACATGAATATGTAAAAATAAGCCACCATTGTGAAAATGAACATATATTTTCTTGCACCACTATCAGACAATAACGTTCTTTTGGGATAGTGGAACTGAAAAACGGTCAAATGAGTATCATAATAATTACTAGTCAACAGACCGAGATAAAATAGAACCCTAGGATACATAAGAAAACATAAGAAAATAAATAGAAATTCAACATCAGTTCAAATTGGAACACCATCCAAACAAAATGATTAAAGCAAAAACAAAAATTACATAAGATGGAGATTCTCTTAGAATCTACCCCCCCTTCCACGGAAAGGAGCACCACGTCCTCTAGGAGGACCTCTTCCCCTTGGAGGACCCCTTCCCCGGAAAGAACTACGACCTCCCCCACCTCTTCCACCTCTACCAAAACCACGACCTCCTCCACCTCTTCCACCTGATGCTTGTCCCCTACAATAGTAACCAATAATGTTAACATGCACACTTCAAACCACTTTAATAGTCAGAATAACAATCGGTCAATCATGTTAACCTAAATTGCTTCAAACCACCTTAACCTTTAAAGCAACAAAACAACAACAATGTGTTCCACTCTAAGACACGACTTCATGACAACATAATATTGGGACAGTATCATGTCTGCATATATAGCTAAGATAGTATACTTAAAAGCTTAAAAGAACTGCTTCATTTAAGAGGAACCGCGGACTAAAATACAAAGTCTAAGATGGGGCGTTTCATTAAAAAAAATGCTGACAAATACAAACATATATTAAAAACTTCTCAAACAAAACATTTCCATCGAAGCTTGGAACAAGAATTCAGACTTACAAAACAAAAACCATTCTTGAAAATCATACATCAACTATTAATATAACCATAGTGAGCTTATCATACTAAACAGTGATAGTTCTCAGGACAATATGAGATCCTCAACACCCTCTCACACTCACAATTAGGCATTATTGGCATGGACTAATGCGAGGAATAACTGGGATCTCAACATCTATACTACCAAGATCTCTTCAATTAAAAAATATATAATCATAACAGATATCATCAGACAAAAGTTAATGCAAAAAGACTTACGATTATAACAGAAACACAACATGCTTGGTATTAAATAAAAACAGGTTATAACAAATAGCAAAAAGTATACATAATTTAAAGAATGAATGATGCATCTAGATAGCAAACACACCTACAACATATGAAATATAAAGCACTTTCTTGCAAAGTTAAAACAAAATATAGCACACATATGCAATACAATACACCAATGTAGTGAAGCAATCAAACTATACATAAGGATTAGAATACAAAACAAAAACTAAAAAAACATAAACAGAAATAAGGAACTTAATTGAGAGTTATACAACTTAATTTTAAGAGAGTGAAAGAGAACATACTTAGGTTGAGGTAGAAATCTTGCAAGAGGCAAGAGTTTACTTGGGTCAATATAAAACTTATCACCAGCAGAGTAAGAAGTAGCAACTATCCCTTCCATCATTTTGATTGAAAAGTACTACACGCAGCACAAAAATCACATTAGTGCAGAAAAATTACATTAGAGCGGAAAATTCACATTAGAGCAGAAAAATCACATTGGTGCAGAGTTAACTTAGTGCTTAAAATAAGATAGAAACTCACAGATTCGTTGATAGGTCCGAATATTTCGTCAACTTTACCAATCTGAGTCATGTTTTGAAGATAAATGGGAGCATTAAAGTATGGAATTTTCTCATTTGTAAGCTTTGTGACAGCATCGCCTTCACAGGCATGGATAAAGGTTGAGACCTCTGCATACACCAAAAAACAAAACAAAAACAACTCAGATAACATAAACCATTCTCTGGTTTCAACACATTCAAAAAAATCTATTTTTTTCAACAAAATAAAGGCTTTTTAAACAAATGCTTAAAAAGTTTCCTACCTACAACTTCGGAGGGAGGTCCTTCATCACGAAAGCCACGTCCACCACCGCCGAAACGACCACCACCTCTACTACGAAAGCCACCGTCACGGCCTCCCCTAAATCCTCCATCACGACCGCCTCTGAAACCACCACTTCGGCCACCGCCTCTTGGAGGTCTCATCGTTTGTTTAGCAGTGGTGATATTGTGAGAGATGGAGCAAATATTGTGAGCAACAGAGAAGAGGAACCTTGGGGTTTAGGGTTTTGGAATGGCTAGGGTTGTAACGAAACTTATTTGGGCCGCGTGGTTTTTCTTTTGGACTGAGCTCCACGGCCCGGTTAAAATTGTTCTTTAACTAAATTTTAGGGTATTTTTTATTACATCTCATGCATTTCTTTTCTACCATTGAATTTTCGCATATGCTTTTAGATTTTAGAAATATATCTTCGGACGTACCCCACATTTGACTAAACGTTAATAATATTTCGGAGATATTTCTCCAAAACTATTTAAACCTTAAACGGTCACAACATATCTCTCATAACTCATTTCAATTGAATATTTCTGGAGATTTATCTACGAGAATTTTTCGGAGATATACCTTCAAAGTGTATTTGGCCCTATTGGAACTGCTTCAATTAGTGGAAAGAAATATAGTTTAGGTCAAATTTATTATATCCAAAGATGAAACATACGAAGTATTTAACATCTTCTACATTCAAGTACAATCTGAGATAGAAGTAAAGATTCTGAAAAGTCATAAGTGATTATGGAAGAGAGTTTGAAAATGAACCATTTGAGTCCTTTTGTGAAAGATATGGAATTATCCATGAGTTCTCTTCTCCTAAAACTTCACAACAAAATGGGGTTGTTGAGAGAAAAAAAAATATCTTCGCAAGAAATAGCAAGAACAATGATTCACAAAAATAAACTCTCTAAATACTTGTAGACATAAGCTGTTAATACTACATGTTATATTCATAACAGAATCTATAATAAACCAATTCTTAATAAAACATCGTATGAATTATTTAAAGGTAGAAGACTAAGTATTTTTTATTTTCATCAATTCATATGTACTTCTTACATTTTGAACAATAAGGCCATGTTAAAGCTCAACATGGTATCTTCTTAGGATACTCTGAGCGCTCAAAAGCATACAGAGTGTATAACTTAGAAACCAGAATGGTTGAAGAGTCTATGCACGTTAAATTTGATGAAAAAATACCTGACTATGACAAGTCAGGGTCTTTGGCCCAGAATGATAACACTGCGGGTATTCAGAACTTTGAAGAACAACTTGTGGTATGTGCTCCTAAGGAAAAAAGTATAAATGATGATACTTCATAATCTATTAGTATTATTGAAAGATTACCAGAGGTTGCAGAAACAAAAGTTACTCCAATTGGTCCTACTGTTATTGATTCAGTGATTGCTCAAAATGGTATTGAAGTTTCTGCTCCACCAAAGAAATTGTTTAAATATAAAACATTTCATCCAGAATGTCAAATCATTAGAAATAAAGACGGGATATTGAGAATCAGACTTGCTTTTAGAAATGATCAATCAATACTTGGACTTATTTCATTGACAGAGCCTACTACTATTGATGATGCATTATCAAATAATAGGTGAATCATGGATATGGAAGATGAACTAAATCAGTTTTAGAGAAATGATGTGTGAGCTCTTGTTTCAAAACCACAAAAGAAAAACATCATCGGGACTAAGTGAGTTTTCAGAAACAAACTGAATGAACTTGGAGAAGTTGTTAGAAACAAAGTTAGACTTGTAGTTCAAGGCTAAAATCAGCAAGAGCGAATTGACTTCATTTAAACATTTGCTCTTGTGGCAAAGTTAGAAGTCATAAGACTTATTCTCTCTTATGCCATCAACCATGACATTGTATTCTATCAGATTGATGTAAAAAGTGTTTTTCTAAACAAAGTTATTACTGAGGAAGTGTATGTTATCAAGCAACCTCCTGGATTTGAAGATCCAAACCACCCAGACTTTGTCTACAAACTCAATATATCATTTTATGGTCTTAAACAAGCTCCAAGAGCATGGTATGAGAGACTGAGTAATTCCTTGCTTGAGAATGCTTTTGCTAAAGGCAAGGTTAACACTACACTATTTAGGAAAACTCTAAAAGAAGGAATCTTGATTGTTCGGATTTATGTCGATGATATAATTTTTGGTTCCACGAATGTATCTCTTTGTAAAGAATTTTAAAAAATAATGCAGGTTGAATTTGAGATGAGCATGATGGAAGAATTGAAATACTTCCTTGAAATTCAAATTAAACAAAAGAAATAATGTGTGTGTGTGTGTGTGTGTGTGTGTGTGTGTGTGTGTGTGTGTGTGTATTCATTAGTCCAATACAAGAGAGCTTGTAAAAAAGTTTAATCTTGACGAATGCAAAGTCATGTTAACTCCTATTCATCCAACCTACAACTTGAATGATGAAGAATGCAGTGCTAAAGTGGACCCAACTAAATATCGAGGTATGATAGGTTCCTTACTCTATCTCATTCTTTCCAAACCATATATTATATTTAGTGTATGTTTGTGTGCAAGATTCTAATCAAATCCTAAAGATACACATCTAATTGTTGTTAAGAGGATATTTATTTATCTGAAAGGTACAACAAATATTGGACTTCTTTATAAGAAATACTTAGAGTATAAGTTAGCTGGATTCTGTGATACTGATTATGCCGAAGATAGAATTGAAAGGAAATTCACTAGTAGAACTTGTCAATTTTTAGGTGAAAACCTTATCTCTTGGGATAGTAAAAGGCAAGAAGTTATTGCTCTGTCTACAGCAGAAGCAGAATACATCTCAATTGCTAATTGTTGCACTCAACTGCTACAGATGAAATATCAACTTGAAGATTATCAGATTTTTGGAAATGATATTTCTATCCTTTGTGACAACACTGCTGCTATTTGTCTAACGAAGAATTTGATTCAACACTCTAGTTCTAAGCATATTGAAATCAAACACCATTTTACAAGAGACTATGTTCATAAGGGCGTAATAGATATTCAGTTTATTGATTTTGAACATCAATGGGCTTATATATTTACAAGATCATTAGTTATTGCCAAATTTTATTTTATTAAGAAAACTTTGAACATGGTCTTTGTCAATGAATAATGCTTATCTTCTAAAGGGGGTGTTAGAGGAATCGTTGGACTCTGATAACACCTAGTTGAAATTCTTTAAAAAATCTGAAATTTCTTTAAAAATGGTTTATAAGCCTTGATTAGGGTATATGGGATTTCTCTCATCTTTGATTGCTTTATCTAAGCAAAAAGTGATTAGTCTAATTCCTTGCTATATGCTTTAAATTAACAATTGAACTAATCTTGAGCTCTAATAAAATAAGTAACTTTGTCTTAAAAGGAGTGTGCTGACAAAGATTCTAATTCATTTTTATTCAGACTCATCACTGTCCAAACATTTAATATATACTTGCTTATATATTGGCATTCTATGTATTATAATGATGTCCGAGTGTTTTCCTAATTTCATGAGTTATCTTATATATAAGAGAATATTGTGAAATTACTAACATTTCTTCAAAAACCATTAAAGGATATATTTTTGATCTAGATATTCTGAAAGAATTTACGGTTATTTTCAATGAATTGACGACGATTAATCTTTCACGGATAGTCGCAGATATTCATTTTCAAAAATGGGATGGATATTTTGCAATGCTTAATGGACCTATCTATCTAGATCTAGTGAAAGATTTTTGGGAGAATGCTCATGTTCATCAGAATGATCTAGATGATTGCCAGATTTTATCTATTGTCTATGGTTTTTCTGTTGTGATCAACTATAAAATCATCTCTCAGGCAATAAATTATGAGGAAGATGGAGTTATTGTTGAAAACTACAGATATAACAACAGACTTATGACTTTTATGCACAACATCTATGGTAGTAGAGGTCATACTGAAAGTCCTTATACTCTTACTCTTATGGCAAAATTTCGGTACCAAATTACGAGGATCAATTTAAGGCGTAGAGAAAAGGGGACAAGATGGATTTCTTCTGATGATAAACACTTGATTATGTTCCTAGTCTCCTGAACTAAAATTAATATGCATTTTCCTATATTCAATTATCTGAAAAAGAGATCCTTGTATCTCGTGAGAAACTATCTTTTCTCATTGCTTTTGATAGGGTTCTTTCTGTGATTCTTGTTCAACATGGAGTTGTTGCTCATGTGCAATAAGCTAGGTTGATTGACAAACATGTTTCTGACTGGTGCTTAGCCATGAATTGTTCAGAAACCATTATTAATCATTAAAGTTTCCTTTTTCCTTTGTCTTTTTGTTGATGACAAAGTGGGAGAGTGAATTAAGTGTTCTTCTAAATTAATTATGGATCCGGATGAGATTAGTGATCCTATATGGGGGGAACTTACAAACCTCACCCTTGGAGTGAAATCAATTATTCTATATAGGTTAGTGATTTTATATGGGGGGAGCTTATAAACCTTTGACCCTGGAAGTTGTTGAGTAATTAATCTACTATTAATTGTTTAAATTACTTATGGTTTTCATTATCAAAAACGGGGATATTGTTGAGACAATTTTGGTTCATACCATGTATCCTCTAAAGTTTTGATGATAACAAAGTATTTGAAAAACAATTAGGATTTCTAACTAGTTTATTCGCGAGTGCAAAATTATATTTATTTGATGTAACTGGTCCTAACATAGAAGTAGCTTTGGTTCGATTTTGATTATACACTCGTGAGGGAGTCTGATCAAAAAGTTACTACTAGTACATTTCAGAATCAGAAGTATGACGTGGCTACCTCTAAAATTGAGTAGTGTCAACTCAAGCTCTGTTAACACGAGACTCGAGATATGTTGGCATTAGCTTCAAAAGATTGTGTTGTACTTGTTTCATAGAAGTGATCTCTGGACAAAGGCCTTGTTATGTGCATAATTTCTTGACTACGAGTTCTAACATTTACTTTCTTGGAAAAGAAGATGTACTATAAAATTTGATTTGATTATAACCATTGTGAATACTTCAAACGACTAAATTTCTTCAGCTATAAGAGGAGCAGAAGATTGAAAGATCAACTCAAGAAATAACGTTACAACTACAACTGAGATATACATGCACTACATTCATATCAGCTCAAGAGAGGCTAATATATTAAAGTGTTCTTATTCTTGTATAGCTTAAGAATCCTCTGTGTAAAAGTGTGTTATATTGTATTTAAACACCTCTAATTGTTAATCAAGTGTTGTTGTAAGTTATTCATTCACTAAACAGTCAATTTAGATAAAAGTCTCTTGCTTAGGGCTCGAGCGGTGAAGTTTTGGATTGTAAATATGAGCAAAGGAGTCTTAGACAATACGTCTAAGCAAAAAAGTCTTAGGCAGAGTGTAACACCCTTCTAAACCCCACGGAAAATAAACATAATCAGAGTAAAATTAACATGCATTCGTAAAGGGTGTCACACATATACTTCCAAATTACTTAAAAACCACTTGTCATGCTTAATAACACTGAAATAAATAATCATACTTTACAAGATTTTATTTGCATGTAACAACGGATTTATTTATATCACAATTTTTCATAAAAGAAATATTTACTTTTATCACATAATTCACCTTACTTAGGCACGGAGGCCAACAACACAAAATACATCAGAAACATAACCCAAACGATCCTAGTGTTACATGACTAGAGCACGACTCAACCCAATAACCTAAAATCACTAAACAACTATACCAATAGCGACCCCGCAACAACGAGCAGTACTACATCTTGATACCTGCACGATGTCATGAAGGACATCATTCCAGCAGAAGGGTGAGAGATATTATTGTTGCACCCCAAAATTTGACCAACATTTATTTATCCATCAAGTGTTTGAAAGTTGATACCTTCATCAGAAAGTTCAAGAGATCCTCAGAGGAGTTGTTTGAAACCAAGATTGTGTGCTTCATAGCTTGAGAGTTGTGGGAGTTCCTCAGATGATTTTGAGACTTTGAGAGTGAACTTGAAGCTTTGAGAAAGCCTATGAGATGTCTTGAAAGCCATCATGAAGCCCAGAGAGGTCATTATGCAAGAATTCAGAAGATTCAACCATGAGTGGTAGAATTAGGGTTTTGACTGGGTCAACCCTGGGATAACTGAAGATTTGGAGAAGGTTGAGACCTAATCCAAGGGCCATGAGATCATGTAATGATGTATGGAGATGGTATAAAGATGATTCCTAGACCAACTCATCATGATTGAGGAGTTTGAGAAGTTTTGAGTTAGGGTTTCTAAGGAGTGTCAGTGAAAAAACCCTAATTTGATCCCTATCTTCCAGGCAGTTTTAGCTCAAGATGTGATTGATATCTCATCTTCCCCACAACATGAATGTTTTAGAGCTTGTTCTTATCTTTAATTTGAGTGGTATAAGTCCTTGATAGGAGTTGCAGAGCTCAAGTTATGGTTTTGACAAATTACAGGTCAGCTGAGATGTGTGAATCTGGGTCCTTGAAAGTCACCCAACTTGCAGACAACTTTTTCCCTAGTAGGATGATTCCTATGATTTCTTGGTCAACATGAATGTTGAAGAGAATCTTCTTAGATTTCTAGAGAGTACTAGAAGTCCTTGATAGGATTTGTAGAACTCAACTTATGGGTTGAACAAGACAGGGGTATTTTGGTCATTTGGTGATTATAGGTCATTTTAAGCAAAGGCCATATCTCCTATTTCCAAGCCTCAAATGAAAAAACTCAAAACATCAAAGTTGTTCAAAATGGGATTTTAAGCCTAGAAAAGTGGTCATGAGTTGCTGAAAGAGCTTGTAGCAAGGATTTACAAGATTGGGTAAAAATGACCTAAAAATGACTTATAAAGTAAATGGATCCAAGTTGGAATTTAGTTTGGGAGATCCACAAATACAAAATAGGTCATCCAATATGTCATTTTGACTCCAAACATCATTTTAAAAACAATGGTGTATCCACATTTTTGAGTTTAGGCTTAAAAATTGGAGTTGCTTTGTAAATTTGTTTCTTGCATTTTAAGGCACCAAAAGAGAAAGTGAGAAAATGCTACATAAGGGTTTGAAATGCCTTGTTCTCATACCAATTACTCATTTAAGGAGATATTAAGTGGAAATGCATGGCTTATCATGAGTTTGCATGAGAATTACTAAATATGGAAAAATCAAAATCTCATTGCATGATACATTCTAGAAACTTCTTGGAATCTTCTACAAGCTTCTACACACTTCCATCCTTCTCTATAAATGCCCTAGAGTTGATCCATGGCAGGGTTGGTGATTCATTGTGCTTGCAAACCATAGTTTGATTCCATCACTCCAAATTGCATTTTAATTTCAAACTTCATCTAAACTTCATCAACTACCAAATTTCTTGTTACAATCATATTCTACCATCATCATGGAGTAAGAAGCCAGCAAGAACTAGTGGAATTAGTGGCTGTTTCGTGTGATCCAAGTCTTCCCTCCAAGTTGCATGAAGAAGTGGCTAGAGTGATTCAAAGGGTGTTATCAAGAATTAGTGCATACAGAAGGCTCAACATCCATTGGAGATCCTTTGAAGTAAGTGACAAGAGCTGGATTGAAGGATAACCACCATTGCCATCATCAAGTGATAGGTATGCAATTTCAATCGAATCTCCTTATTTATCCAATATTAGAACATGTGGTTAGGATAAGATCAATTAGCAACCATTAGGGATGAATCCTGGCAAGTTTGAGCATGTTCTATGGAGTTTGAGATTTTGACATGTTACTTTAAAGAGCAAGAACAAGCTGTGTGTTAGGTTTCAATGATCATGTGATAGTGTAGAGTGATGAGGACAACATGTAGAACAGGTTTATACCATTGGAATTAAGCTTCATCGTGATTGATCTCAGAGAATTATGGTGGAACCCTAATGTTCATGCTTTCTGTTTGAGTGATATAAGAGGTTTCAGTGGAAATTATTGGCACCATTGTATTCTTGGAGAAAAATGGAGCATCTTTGCTCTTGGAAGTTTGGATTTTCATCGAGCAGGGAGGGAGAACGAAGGACCTGAAATTCGTGCATGAAATCTGTTGAAACTGAAAACCCTAGCTCACTTGGGGACGATGAGCCTCCATCGTTGGATTGTCCTGGATATTTGACTCATTAATCTTATCGCACGGCCACGGTTCAATTTCAGAAATGGAGGGAAAGACTCAAAGCCAAAACACAGCGTTCTGTTTAGTGATGAATCCTAGGCTGAATGCAGACTTGATACTCACACCCCCTCGCAAGGCCCAATCCAAAAATAAACTGAAAATGATTGCTATTCTCACCGTATCCGTTCCAATTTTCTGTTGATATTTCATTTTGATTTTCTGAACGCGTGGGCCTAAGCTCAGTTTCTATTTGCACCCCAGGTTCTGAGCCCATCATGGATAATAACTGGGCGCTTCTACTTTTCTCACCCCCATCCCCTTTATTTCATTTTCTTTTATTTCTAATTCCTTTATATTTTCTTGCATATTAAAAAATTCACATAAAATTCAAAAATGATTATTTTTCACTTCTTGTTTTTTCCACATGTTCATAATCATGTCTAGAAAAATATCAATAAATAAAATTGGCATTTTATTTTCTTTTAATATTTTTAGTATATTTTTCATTTAAATAGCTTTTTAATTGATTTTAGTTGATACTCAATTTTGTAGAATTTCTTTTAGGACTTTCCCTTAGGATTTCTGAGCCATTCTTTTTGGCATAGTTAGGTATTGAATCATAGTTCATATAGGATTTAATTCATGATTTGTAGATTAAAACTTGATTAGTTTGTTTAGGCTAGAATTAGTGTACTCAAATTAGGGTTTTATTCACCATAAGTAGATTTGAACAATTTTGTTTTGGGTTTTATAGGCCAAATTAGTGTATGGGGAATATATGGGTTAAAGGTAGGTATGTATAGAATCCCCTAGAATTTTACTAGAATATTATATAGTATTTTAGTATTTTTAATTGGTTTTTGAATGTATGGTTAGTATGTGTGTTGCTTAAGGGCATAGTTTGTATTGTTTTGCTTTCTTTTCTTCTCCTTTGAGTGTGTGAGCCTTGAAGATTGAGTTGAAGACCTTGTGGATCATCATTGAAGACTTTAAAGACCTTGAGGAGGAGTTTAGTTAGCTTTTGTTTGTTCTGTTTATAGGATCATAAGTACATAGGTAGAGCTTTAGGTAGAATAATTCCATTCAATAAACAAGGAGTGTCTTGTTCACCTCCTCCCTTCTCTATGATATAAAGTCCCTTAAGGGTATTCACCTCTCTCCTTTGGAGAGATTAGTGACCTTGCCCTATAAGGTAGAACTTTGAGAGAGCCTTTCCTTTTGATGTTAAGTCCTTAATGGCATCCTTTGGAAGTCAGTGAGCACTTTAACATCCTCACCTCATCTTGTTGACTGAGTCTTGTTTGATGGAGCATTTGGGTTGTTGAAGATAAAGAAAGCAATAAAGAGTATTGAAGATTAAAGCCATGGAAGATAGAAGCTGAAGCTTTGAAGAGGATGATTCCCTGGAGATTGTTGAAGTCTGAAGACTTTGTGAAGATCAAGTTGATACTTGAAGATCCCTGAAGATAGTGAAGCCTGAAGGTGGAGCTGATCAAAGAAGCTGAAGCTTAAGGGAAAAGATGAGTTGATACTCATGTTGTAGGGTTGATACCTGGAAAGCAAGTGATCTTTGAAGTCTGAAGACTGAGTTGCTGCTGGAGGAGTTGAAGCTTTCTTCTGTTTTTCTTTTCTGTATTGTTTGTTTTGCTTGATTTGTCTGTTGCATTAGAGTAAGTTAATCTAGAATAAGTTCAGTATAGGAGCATGATTGCATTAGAGGTTGAGTTGCTCCCTCTGCTTGTATTGTTATTGTGTGGCTTTGCTTGCGGGTATTCGGTAGAGCCCAGCTCCCTTGCCCATGTGGTTTGTTTGCCTGATGGCATTTTCATTTCTTTTATCTGTATGATTGCAGTTTACTGTTCATTGCTTGATAGCATATTGTTTATTTTTTCAGTATGATTACTGTTATTTCATGACTGGCTTGAGGTCGAGACGAGCTTGTGGAGGCTGAAGCCCCACACACATTTCCTCCCTCACTTGCATTGCATGCATTTTACTGTTAAGCTGATGCTTTTGTCTGTTCTGGCGTATCATTGACATGATCCCTTAGGACTCTCATTTCCTTTTATGAGGATTTGATGATAGAATCTTAGGTTGAAACCTATGCATGACAACTTCTAGGAGTTCCCTGTTCAAACCTCAACCATAGGATGAATCCATGGCATGATAACAGCAAGACTTGATAGTCTCCCTCCTAGTTGGGCTTGTTCTCTTCTCATCTCAAAACAGTTTAAGATACAGTAATCATGAATGATTTCTTTCGTACGTTACGAGCCTTAAGCTATCTGAGAAAGGATTGTGGGAGAGTTTCTTTCCCATGATCTGGATGTTTAGTATGGTACCCTTTGGGTGACATGCGACGCATTCACTCTCAGGTCATAGTCTCTAGTGCGGTTGAAATCGCAAACACAATAAAAAAACACTTCTTTCAAAATAGGAAATAACCCGTAGTTTCCCGAACTACGTTTGCTCTGATCTTCCATACAGTGTGGAAGTACGTAGGCATAGGATGCGACGTCCTAGCGAGCAACCTTTCCCCCGTAACCCTTCGTAGGCCGAACTACGTTGACTCTGATTTCTCATTCTCTGATGAGAATACGTAGGCATAAAGCGCGATGCTTTGCCGAGTCATTTTTCTTTCTTTTTTAGCCAGCCTTGATAGGTAGATAGAATAAAACCAACCCGTCCGAGTAAACAAACAAGCGTGGATCCCGTCGAGTACGACGGACGTGAGGGGTGCTAATACCTTCCCCTTGCGTAACCGACTCCCGAACCCAGAAAATGGTTGCGACGACCTTGTCTTACCCTTTTTCGTCAGGTTTTTCCGATCGTTTCCTTTCCCGCTCTGAGGGATAAATAACGAAAGGTGGCGACTCTTCTGTCATGTCGACACCTTATTTTCGCGCAAGCGACAGCTGGCGACTCTGCTGGGGACTTGATAGTTTCCTAGGGATCCAACGTCCCGAAAACGAGTCAGTTTTGGGATCCAACGTCTCTTAAGAGAGTCAATCCTACCGCTTGTGTGTTTGCTTGTTGGGTTGCGTTTATTTATCGCATTTTTACTTCTCGCACTTTATTTCCCGCATTTTATTTTCAGTATAATATGATTATTTGTGCTGTTGTGGGATGGGAGTTCTGATGAGTGAGAAGCCAGACCCAGGCTTGAGTGCACTATAGACTTAGAGTGGAAATTAGTGGGCGCGTGCTTGCTTTGCAGGCACTAGTGTCTCATGAAATCCACGCTCAGACGAGGTTCATCCGGTTGGCTTCACTTTCAACCCTTTGGGTTGAGACGGTTGCTGGTTTGGTGGATTGTCGACTCTGGGGACCGATCATTTGTGATTCAGCTAAGTGAGGCCTCTTCAAGACTTGATGATGCCACTCCTTCTGGGAATCGTATCGTCAGTTTTGAAAGTCTGTGACGCTGATGAACGCATAGGATGCCATACCTTGAGTCAGTTTAGGTCCATACCTGTGAGCGGGCTGGGTTTATTGCAGGAAACTTTGACCTTCAGACTACCTGGTTTTCTTGACAGTGAATCAGTTATGTTGGTACCAGGGTTTCTCAGTTGCAGATTTGTCTGTTCTTGATAGAGCAGGTTTTGGTCAGAGGATCTTATCATCAGGTGTAGGTCTGTTCTTGATAGAGCAAGTTTTGATCAGAATATTGTCGTCAGTGGTTTGTTCTTGATGGAGCAAATTTTGAGTGGGGTCTGAAGATCTCATCAGCAGATGTTGTTTGTTCTTGATAGAGCAGATTTTGAGTGGGGTCTGAAGATCTCATCAGCAGCTGTATGTTTGTTCTTGATAGGGCAGATTTTTGATTTGGGGTCTGAAGACTTCATCAGCAGATGTTTCTTGATCATACATCCGAGGTCCTTATTATCAGCCATTTGTTCTCGACAGAGCAGAATTTTGATCTTATGTATATGGTCCTATCAGATGGTCATTATTAGCATATCAGATTAGTGGTCTTACACCGGGGTTTTCTTCTCATCAGTGATTGTTGATACAGAATCTCCACAGCAGCTATCCGGATATATTATTGCATGCCTGCATTTTGCATTAGTGTGCATGTTCATTTGCATTCCATTAACGT
This sequence comes from Lathyrus sativus, assembly GCA_963859935.3. Taxonomy (NCBI): domain Eukaryota; kingdom Viridiplantae; phylum Streptophyta; class Magnoliopsida; order Fabales; family Fabaceae; genus Lathyrus; species Lathyrus sativus. The sequence continues at coordinate 552,786,134 of OZ012737.1, forward strand.
GTGTCTGTGTTGCAGGTACCGTTTCCCCGATCCAGGATTTCTCGCCTCCTACTGTTATTATGGCCTCTCTCAGGAAGATTGTTGCATACAAGTTCCCGACCCCTGATGTGTCGAAGTTGACTGGGTTGATAGCTCTAGCAGGTGATTCTGTGAGGGACAGGTTCAGGAAGTCTTATGGCAGGCTGCTCAGTCTGGTTTGCAAACCTTCTACGTCCGAGTTGAATGGGTTACATGCTCTTCTGCAGTTCTATGACCCTCCTCTTAGGTGTTTCACTTTTCAGGACTTCGTTCTCGCGCCGACGCTGGAAGAGTATGCTGATATGCTGGGTGTGCCCATCAAAGGGCAGATGCCTTTTGTCCACATGGACGCTGAGCCTGATCTGGCTGGTTTAACTTCTTCACTCCATTTGGGCGCCTCTGAGTTAGTAGTGACGAGTTGGAACAAGGTTCCTGGGTTCTCCCTGCAGTTTCTGATAGCTAAGGCTCAGCAGTGTGCTAAGGACAAATGTTGGGACACATTCAATGCCATCCTTGCTTTATGCATATATGGCATTATCCTATTCCCCAACATGCCTGATTTCGTAGACTTTGATGCATTCCACATCTTCGCCTCAGGGAATCCAGTCCCTACTCTGATCGGAGACGTTTATCACTCAGTGCATTACAAGAATGAGAACCGGAGAGGGAAGAATGTCTCATGCTGCGTACCGTTGTTGTACAAATGGTTTGATAGTCATTTGCCCAAGAGGGGTTCTTTCGTCTCGTCTGCAGCCACAGCTGAGTGGCCTGAGCGTCTGATGAGTTTGTCTGCAGAAGATATTGATTGGTTCGTTGACAGAGACAGGTTAGGCACCGAGGTGATCTTCAGTTGTAGTGGGTTTCCTAATGTACCTCTGATAGGTAGGAAGGGTTGCATCAACTACAATCCGTCATTGCTAGTTCGTCAGTTCGTATATGCTTTGAGGACTCCACCGAAGGAGGAAGAGGTACATGAATCTCTGTACCTCACGGGTACTCTAGAGGGGGATTTGTTGTCCAAGCTTCAGCGCGCGTGGAACAGTATCAGCAAGAGGGGAAAGCCTTTGTTGGGAAAGAGCAACAGTCAAGCCTACCCTCCTTATTCAGCATGGATAAAAGCCAGAGCCAACGCTATAGGGATGCCATTTCCTCATGTCAGACCAGAGAGTCCTCCACCAGTCGAAGAGCCTACCACTGTGTCCATTCATCAGCATAACCAGGTATTAGCCGAGCGGGATGAACTGAAGCGGGCAAACGCAGAATTAGAGAAGGAGTTAGCTCAGCTTCGAAGCGAAAGGAACGAAGCCGTGCATGCTCTCAAAAAGCAAACAGAGTCGATGAGCCAACTAGGGGCAGACTTAGCAAAGCAGATTGCTGATCGGGAACGCTTGGGTCAGGACTTCAGGGCTGTTAATGATGTACTAGCTACGAAGAAGCAGCATCTGGAGGAGGCATATCGGAGGATATCTAAGTTCGACCAGCATTGGAAGAACTCCCTGGCCACCAGGAAGGAGCGAGAGGACAAGCTGATGCTGCAGATCTCTAAGCTGGAAGCCGAAGTAAAGGACAGTGAGCGGAGGTTTGATGAAGAGACCGCCCGCAGATACGCCGCTGAAGCTCGACTCAACAAAGCTCTTGCTAACTTGAAGGAGCGTAAGCTGATGTTTGAGTCTAAGAAGCGGAAACTGGAGGATTGCTTTGGCGAAGGAGCTTGGGAAAGTTCAGTTCAGGGGCTTCAGCATACCATTGTGCAGAGGGAACTACTCGTCGAGGGGTTGCTCACTTTGCCAGATCATCCAGAGACAAAGGAGTTATTAGCAGAGTATCGCGCCCGTGGCCGTACTTGACTAGTTGTATTCCTGTTGTTTTGATCTTTGCTGTATGCTGACCATCACCAGACTTGTTGGCTGAGGTCATGCTGTTGATTTGTTTTGTACTCGCTGATACTGTGTACTGCCTTGACAGGCCTTTCCATATATATATGAGATTGATGTTTCCATGATTGGGCTCGGATTACTTCTTCTTATTATTATTGTCAGCACTGGCACTAAGGCACTAGGATCGGGGGAAATCTCCCACGCACACAGACACACGCATGCATCTGCATGAAGCATTTGCATGGCGTACATTTTTTGTTGCTTTTCCTAACCTTTAATGTTTGCAGGTTTTTCAGGTTCACAGGTTCCGAGCTGCTTCCGGTCTCCAGGATTGATCAAAGACTCATTCACCGTTACTTAACTCGCGCTAATCAGACTAGGATCATGGATCAGGTGCAGTCAGATGTTCAAGAGCTCCGTGAACGGATGGATCGCTTTATGGAACTGATGCAGGTAGTCGCTAATGGTCAGAACCAGCTTCGTACTTTGGTTCAACCTTTGATCTCCAGGGTTGTCAGTAATGGCATACTGCATGGCGGGGCTGTGCATACTCCTCCTCCGGTGGATGCTCCACAGAATGTTGTTCCTGTTGCCGGGGGCAACGGCAGTGCTAACGGCAATATGATGACTAATATCGGACTCAATGCGGCAGGCGTCGGCAATGGTAGTCTGGGAGCCAATGTTAACATAGGGCCGGTCAACGGCAATGCTGGTGTCGGAAATCTGTTGGTGCCTCAACCGTGGCTTGAGGACCATCAGGATGACGTATTTTCTCAAAGAGGTGTGGAAGCAGAGTTGTATGCTGAAGCTCGACTCCGGTTCAAGGCATTGGAAGACAAGATGAGAGACATTGAAAATCAGAATACATTGGGCGTTGATATGTCCAAGCTCGGATTAATTGCTGATTTCAAGGTACCTCATAAATTCAAGGTGTCTGTCTTTGAGAAGTATAAGGGTACTACTTGCCCCCGTGTTCACCTTCGATCTTATTATAGAAAGATGTCCGCCTATTCTGACGATGAGAAGTTGCTGATGCACTTCTTCCAAGATAGCCTTTCTGGTCCATCCCTCGAGTGGTATATGGGCCTGGAACCCGCTACAGTGCGCACGTGGAAAGATCTCGCTGAAGCGTTCGTCCTCCACTATCAGTACAACAGCGACTTGGCCCCCAACCGAGTTCAGCTCCAGAATCTATCACAGCGGAATAATGAAAGCTTTAAAGAGTACGCCCAGCGGTGGCGTGAATTGGCTGCTCGGGTTCAACCGCCGATGGTTGAGCGCGAGCTAGTGCAAATGTTTGTGGCTACCCTTCCTGGAATATACTATGAAAAGCTGGTCAGTGGCATGTCTGGGACATTCTCGGCTCTCATCACTATGGGCGAGCATGTCGAGAATGGTATAAAAATCGGAAAAATCCAAGGTGAATCATCCTCAGCTGGAGGAGGTGGTAAGAAACCCTACGCTGGCAAGCGTCGGGAAGGGGATGCAAGTGCTGTCACTAATGCTCGGAGAAAGGGCAAGGGCCCTCAGCAGCAGATTGCTAGCATAAATATCCCCGCGGCTCCGCAGCAGCAGCAGCAGCAACCGCAGCAGCAGAATCAGCAGGGGTATAGGAAATATCAGAATCGGGCTCCTTTGGCAAATCGTCATTTTGAAGCTCCACCTATGTCGTATGCACAGCTTCTGCAAACTTTGTTGCAGCTTCAGCTAGTTCAAAAGAGGACGTTGGCTCCCTTGACAGGGGCACCACCACCGGGGTATGACGCAAATGCTACTTGTGATTTCCATACTGGGGCACCAGGTCATACGATTGAGAACTGTAAAGCTTTTAAGCACAAAGTGCAGGACCTGGTAGACGCCAAGGTCATTAACTTTTCTGATAATGTGCCCAATGTTACCAAGAACCCTATGCCTCATCATAGGGGAGGCGGAGTGAACGCCATTATCACAGAGGAGAGCGCAGACTTGCTGACTGATGTCAAAGACTTGAAGACGCCGCTTAGTTTCGTCAAAGCTAAGTTGCTGAAGAAGGGCTTCTTTCCAGGATGCGGAGAGTTATGTATGGCTTGTGCTACACTTCCTGATGGGTGTGAATAGCTGGTCGAAGGTATCCAAAGTCTGATGTCTGAGGGTATTTTGCAGTTCAGTCGGAGCATTGAGAGTGTATCAGGGGAGGTCGTGCTGAAGCAGGCAGATGAAGTCGCTACCATTACCATTCCTCGTCGACCTATTACTATTTCTGCGCCCCGACCGCCTACGATCACTATTACCAGAGCCGGGCCAATCCCATTCGAAAGCACTAACGCCGTTCCATGGCATTATGGTGCCGAAGTCTATTGCAATGGTCAGAAGTTAGAGCTGGAGCCATACGGATCGACTGTGCAGAGTCTCGCAGGAGTCAGTGGCATTACTCGAAGCGGTAGAGTGTTTGCACCGACAGAGGCTGTGGCAGAGAAAGTGGTCTGAGCTGACGCTGTGGATAAGGGTAAAAGCAAAGCCGTTGAAGAGGTCCCTTGTGGGGCAGAAAAGGATTTGCTAGTTAAAGATGCTGAGGAATTCATGCGGTTAATCAAGAAGAGCGACTACAAGATTGTAGATCATCTTCACCAGACTCCGTCAAAGATCTCTATTCTCAACTTGTTGTTGTGTTCTGAAGCGCACCGCAACGCATTACTGAAGGTATTGAACGCTGCCTACGTGCCGCAGGAGATATCAGTAAATCAGCTAGAAGATGTGGTAGCCCATGTCAATGCTGGCAATGGGCTGGGATTCACGAATTTAGAGCTGACTCCTAAAGGGAGAGATCACAACAGCGCCTTGCACGTCTCGATAGAGTGCAAAGGCACTATTATGTCGCATGTCCTGGTGGACACGGGTTCGTCGCTTAATGTGCTTTCGAAGAAGGCACTAATGAAGTTGGACACTCGTGGATTGCTTTGCACCCCCAGTGATCTGGTGGTGAAAGCATTTGACGGAACTAAGTGCCACGTTTTCGGAGAGTTGACGCTGCCGATTCAAGTTGGTCCGGAGACGTTCAATACGGTTTTTTATATCATGGATATCATGCCTGCCTACAGTTGCCTCTTAGGTCGACCATGGATCTATGATGCTGGTGCCGTGACGTCCACGCTGCATCAAAAGCTCAAATATGTTGTCGGGGGAAGCATAGTAACCGTCTGTGGTGAGGAGGACATCATGGTGAGCCACTTGTCATCCTTTAAATATGTTGAAATGGACGGCGAAATCCATGAAACTCTCTGCCAAGCATTTGAAACCGTCAAGGTGAAAGAGGTAGCTCCTTTCATCGCAAAGAAGCAAGAGATGAATCTCTCCTCATTCAAAGAAGCTCGGGCCATCGTCGAAGCCGGTTCCACCCCAGGCTGGGGGCATGTTTTGGAGGTACCGATCAAGCAGGATAAGTTTGGATTGGGGTATTCTCCTGAAGCTGAAGCTTCATCTTCTTCGTCTAGCAGCTCGTCTCGTGGGAAAGGGCCGATCCTATTTACCAAGGGCGGAGTGATTTTCGAAAGCATCAACGCAGCGTCTGAGGACAGCGGGGATAGAGATTGTGATCTTGACGCCTGGATTCAGCCAAGCAAGCCGGGCGAGCGCCTCAACAATTGGACCATCAAGGAGATTATCCAGCTGACAAGTGAAGAGTAATGATTTGCTTTTACAATCTTTGTACAACCCTATGTCCTGCCCGGGGCATAGCGGTTTTATTGTCAGGGCCTTGTTGGATTATGTACATGCATTTTGTTAATAAATCAAAGGCGTTTTCTTCGTACTCAAATATTGTGTTCTCTGTTATTCCTGTTTTATGATTATTTTGAAAAAACAGTAAAATGGAAACGGGGTTTGTGCTAACCTGCATATCCTTGCTTTAAACTTAACCCTTGTTATTGCAGGATCCACATAACAGACGACATCGACTCTGGACCCTCTACGGCTCACTACGATTTCGATTGCCCGATATATCAAGCCGAGGATGAGATTGATGAAGACGAAGACCTTCCGGAAGAGTTGGCCCGCTTGTTGAGACAAGAGGAAAAGGTTATTCTGCCTCACGAGGAGGATATTGAGATCATAAATCTGGGTTCTGAGGAGCTCGTCAGAAATGTCAGAGTAGGGGTTGCGCTGCAGAATGATGTCAAGCATAGACTGGTCGAGATGCTTCGAGAGTATAGTGACGTCTTTGCTTGGTCATACGAAGATATGCCTGGACTCGACACAGACATCGTGGTTCATCGCTTGCCGTTGCGAGAGGACTGCCCTCCAGTCAAGCAGAAGCTTAGGAGGACGAGACCAGATATGGCTGTAAAAATCAAAGAAGAAGTCCAGAAGCAGTTGGACGCAGGATTTCTAGCCGTTACCACTTACCCTTCGTGGGTCGCCAATATAGTGCTTGTACCGAAGAAGGACGGTAAGGTACGCATGTGCGTCGATTATCGGGATTTGAATAGGGCGAGCCCTAAGGATGATTTCCCGTTGCCTCATATCGATGTGTTGGTCGACAACACAGCCCAATTTTCCGTGTTTTCGTTCATGGATGGCTTCTCCGGTTACAATCAGATTAAGATGGCACCGGAGGACATGGAGAAAACGACATTTATCACCCCCTGGGGAACATTTTGCTATAAGGTAATGCCCTTCGGTCTGAAGAACGCAGGGGCCACTTACCAGCGAGCAATGGTAACTTTGTTTCATGATATGATTCATCATGAGATCGAGGTCTATGTTGATGACATGATTGCAAAGTCCCAAACGGAGGAAGAGCATCTGGTCAACTTATTGAAGCTTTTTGAGAGGCTTAGGAAGTTCAGGCTGAGGCTGAATCCTAACAAGTGCACTTTCGGAGTGCGGTCCGGAAAGTTATTGGGGTTTATCGTTAGCGAACGAGGTATCGAAGTTGATCCTGCGAAAATAAAAGCTATCCAAGAAATGCCAGCACTGAAAACAGAAAAAGAAGTTTGTGGTTTCTTGGGCCGAATAAACTACATTGCAAGGTTTATCTCTCAGCTCACGGCCACTTGTGAACCAATGTTCAAGCTTTTAAAGAAAGATCAGGCGATTACTTGGAATGAGGATTGCCAGAGGGCATTCGACAAAATAAAGCAGTATCTTCAAGAACCTCCAATATTGATACCCCCAGTGGCTGGACGGCCATTAATCATGTACCTGACGGTTCTGGAGAATAGTATGGGGTGTGTTCTCGGTCAGCACGACGAGACAGGCAGAAAAGAACATGCCATTTATTATTTGAGTAAAAAGCACTGAGTGTGAATCTCGATACTCGATGCTGGAGAAGACGTGTTGTGCATTAGCTTGGGCCGCCAAACGTCTACGACAGTACATGCTCAACCACACCACTATGCTAATTTTGAAGATGGATCCGATCAAGTACGTCTTCGAGAAGCAGGCTCTTTCGGGCAGGATTGCTAGATGGCAAATGGTGTTAACAGAATATGATATTCAGTACGTCTCCCAGAAGGCCATTAAGGGAAGCGTATTGTCTGATTACCTTGCCGAACAGCCAATCGAAGACTACCAGCCGATGAAGTTTGAATTCCCTGACGAGGATATTATGTTTCTCAAAGCGAAGGATTGAGATGAGCCATTGCCCGGTGAGGGGCCAGATAGGACGTCTCAGTGGAAGTTGATATTCGACGGAGCGGTTAATTCCTATGGAAGTGGTATCGGGGCTATCATCACGACTCCTCACGGATCCCACATCCCGTTTACTGCGAGACTGACGTTTCCAGTTACCAACAATGAGGCAGAGTATGAAGCATGTATTATGGGTCTAGAAGAGGCAATTGATTTGAGAATCAAGAATCTAGACGTATATGGTGACTCAGCTCTTGTAATCAATCAGATTAAAGGGGAGTGGGAAACTCGTCAAGCGAATTTGGTGCCATACATGAATTATGCCAGGAGGCTGCTTCCGTTCTTCGATCGAGTGGAACTTCATCATGTACCCAGGGCTGAAAATCAGATGGCTGATGCCTTAGCCACGTTGGCTTCAATGTACAAAGTCAATTTTTGGAATGAGGCTCCAAGAATTGTGCTTTCGCGTCTTGACAGACCGGCATTCGTCTTTGCAATCGAGGATGCCGCCGACGGCAAGCCATGGTTCCACGACATCCAGACCTTCCTTATGAAAGAGGCGAGTATACTCATGGAAGAAGTCCATGAAGGCACATTTGGTACGCACGCCGGCGAGCATGCCATGACGAGAAAGATCCTGAGAGCAGGGTATTACTGGCTGACTATGGAGTCGGATTGCTTCAGATTCGCGAAGAAATGTCATAAATGCCAGATTTATGCTGACAAAGTTCATGTGCCATCGTGCCCATTGAATGTCATGTCCTCCCCTTGGCCGTTATCCATGTGGGGCATCGACATGATAGGCAAGATCGAGCCCACTGCATCCAATGGTCATCGTTTCATTCTGGTAGCCATCGACTACTTCACCAAATGGGTGGAGGCAGCCTCGTACGCTAATGTGACCAAGCAGGTGGTAGCTAAATTCATAAAGAGGGACATCATCTGTCGTTATGGAGTTCCCGAGCGGATCATTACTGATAATGGTTCGAATTTGAATAACAAGATGATGAAGGAGCTGTGCCAGAGCTTCAAGATTGAACACCACAACTCATCTCCTTACCGGCCGAAGATGAATGGCGTCGTCGAAGCGGCCAATAAGAACATAAAGAAGATTGTTCAGAAGATGGTTGTGACGTACAAAGATTGGCACGAGATGCTGCCGTTTGCCTTGCACGGTTATCGTACGACGGTGCGTACGTCGACCGGGGCAACTTCTTTCACCTTGGTGTACGGTATGGAGGCTGTCCTACCGTTAGAAGTGGAGATTCCTTCTTTGCGAGTTTTGGTTGATGTGAAACTCGACGAGGCAGAATGGATTACGAATCGTTTGAACCAACTCAGCCTGATGGACGAGAAGAGGTTAGCATCGATTGCATTTGGTCGCCTGTACCAAAGCCGAATGAAGAAAGCTTATGATAAGAAGGTGCGTCCTAGAAGCTTTCAGACGGGTGATCTCGTCCTGAAGAAGATTCTTCTGCCACACTCCGATCGCCGGGGCAAGTGGACTCCGAATTACGAAGGGCTGTATGTCGTCAGCAAGGTCTTCTCGGGAGGAGCTTTGTTGTTATCCACGATGGATGGTGAGGATTTTGCATCCCCGGTGAACGCAGACGCAGTTAAAAAATACTTTGCTTGAAAGAGACCCGCTGGACAAAAAAGAAAGAGTCCAGGCAAAAAAGGGGCATCCCGGCGAACCAAAAACAGAATAAAAGGTTCGGGCAAAAATTAGGGATATATTGAAAAAATGTACACCCGCGAAGTCGAAAACCTACACTGGGCGGCTTCGGCAAAAAAGGGTATCCCGGTGAACTGAAAACCCGTAAAGGGCGGTTCACGCAAAAGTTAGGGATTTGAATAAGCAAATGACTGCGTTCCGCGTGTGGACTTTCATTGTTTAGTGGTTTGGAGGACCTGAGGACCGTTTATCTGAATCAATCTCTTCCGAAGCTGAAGCGTTGGAGGAGTATCGAAGTCGAGTGGGTCTTAGAGGGATCAACTCATGGTGTTCGTCTACGCCTCGTTGCCGACATTTGTATATACTGATGTATATTTATGTTTTATTTTTGCGCGGCTTCCTCATTCCAGGAGCTTGCCTCTGTTTTAAAACATTTTTTGCCCATTCAGGGGTTCACCATCAATAAAATGCATATTATTCAGCAATGTTGTTTGCCTGTTTAGCATTTATCTGTTTTGTTTGCGAATGAAAATGCTGATGTTTTTGATAAAATGCGCATACATAAACTTACGGGCTTATGCCCATTGATTGTTGAAACGATTGATTACCTGAATATTGTCACGAGATAATAACCTTGATAGGCCCCTTTGAGGAGGGTATCTTGGTTGTTTGTTTGTGTCGTTGCAGGTGTAGCGCCTTCCAGAAGATGCGTCGTGCGCATCCCCGAAGCGGGGCGAGTCCTCTTTCTCCAGCAGTGTTCAGTGGTCTCTCCTCCGCAGAATCTGAACGCAAGATAGTGAGCATTGATATGTCTCCCCAGGCAGAGATGATTCTCTTCCCCAAGCAGACGCATCCTGAAGAAACGTCATCTTATCAGCTGAGTCAAGCGCGCAGAAGCTCTTATTCCTCCCCAGCACCGGGTTACAAGTGCAGATTTCGTAGAAATGTTCGGGTGCCGAAGCTCGTGTTTCCCCAGTAAGGTCGCCGAAGCAGGTGTTTCCCCCAGCACCGGGTCACAAGTGCAAGACTCGTAGGAAACTGTTCATATGCCGAAGGATGCAGTAACTGATGGTGCCAGACCGAAGTCTCCCGCGGAATTGAAATTCCCCACCAGAGCCGTATTCTCTCCCGAAGTTGGATGACTCCCTCTTCCCTAGTAGAGTGTTGGAACAGCTGATGCTGTATTCCCCTGCAGAGGTATACTCTCCCCTGAAGTCGGATGATTCCTTCTTCCCCAGCGGAATTAGAATTCCTCATCAGAGTCGTACTCTCCAATGAAGTAGAATGATTTCTCCCTCCCCGGCTGAGTCCGCAAACCCCCAAGAGAGCCGAATCCTGGGAAGCAGTTGAGACCGTGAGTGGTTTTCCCTAGCAGAGCATTGAACAGCTGATGCTGTATTTCCCCAGGGTCGCCTTCTCTCCAGTGAAGCAGAATGACTTCTCCTTCCTCGGCCGAGTTTGCAGATGTCCAGGAAGAGCCGAGTCCTTGGAAGTTGATCAGACCATGTTTAGTTGTTTCCCCAGTGGAGTGTTAAGCAGCTGAAGTTGTTTCCCCACAGAGTTATCATCCCCAGAAGAGTAGCCGAGACAGCCACGCAGTTTATTCTCGCGATTGATATCAGCAGGTCCAAGTTCTCGTAGAGCTTCGTTCCCCTGCAGCAGATCAACTGAAGTTGTTTTCCCTGCAGCAGTCAAAGGAAGATCAGTTCCCCAGACAGAGTCCGGTTGATATTGGCATGTCCACGTTCTCCTCAGCAGGATGATTCCTCTATCTGAGTAGTGTTTTTCTCCTTGACAGGAGGACTTCCCCTCGGCATTTATTTTGCTGACGGGATCGCATCATTGTGCATGATTGCATAGCATTTAGCATAGACGCATGGCATTTCCACCGTGTGGGGCACGACGCCGAAGCATACGCATCATAAGCATGATCTAGGTTATTATCATTCTTGTTTTACAGGTGTTCCACCAAAGGACCAGTTGCTCAGGACGATTCCTGATATTCTCCCCAATGAGGTCGTTTTCTTAAGATGATTCTTAAGACCCCGGTGTAATCCCCGCAGTCGCTCGCTCAAGATGATTTTTGAAATCCCCAGCGAAGTCTTCAGTTCAAGACGATTCTTGAATTCCTCAGCAGGGCCGTTTGCTTAAGATGATTCTTAAGACCTCAGCGCAGTTTCCCGAGTTGGTTGCTTAGGATGATTCTTGAGCTCCCCAGTAGCGTCCCCAGCAAGAGTTGCCCAGGAAGATTCCTGGAATACCCAGCAGAATAAAGGCTCCAGAATGGTTATCGGTTCAGGATGATTCTTGAAGGTGCCCGACGGAGTTGTCTGTTCGAGATGATTCTTGAAGTCCTTAACAGCGTGATATGTTTGCTCCAACAGTGATGTCTAATCTGAAGATTGACTTCGTGAACGCCTGAAGGCGATATCAGAAAGTTCCTGTGGATTCAGATTTCCGTGTTGATGAATCAACGTGTGGCTGAAGACAAGGTTCCAAAGTTTGCAAGGTGATCCGTGTTGGCCTGAAGACCAATTCAGTTGCCCTAAGGTGATGATTGATTGCGATCAAGTGAATAGTTTTTCTTCTGACTGAAGTCGAGGATGTTTCTCCAGCTGAAGCGGAGTTTTGCCTGAAGGCAAAGTGTTTGAATCCCCGTAGAGTCATGAATGGCTCAGGATGCCACTTCTCTGACTGAAGTCACAGATTTCCCAAGCTGAAGCGAAGGTGCCTGAAGGCAAGGTTATCCCCAAGGTCATGAATGACCTAGGATTCATTTTTTCGGACTGAAGGCCGAAGTATATCCCTGACTGAAGTCACGGATACTCTATAGCAGAGGCGGAGTTGCCTGAAGGCAGGTCCATGTATCCTTGAAGGCCAAGGACCATTTTCTTTAGACTGAAGTCGAAGATACCTCCTGCAGAGTTGCCGACAGGCAAAAATTTCCATCCTTGAAGGCCAAGGATGCTTATCTTCAGAAATACTTGAAGATCTTTTCTAGCTGAAGCTGGAAGTGGCCAGGGGCCAGGGTTTCATATAGCTTTGATGCTGAAGTTCTATGGTGGGATCAGTGCAGTAGTATTTGGATGTTCGTTATGGTTCTGAGGGTGAACCCCAGATCAGAGAGTGCTTGTTTAAGTCCTTCATTCCCAGCAGAGTAGTTTCAAATACGCAAGTGTACCTTCTGTTCCAGTTACCAGGGGTGAACCCCAGGTCAAAGTTGTTCAGTGTTGTGTATGTTCGACGGCGAGGTTGAATGTTTGTTTTGACGGCGAGGTCAGATCATGTTTGTGTTCGACGGCGAAGTTGGATGTTTGTTTGACAGCGAGGTCAGACTCTTTAAATCCCCATCATAGATGATGTTTGTACGACGGTGATGTCGAGTGTCTCTCAGAGCAATGTTTGTTTCCAACGGCGATGTCAGAGTCGGTTGTCCAGCGGCGATGTTGGGTATGTAAAATGGTTTAGTCTTCCAGCGGCGATGTTGGGTATTTTGGTTGTCTGAAGGCAATATCAGAAGAATTTAATGTGGATAACTGACGGTGGTGTCAGATCAGTATTTCTCCAGCTAGTTGTTGTGCAGCTAGTATTGTAGTATTCGAAGATTTGTTCCCCGCAGAGTATCGTGTGCTCGGGCAGTTGGCAAATTTTCGGGTTTACTGGTATTCAACCGTCTCGCACCTTGATTGGCTGAGAGTCGTTCGCTCCTCACCCAGTCAGGTTCAAGCCGTTTGAATAGGGGCAGCTGTTGCACCCCAAAATTTGACCAACATTTATTTATCCATCAAGTGTTTGAAAGTTGATACCTTCATCAGAAAGTTCAAGAGATCCTCAGAGGAGTTGTTTGAAACCAAGATTGTGTGCTTCATAGCTTGAGAGTTGTGGGAGCTCCTCAGATGATTTTGAGACTTTGAGAGTGAACTTGAAGCTTTGAGAAAGCCTATGAGATGTCTTGAAAGCCATCATGAAGCCCAGAGAGGTCATTATGCAAGAATTCAGAAGATTCAACCATGAGTGGTAGAATTAGGGTTTTGACTGGGTCAACCCTGGGATAACTGAAGATTTGGAGAAGGTTGAGACCTAATCCAAGGGCCATGAGATCATGGAATGATGTATGGAGATGGTATAAAGATGATTCCTAGACCAACTCATCATGATTGAGGAGTTTGAGAAGTTTTGAGTTAGGGTTTCTAAGGAGTGTCAGTGAAAAAACCCTAATTTGATCCCTATCTTCCAGGCAGTTTTAGCTCAAGATGTGATTGATATCTCATCTTCCCCACAACATGAATGTTGTAGAGCTTGTTCTTAGATTTAATTTGAGTGGTAGAAGTCCTTGATAGGAGTTGCAGAGCTCAAGTTATGGTTTTGACAAATTACAGGTCAGCTGAGATGTGTGAATCTGGGTCCTTGAAAGTCACCCAACTTGCAGACAACTTTTGCCCTAGTAGGATGATTCCTATGATTTCTTGGTCAACATGAATGTTAAATAGAATCTTCTTAGATTTCTAGAGAGTACTAGAAGTCCTTGATAGGATTTGTAGAACTCAACTTATGGGTTGAACAAGACAGGGGTATTTTGGTCATTTGGTGATTATAGGTCATTTTAAGCAAAGGTCATATCTCCTATTTCCAAGCCTCAAATGAAAAAACTCAAAACATCAAAGTTGTTCAAAATGGGATTTTAAGCCTAGAAAAGTGGTCATGAGTTGTTGAAAGAGCTTGTAGCAAGGATTTACAAGATTGGGTAAAAATGACCTAAAAATGACTTATAAAGTAAATGGATCCAAGTTGGAATTTGGTTTGGGAGATCCACAAATCCAAAATAGGTCATCCAATATTTCATTTTGAATCCAAACATCATTTTAAAAACAATGGTTTATCCACATTTTTGAGTTTAGGCTTAAAAATTGGAGTTGCTTTGTAAATTTGTTTCTTGCATTTTAAGGCACCAAAAGAGAAAGTGAGAAAATGCTACATAAGGGTTTGAAATGCCTTGTTCTCATACCAATTACTCATTTAAGGAGATATTAAGTGGAAATGCATGGCTTATCATGAGTTTGCATGAGAATTACTAAATATGGAAAAATCAAAATCTCATTGCATGATACATTCTAGAAACTTCTTGGAATCTTCTACAAGCTTCTACACACTTCCATCCTTCTCTATAAATGCCCTAGAGTTGATCCATGGCAGGGTTGGTGATTCATTGTGCTTGCAAACCATAGTTTGATTCCATCACTCCAAATTGCATTTTGATTTCAAACTTCATCTAAACTTCATCAACTACCAAATTTCTTGTTACAATCATCTTCTACCATCATCATGGAGTAATAAGCCAGCAAGAACTAGTGGAATTAGTGGCTGTTTCATGTGATCCAAGTCTTCCCTCCAAGTTGCATGAAGAAGTGGCTAGAGTGATTCAAAGGGTGTTATCAAGAATTAGTGCATACAGAAGGCTCAACATCCATTGGAGATCCTTTGAAGTAAGTGACAAGAGCTGGATTGAAGGATAACCACCATTGCCATCATCAAGTGATAGGTATGCAATTTCAATCGAATCTCCTTATTTATCCAATATTAGAACATGTGGTTAGGATAAGATCAATTAGCAACCATTAGGGATGAATCCTGGCAAGTTTGAGCATGTTCTATGGAGTTTGAGATTTTGACATGTTACTTTAAAGAGCAAGAACAAGTTGTGTGTTAGGTTTCAATGATCATGTGATAGTGTAGAGTGATGAGGACAACATGTAGAACAAGTTTATACCATTGGAATTAAGCTTCATCGTGATTGATCTCAGAGAATTATGGTGGAACCTTAATGTTCATGCTTTCTGTTTGAGTGATATAAGAGGTTTCAGTGGAAATTATTGGCACCATTGTATTCTTGGAGAAAAATGGAGCATCTTTGCTCTTGGAAGTTTGGATTTTCATCGAGCAGGGAGGGAGAACGAAGGACCTGAAATTCGTGCATGAAATCTGTTGAAACTGAAAACCCTAGCTCACTTGGGGACGATGAGCCTCCATCGTTGGATTGTCCTGGATATTTGACTCATTAATCTCATCGCACAGCCACGGTTCAATTTCAGAAATGGAGGGAAAGACTCAAAGCCAAAACGCAGCATTCTGTTTTGTGATGAATCCTGGGCTGAATGCAGACTTGATACTCACACCCCCTCGCAAGGCCCAATCCAAAAATAAACTGAAAATGATTGCTATTCTCACCGTATCCGTTCCAATTTTCTGTTGATTTTTCATTTTGATTTTCTGAACGCGTGAGCCTAAGCTCAGTTTCTATTTGCACCCCAGGTTCTCAGCCCATCATAGATAATAATTGGGCGCTTCTACTTTTCTCACCCCCATCCCCTTTATTTCATTTTCTTTTATTTTTAATTCCTTTATATTTTCTTGCATATTAAAAAATTCACATAAAATTCAAAAATGATTATTTTTCACTTCTTGTTTTTTCCACATGTTCATAATCATGTCTAGAAAAATATCAATAAATAAAATTGGCATTTTATTTTCTTTTAATATTTTTAGTATATTTTTCATTTAAATAGCTTTTTAATTGATTTTAGTTGATACTCAATTTTGTAGAATTTCTTTTAGGACTTTCCCTTAGGATTTCTGAGCCATTCTTTTTGGCATAGTTAGGTATTGAATCATAGTTCATATAGGATTTAATTCATGATTTGTAGATTAAAACTTGATTAGTTTGTTTAGGCTAGCATTAGTGTACTCAAATTAGGGTTTTATTCACCATAAGTAGATTTGAACAATTTTGTTTTGGGTTTTATAGGCCAAATTAGTGTATGGGGAATATATGGGTTAAAGGTAGGTATGTATAGAATCCCCTAGAATTTTACTAGAATATTATATAGTATTTTAGTATTTTTAATTGGTTTTTGAATGTATGGTTAGTATGTGTGTTGCTTAAGGGCATAGTTTGTATTGTTTTGCTTTCTTTTCTTCTCCTTTGAGTGTGTGAGCCTCGAAGATTGAGTTGAAGACCTTGTGGATCATCATTGAAGACTTTGAAGACCTTGAGGAGGAGTTTAGTTAGCTTTTGTTTGTTCTGTTTATAGGATCATAAGTACATAGGTAGAGCTTTAGGTAGAATAATTCCATTCAATAAACAAGGAGTGTCTTGTTCACCTCCTCCCTTCTCTATGATATAAAGTCCCTTAAGGGTATTCACCTCTCTCCTTTGGAGAGATTAGTGACCTTGCCCTATAAGGTAGAACTTTGAGAGAGCCTTTCCTTTTGATGTTAAGTCCTTAATGGCATCCTTTGGAAGTCAGTGAGCACTTTAACATCCTCACCTCATCTTGTTGACTGAGTCTTGTTTGATGGAGCATTTGGGTTGTTGAAGATAAAGAAAGCAATAAAGAGTATTGAAGATTAAAGCCATGGAAGATAGAAGCTGAAGCTTTGAAGAGGATGATTCCCTGGAGATTGTTGAAGTCTGAAGACTTTGTGAAGATCAAGTTGATACTTGAAGATCCCTGAAGATAGTGAAGCCTGAAGGTGAAGCTGATCAAAGAAGCTGAAGCTTAAGGGAGAAGATGAGTTGATACTCATGTTGTAGGGTTGATACCTGGAAAGCAAGTGATCTTTGAAGTCTGAAGACTGAGTTGCTGCTGGAGGAGTTGAAGCTTTCTTCTGTTTTTCTTTTCTGTATTGTTTGTTTTGCTTGATTTGTCTGTTGCATTAGAGTAAGTTCATCTAGAATAAGTTCAGTATAGGAGCATGATTGCATTAGAGGTTGAGTTGCTCCCTCTGCTTGTATTGTTATTGTGTGGCTTTGCTTGCGGGTATTCGGTAGAGCCCAGCTCCCTTGCCCATGTGGTTTGTTTGCCTGATGGCATTTTCATTTCTTTTATCTGTATGATTGCAGTTTACTGTTCATTGCTTGATAGCATATTGTTTATTTTTTCAGTATGATTACTGTTATTTCATGACTGGCTTGAGGTCGAGACGAGCTTGTGGAGGCTGAAGCCCCACACACATTTCCTCCCTCACTTGCATTGCATGCATTTTACTGTTAAGCTGATGCTTTTGTCTGTTCTGGCGTATCATTGACATGATCCCTTAGGACTCTCATTTCCTTTATGAGGATTTGATGATAGAATCTTAGGTTGAAACCTATGCATGACAACTTCTAGGAGTTCCCTGTTCAAACCTCAACCATAGGATGAATCCATGGCATGATAACAGCAAGACTTGATAGTCTCCCTCCTAGTTGGGCTTGTTCTCTTCTCATCTCAAAACAGTTTAAGATACAGTAATCATGAATGATTTCTTTCGTACGTTACGAGCCTTAAGCTATCTGAGAAAGGATTGTGGGAGAGTTTCTTTCCCATGATCTGGATGTTTAGTATGGTACCCTTTGGGTGACATGCGACGCATTCACTCTCAGGTCATAGTCTCTAGTGCGGTTGAAATTGCAAACACAATAAAAAAACACTTCTTTCAAAATAGGAAATAACTCGTAGTTTCCCGAACTACGTTTGCTCTGATCTTCCATACAGTGTGGAAGTACGTAGGCATAGGATGCGACGTCCTAGCGAGCAACCTTTCCCCCGTAACCCTTCGTAGGCCGAACTACGTTGACTCTGATTTCTCATTCTCTGATGAGAATACGTAGGCATAAAGCGCGATGCTTTGCCGAGTCATTTTTCTTTCTTTTTTAGCCAGCCTTGATAGGTAGATAGAATAAAACCAACCCGTCCGAGTAAACAAACAAGCGTGGATCCCGTCGAGTACGACGGACGTGAGGGGTGCTAATACCTTCCCCTTGCGTAACCGACTCCTGAACCCAGACAATGGTTGCGACGACCTTGTCTTACCCTTTTTCGTCAGGTTTTTCCGATCGTTTCCTTTCCCGCTCTGAGGGATAAATAACGAAAGGTGGCGACTCTTCTGTCATGCCGGCACCTGCGCAAGCGACAATTATCATAATAACAATGCATATAATTATATATAAATGCACAAATACAAAATACATATGTTCCACATTTTCTCACCACAATACACTTTAAACGTCATATATGTCACAACATATGTTTTCCTAATTAAACACATTCATCAATTCATAAACATACATAACATGTTTATTCCACCAATGCATCATATAAAGATGATAATGCAACTCATAGAGACCGACTCACGACTCTATGCAAATGCAAATGCGGTACCGACTCATTCAGCAGGTTCAATTGAAGAACCAAAAGGAACCATCGCTCGTTACCGAAGTAACTCCCCGTCGGGCCTACGATGTTCACCCATCGCTCACACCCCACATGGGCACACGATGTTTCAAGATTGCTCACACCCCACAAGGGCACACAATTGTTCTGCAGATTCTCCATGGAATCAAGAATAAACCATCGCTCACACCCCACAAGGGCACACGATCGTTTCTGCAGATCCTCCTAGGGATCAAAATAAACCATCGCTCACACCCTACAAGGGCACACGAGGTTTCTGCAGATCCTCCATGGGATCAAGAATAAACCATCGCTCACACCCCACAAGGGCACACGAGGTTTCTACAGATCCTCCACGGGATCAAGACACAAGAATGCAATCATGATGCTACACACGCACAATGACTCTACGCACTCTTGAAATACACACATATACACAAAAATATTCAATTACGCATTACCCCACACAAGTACATACATTTATACACATAATTGCCAAACGGCCACATCTTACACTTTCATACAACAATCATATACACATACCATATGACTCATACAAACTCAACAACTCTCACAAATCCTCACGAGGATTACGGGTACATCGCTTATACCCCACAAGGAACAACTCCACAGTTATTCTACCCCGGTGATCACTACACTAGGAACGACACCTTGTCATTCTACCCCAATGAGTAAGGATCTCGCATGTTTACATACTCTCAGCGTCATTATCAATTACCAAGCAATGCACATATATCATACATATATTCTCATGCATACTTCACACATTATCATATTCATCATGCATTCATGTTTAATTCCAACAATACATATAATTGCCAAAGGCCATATTACACAATCTAGGATTCACGCCATAAGGCTACCCACAACATGTCTCATCTTAACACTACGCAAACTATTCACAAATATATATAATTAACATCATTGAACCAAACAATTAACCATTGGATGAAACACACAAGGAAACAACATGTTGTTACGCTCGCCACCTTGCTCGCCTAGCGAGTACTCGCTTTCTGTTCGCCTAGCGAACAAGCTCGCGAAGGAAAACAGAAACCTCTGACCTGATTCGCTACCCCACTCGCCACAGCGAATGCTCGCTACCCCTTCGCTACCAGCGAAGAACACCCCAAACCATTCTGCCCAAGTCTGGGACCATTCGCTACCGGCTCGCCACAGCGAATACCCAGCGAGTGCTCGCGACCCGCTTGCCTAGCGAACATGTTAGAGAGGGTCTGCAAACTCAGAATTTCCCCACTGTCCAAAACTCCGAAATCATCGAAATCCACCCGATTCAATCCCAACTCGTCTCAGTAGCCTTAGCCCAACATTCCTCGACAAAACTCTACTACTTATCCTCATTTTTAACCGTTAAAACTCGGTTTCTACCGATTAAACTTATTATGCCCTAGAATGGAAAATGAGGAAGAACAACCAAACAAATCCAAACAATCCCTACATAATTACATACATTGGTAAGATAACAATATTTCACACCATTACCTCGATTAATCGGAAGCCAGAAGTCGTTCTTGAGCTTTCCAAGCTTTCCTTTCTTTTTTCTTCTACTTTCTCTTCTTCCTCCACTTTCTTTTCATGTTTTCTATTTTACATTTTCGCTCTGCTCCCCCTTCATATATCCTTCCCTTCGGTTTCTCTCCAATTTATTTCTTCTCTCAAAATATTTACCAATTCCTTTTCTCATAAAATATCCCATCTCATCCTTAATTAGAGAATATCTAGTAAGTCCACATTATTCTATCAAATAGAATAAATCAGTTAAATCCAGTAATTCACTTAAATTACACAAACCAATTAATTAGTACCATTAATGAGTTATTGAAAATTGGGCTGTTACACAGAGCGTCTAAGTAGAGAAGTTTTGATCAAGTACTGATTAAACAGGAAAGTCTTAGTCTATAGGACAGAGCATGGAAAGTCTTATACTAGTGAGTATAAGCAATTGTAATCAGGTTGATTATGTGGAAATCTCTTGCGTGACAAGGTGGCTGGAATACTCTCAACTGAAGAGGAACTAAGATAATTGTTGTGTGTTCTTTGCTATTTTTATTTACTTTTGTTACATTTTCCGCTACATTCATTATCAGTTTCTGAACTCTGGTTCAGAAGTACAAAGATTTTGGAAACACAATTCAATTCCCCCCTTCTTGTTTATTTTTCTCACCTTTAAGGACAAAGATCTAAACCTTGTGGATTCTATTGAGAAATATTTGTTACTTCTTCTCAATTCAGACATATAGGTTGATCTACCTCAAATTATATTTGACCATTTGAAAAAAAAAACTCTTTCGTCTTTTCACATGGTGAATGCATTCTTCATTCCTTAAGGACGGGTTCTTTATGAACTATTGATCCAACAAGAAGTCGTCATAACATCAGAGAATGTTTATTCTAAAATATGGAGAGATAAGCTTGAAGCTATCTATGAGAGGTTTTAATGTTAGACATCTACAATATATGTCTAGTAACGGTTATTTTCTTGTATTAGGTAATCTTTTGATTTAATAAAAATAGTTTATGTCATTGTATGGTTTTAACGGTTATATGTGCATTTTTTATGTTGTTCAGAGAATAAAAAAATTAGAAATACAACTTAAGAAACTAGCAACATTCTCATTAAAAGATTGGTAGTTGTTATGTCCCTGTTAAGAATTTTCTAGACATTTGGATATGTTCTAAGGTATTCCATAGGCTCATTTAACATATTTAAAATGTTCAAGTAATCCTCATAATCTTCCTTGGCAAATTCAACCGCCTCCTTCCTCTAGAGATTTCCGTGTTTTTGCCTAGAAGTTTTTTTTCTTCTATGTGTTGCACCCCAAAATTTGACCAACAATTATTTATCCATCAAGTGTTTGCAGGTTGATACCTTCATCAGAAGGTTCAAGAGAATTGGTTGAAACCAGAGTTGTGTGTCTCCTAGCTTGAGAATTGTGGGAACTCCTCAGATGATTCAGAGACTTTGAGAATGAACTTGGAGGTTTGAGAAAGCTTATGAGATGTCTTGATAGCCATCATGAATCCCAGAGAAGTCATTGTGCAAGAGTTCAGAAGATTCAACCATGAATGGTAGAATTAGGGTTTTGACTGGGTTAACCCTAGGATAACTGAAAATTTGGAGAAGGTTGAGACCTAATCCAAGGGCCATCTGATCATGGAAGGATGTATTGAGATGTTATAAGGATGATTCCTAGACCAACTCATCATGATTGAGGAGTTTGAGAAGTTTTAAGCCAGGGTTTCTGAGGATTGTCAGTGAAAAAACCCTAATTTGATCCCTATCTCCCAGGCAGTTTTAGCTCTAGATGTGATTGATATCTCATCTTCCCCACAACATGAATGTAGAGCTTGTTCTTAGCTTTAATTTTAGTGGTGGAAGTCCTTGATAGGAGTTGCAGAGCTCAAGTTATGGTTTTGACAAATTACAGGTCAGCTGAGGTGTGTGAATCTGGGTCCTTGAAAGTCACCCAACTTGCAGACAACTTTTGCCCTAGTAGGATGATTCTTATGATCTCTTGGTCAACATGAATGTTGAAAGGCATCTTCTTAGCTTTAATTTTAGTGGTAGAAGTCCTTGATAGGATTTGTGGAACTCAACTTATGGTTGGAACAAGACAGGGGTATTTTGGTCATTTGGCAGTTATAGGTCATTTTAAGCAAAGGCCATATCTCCTATTTCCAAGCCTCAAATGGAAAAACTCAAAACATGAAAGTTGTTCAAAATGGCATTTTAAGCCTAGAAAGAAGGTCATGAATTGTGGGAAAGGCTCATAGCATGGAATGACAAAGTTTGGTAAATTTGAACTAAAAATGGCATATAAGTTGATTCAAGTGAATTTGAAAATTGGTTTGGAAGATCTAGGAATCCAAAATAGGTCATCCAATATATCATTTTGATTGGAAACATCATTTTGAAGGCAATGGTTTTAACACATTTTTCATTTGAGGTTCAAAAATGGGACATGCTTTGTAATATTGAAACTTGCATTATAAGGCACCTTTGGAAATTTTAACACAAGGCAAGAAAAAGGCTTGTAATTGCTCATATCTTCTCAATATATCTTATGATGAGATTTTAAAGCCAATTTGCAAGGCATAAGGCATGATACATGAGATTTTCAATTTACCATCACATGAAAATCCAAGCTTTTCTAGCACTTTCTAGATGAATCTAGAAGTTTCCATGGATTATTATAAAAAGGGTGGATCAAAGTGTGATTAAAGGTTGGCAAGGTTGGTGAAGAGAGTGAGAGGAGAGAGAGATATTCAAGGGTGAATTCCATTGCAAGCAAGCTTCGAATCTCATGCTACAAGCCTACACACTCCAAATTGTTGCAAACAGAACTCACACCAACATCTAAGGATCATTGTGAAGAGGCTGCAAGCATTGAATCAAGCCATAGCTACACCTGCCATAGCCAAGAAACAGGTCTGCACTTTTCCTTCTATCTCCTTAATTATGCATGAATAGATCAGAATTCTAGGTTAGAATTAACAAGGATGAGTAGGTGATGATATCCAGTGAGTTTGAGAGCCATCCATGGAGTTTGATCTTAGGGCAGTGAATCTTTGGTGACCAAGAACTCTTAGCCTAGTGAGTATTAATCTTAGTGTGATAGTATGCTAGAACTGGGGTAACATGAGGAGCACGTTAGTACCAAGAAGTCCAAGAACCAGCAAGGTGCATGACAGTGGAAATTTGTGTGCCATAGGGTTTCTAGCTATCGGTTTGGCCATTAGAGTGAGTCTTGATCGAAGATATTGGCATGATCGTGTTCCTGGGAGAAATTGGAGCAAGTTAGTAGTTTACAAAATTGCGTTTGGTGTTAAGATGAGGGAGTACGATGGAGGAGAATCTGGCGCGTGATGTATGTTCATGGAGGTGCTGCAAACCCTAGCAAGCACTCAAGGTTGAAGACAAGTCCAGCACCGTTGGATTGGACCAGGACTCATTGACTGGGAGAGGGATCCGAGGGCCACGATTTAAAGGAAATTGAGAGGGAAAGCTGGGAATTGAAACGCTGCGTTTCATTAAACGCAGCGTCTGGGCTTAATATATTCTCTTCTATCCGCACCCCCCCTGATTCAGCCCATCTAATAATGAACTGGGGCGCTCTTCTATCCACACCCCCTCCCCTTTAATTGATTTCTTTTACTTTTTTAATTCCTTTATATTTTCTTGCATTTATAAAATTCATAAAAAATAGAAAAATGAATATTTTTTGATAATTGTTTTTTTCATATGTTAATAAATATGTCTAGAAAAATATAGATAAATAAAATTTCCATTTTATTTTCTTTTAATATTTTTAGTATATTTTTCTTTTAAATAGCTTTTTAATATGTTTAGTTTGGTATCCAATTTTGTAGAATTTCTTTTAGGACTTTCCCTTAGGATTTTTAACTCATTCTTTTTGGTGTGATTAGATATTGAATCATAGTTCCCCATAGGATTTAATTATTGATTTTTAGATTAAAATTTGATTAGTTTAATCAGGTTAGCATTAGGGTATCCTAATTAGGGTTTATGTTATGCATAGGTAAGGAAATTCATTTTCTTTAGATAGTCTTGTCTTGATTTTTGGGTAGAGGCATATGTGGATGTTATGGGTAGATGTTGTAGACCCTTGTGAATAATTGTTAGAATTTTTCCCCTTGTTTTAGTATTTTTAGGCATTTTCTGAAGTTGACTGATGATTTTGTCTGTCCTGTGGTTATCTGTTTATCTCTGGGGTTTATTTTGGGGAATTTGTTGTGGGGCTTAGTTTATTTTGAAGATCTTGTTGGAGAGCATGATGAAGAGAAGATTGTAGATCAAGACTCAGAGACCCAGAGCTTGGTTTATTCCCTGTCTGTGAGGTTTGAGATCCTGAAGTTTGAAGGAAGTTCCTGGTACTTTCCTGAGGAAGGCACCATGAATGACTTTCATTCTTTCTTCTCACCTCTTTCTTAAGTATCCAATGATGTTGGAGCCAGCGTGTGAGTTTAATTTCTCCTGAGGAGGAATGTAAACTGATCACATGTTGTTGAGCCACATGGGATACAATTCCTAAGTGGAAGCCTCCTAGTACTTTCCTGAGGAAGGTCCTATGAGTCTGTTCATTTAGTTCCACTAGTTTATCTAGGATTTCTTAAGTATCCAATGATGTTGGAGCCAGCTTGTGAGTTTAATTTCTCCTGAGGAGGAATGTAAACTGATCACATGTTGTTGAGCCACATGGGATACAATTCCTAAGTGGAAGCCTCCTAGTACTTTCCTGAGGAAGGTCCTATGAGTCTGTTCATTTAGTTCCACTAGTTCAGATAGGATTTTCTAAGTATCCAGTGATGTTGGAGCCTGCTTGTGAGTTTAATTTCTCCTGAGGAGGAATGTAAACTGATCACAGTGGTTGAGCCACATAGGATATGACTCCTGAGTACACACCTCCTAGTGCTTTCCTGAGGAAGACACTATGAGTCTGCTTACTTAGCTCCCTTTCTTTGGTAAGCTTGTTTTGAAGCTTAAAGACTGGGATTGTTTTCTCTTGTTTAGGGTTTTGCTTTAGGGCTTTGCTTAGATTTGATCAGGATTCAGTTCTGTTTTAGGGTTAGGATTAGAGAGTAGAGGTAGATGATTCTTTCTCAAGCATGTGTTTTGTTTGCCTGATGGCACTTCATTTCTTTTATCTGTATATTGCTTGACAGCATGTTGTTTATCTTCAGTATGATTACTGTTATTTCATGTCTGGCTTGAGGTTGAGATGAGCTTGTGGAGGCTGAAGCCCCACACACATTTCCTCCCTCACTTGCATTGCATGCATTTTACTGTTAAAGCTGATGCTTTTGTCTGTTTTAGTGTATCATTGACATGATCCCTTAGGACTCTCATTTCCTTTGATAAGGATTTGATGATAGACTTTTAGGTTGAAACCTATGCATGACAACATCTAGGAGTTCCCTGTTCAAACCTCAACCATAGGATGAATCCATGGCATGATAACAGTAGGACTTGATAGTCTCCCTCCTAGTTGGGCCTGTTCTCTTCTCATCTCAAAGCAGTTTAAGATACAGTAATCATGAATGATTTCTTTCGTACGTTACGAGCCTTAAGCTATCTGAGATTAGATGTTTAGTATGGTACCCTTTGGGTGACATGCGGCGCATTCACTCTCAGGTCATAGTCTCTAGTGCGGTTGAAATTGCAAACACAATAAAAAACACTTCTTTCAGGAGATAAACCGTAGTTTCCCGAACTACGTTTGCTCTGATCTTCCATGCTGTGTGGAAGTACGTAGGCATAGGATGCGACGTCCTAGCGAGCAACCTTTCCCCCATAACCCTTCGTAGGCCGAACTATGTTGACTCTGATTTCTCATTCTCTGATGAGAATACGTAGGCATAAAGCGCGACGCTTTGCCGAGTCATTTTTCTTTTCTTTTTCAGCCAACCTTGATAGGTAGATAGATTATAACCAACTCGTCCAAGTAAACAAACAAGCGTGGATCCCGTCGAGTACGACGGACGCGAGGGGTGCTAATACCTTCCCCTTGCGTAACCGACTCCCAAACCCAGACAATGGTTGCGATGACCTTGTCTTACCCTTTTTCGTCAGGTTTTTCCGATCGTTTCCTTTCCTGCTCTGAGGGATAAATAACGAAAGGTGGCGACTCTTATGTCATGCCGGCACCTTATTTTCGCGCAAGCGACAGCTGGCGACTCTGCTGGGGACATGAACCCAAAATCTCTGGTTCTTCGGTTCCCTATGAGAGTCAATCCTATCGTTTGTGTGTTTGCTTGTTGGGTTGCGTTTATTTATCGCATTTTTACTTCCCGCACTTTATTTCCCGCATGTTATTTCCAGTTTGATATGATTATCCGTGCTGCTGTGGGAGAGGGATGTTACTATGAGTGAGAAGCCGGACCTGGGCTTGAGTGTACACCTAGATATAGTTGCGGAGAAGTAGTAGACGAACCTGTCTGCTGAGCAGGCACAGTTCCCTACGAAAATCTGCGCTCAGACGAGGTTCTCGCAGAGGTGCTCCTTTCCGGTCCTGAGGATCTGAGGGGAGTCCAGACGTGAGGATTGTCGACTCTGGGGACCGATCATTTGGAAGTCAGCTAAGTGAGGCCTCTTCATGACTTGATGATACCACTCCTTCTAGGAATCATATCGTCACTCATGAAAGTCTGTGACGCTGATGACCGCATAGGATGTCGTACCTTTGTCTGTGGATTAGGTCCATACCTGTGAGTGGGATTGGGTTATTGCAGGGAACTTTGACCTTCAGACCACCTGGTTTTCTTGACAGTGAATCAGTTACGTTGGTATCAGGGTTCTCAGTATCAGATGTGACTGTTTTTGATAGAGCGAGTTTTTGATCAGAGGATTTTATCATCGGGTGTATGTTTGTTCCTGATAGAGCAGATTTCGATCAGAGTATTGTCATCAGAGGTTTGTCCTAGTTGGAGCAGATTTTGAGTGGGGTCTGAAGATCTCATCGGCAGCTGTGTGTTTGTTCTTGATAGGGCAGATTTTGAGTGGGGTCTGAAGATCTCATCAGCAGCTGTGTGTTTGTTCTTGATAGGGCAGATCTTGATTTGGGGGTCTGAAGACTTCAGCAACAGATATTTCTTGACTGTGCACCCGGGGTCCTTATTATCAGGCACTTACTCTTGACAGAGCAGAATTTGGATCTCGATCCTATCAGATGGTTATTTTCAGCAGATCAGATCAGTGGTTTTACACCGGGGTTTCCTTCTCATCAGTGACTGTCGATACCGAATCTCCACAGCAGCCACCTGGATATATTGTTGCATGCCTGCATTTTGCATTAGTTTGCATAATCATTCGCATTCCATTGGCGTGTGTCTGTGACAGGTACCGTTTCCCGATCCAGGATCTCTCGCTTCTTATTGTGTTATTACAGCAAGACTATTGCGTACGAGTTCTCGATCCCTGATGTGTCGGAGTTGGCTATCACCAATGCTATAGGCTTCCTGTGTATATGTGAGATTGCTGTTTCCATGATGGGGCCCAGATTCCCCTCCTTATTATTGTCAGCACTGGTACTAAGGCGCCAGGATCGGGGGAAACCTCTCAAGCACACAGACACACGCATACATCTGCATAAAGCATTTTGCATGACATACATTTTGTGGCTTTTCCTAACCTTTAATTTTGACAGGTTTTTCAGGTACACAGGTTCCGGGCTGCTTTCGATCTCCAGGATTGATCAAAAACTCATCCACCGTTACTCAACTCGCGCTAATCAGACAAGGATAATGGACCAGGTGCAGTCAGATGTTCAAGAGCTCCGTGAACGGATGGATCGTTTTATGGAACTGATGCAAGTAGTCGCGAATGGTCAGGACCAGCTTCGTACTTTGGTTCAACCTCTGATCTCCAGGGTTGACAGTAATGGCATACTGCATGGAGGGGCCGTGCCTACTCCTCCTCCAGTGGACGCTCCACAGAATGTTGTTCCTATTGCGGGGGGCAACGGCAGTGCTAACGGCAATCTGATGACTAATCTCGGACTCAATGCGGCAGGCGTCGGCAATGGTAGTCTGGGAGCCAATGTTAACATAGGGCCGATCAACGGCAATGCTGGTGCAGGAAATCTGTTGGTGCCTCAACCGTGGCTGGAGGACCATCAGGATGACGTATTTTCTCAGAGAGGTGTAGAAGCAGAGTTGAATGCTGAAGCTCGACTCCGGTTCAAAGCACTGGAAGACAAGATGAGAGACATCGAAAATCAGAACACATTGGGCGTTGATATGTCCAAGCTAGGGTTGATTGCTGACTTTAAAGTACCTCACAAGTTCAAGGTGCCTACCTTTGAGAAGTATAAGGGTACTACTTGCCCCCGGGTCCACCTCCGATCTTATTATAGAAAGATGTCCGCCTATTCTGACGATGAGAAGCTGCTGATGCACTTCTTTCAGGATAGCCTTTCTGGTCCATCACTCGAATGGTATATGGGCCTGGAGCCCGCTACTGTGCGCACCTGGAAAGATCTTGCAGAAGCGTTCGTCCTCCACTATCAATACAATAGCGACTTGGCTCCCAATCGAGTTCAGCTTCAGAATCTCTCGCAGAGGAACAATGAAAGCTTTAAAGAGTACGCCCAGCGGTGGTGTGAATTGGCTGCTCGGGTCCAACCGCCGATGGTTGAGCGTGAGCTAGTGCAAATGTTCGTGGCTACCCTTCCTGGAATCTACTATGAAAAGCTGGTCAGTGGCATGTCTGGAACATTCTCGGCTCTCATCACTATGGGCGAGCATGTTGAGAACGGTATAAAGATCGGAAAAATTCAGGGCGAATCATCCTCAGCTGGAGGAAGTAGCAAGAAACCTTACGCTGGCAAGCGTCGAGAGGGAGATGCCAGCGCTGTCACTAATGCTCGGAGAAAGGGCAAGGGCCCTCAGCCTCAGATTGCTAGCATAAATATCCCAGCTGTTACACCGCAGCCGCAGCAGCAGCAGCAGCAGCCTCAGCAGCAGAATCAGCAGGGGTATAGAAGATATCAGAATCGGGCTCCTCTGACAAATCGCCATTTTGAAACTCCACCTATGTCGTATGCACAGCTTCTGCAAACGTTGCTTCAGCTCCAATTAGTTCAAAAGAGGACAATGGCTCCCTTAACAGGGGCACCACCACCGGGGTATGATGCCAGTGCTACTTGTGAGTTCCATACTGGGGCACCAGGCCATACGATTGAGAATTGTAAAGCTTTTAAGCACAAAGTGCAGGACTTGGTGGACGCCAAGGTTATCAACTTTTCTGACAGTGTGCCCAACGTCACCAAAAACCTGATGCCTCATCATAAGGGGGGCGGAGTGAATGCTGTTATCACTGAAGAGAGTGCGGACTTGCTGACCGATGTTAAAGACTTGAAAGCGCCGCTTAGTTTTGTCAAGGCTAAGTTGCTGAAGAAGGGTTTTTTTCCTGGATGTGGAGAATTATGTATGGCTTGCGCTACACTTCCTGACGGGTGTGAGCAGCTGATCGAAGGTATCCAAAGTCTGATGTCCGAGGGTATTTTGCAATTCAGCCGGAGCGTTGAAAGTGTATCAGGGGAGGTTGTGCTGAGACAGGCAGATGAAGTCGCTACCATTACTATTCCTCGTCACCCTATTACTATTTTCGCGCCCCGACCGCCTACCATTACTATCACCAGGGCCGGACCGATCCCATTCGAAAGCACTAATGCCGTTCCATGGCATTATGGCGCCGAAGTTTACTGCAATGGTCAGAAGATAGAGCTTGAGCCATTCGGATCGACTGTGCAGAATCTTACCGGAGTCAGTGGCATTACTAGAAGCGGTAGAGTGTTTGCGCCAGCGGAGGTTGCAGCAGAGAAAGTGGTCAGGGCTGATGCTGTTGATAAGGGTAAAGGTAAAGCTGTCGAGGAGGTCCCTTCTGGGGCAGAAAAAGATTTGCTGGTTAAAGATGCTGAAGAGTTCATGCGACTAATCAAGAAGAGCGACTACAAAATTGTAGATCATCTTCATCAGACTCCGTCAAAGATCTCTATTCTTAACCTGTTGCTGTGTTCTGAAGCACACCGCAACGCATTACTAAAGGTATTGAATGCTGCATACGTGCCGCAGGAGATATCAGTAAATCAGTTGGAGGAGGTGGTGGCCCATGTCAATGCTGGTAATGGGCTGGGGTTCACAGATCTAGAGCTGACTCCTAAAGGAAGAGACCACAACAACGCCTTGCACGTCTCAATAGAGTGCAGAGGCACTATTATGTCGCATGTCCTGGTAGATACGGGTTCATCGCTTAATGTGCTTCCTAAGAAAGCACTAATGAAGTTAGATACCCGTGGGTTGCTTTGCACGCCCAGTGACCTGGTGGTAAAAGCCTTTGATGGGACTAAGCGCCACGTCTTCGGAGAGTTGACCCTGCCAATCCAAGTTGGTCCAGAGACGTTTAATACGGTTTTCTATATCATGGATATCATGCCCGCCTACAGTTGCCTCTTAGGTCGGCCATGGATCCATTCTGCTGGTGCCGTGACGTCCACGCTGCATCAAAAGCTTAAATATGCTGTCGGGGGCAGCATAGTAACCGTCTGTGGTGAGGAGGACATTATGGTGAGCCACTTGTCGTCCTTTAAATATGTTGAAATGGATGGCGAAATCCATGAAACGCTCTGCCAAGCATTTGAAACCGTCAAGTTGAAAGAGGTAGCTCCTGTCGTCGCAGAGGAGCCAGAGATGAATCTCTCCTCGTTTAAGGAAGCTCGGGCCGTTGTCGAAGCCGGTTCCACCCCAGGCTGGGGGCATGTCTTGGATATACCAATCAAGCAGGATAGGTTTGGATTGGGGTATTCTCCTGGAGCTGAAGCTTCATCTTCTTCTGGCAGCTCATCTCGTGGGAAAGGGCCGATCCTATTCACCAAGGGGGGAGTAATTTTCGAGAGCATCAATGCAGCGTCTGAGGACAGCGGGGATAGCGATTGCGATCTTGACGCCTGGATGCAGCCAAGCAAGTCGGGCGAGCGCCTCAACAATTGGACCATCAAGGAGATTATCAAGCTGACAAGTGAAGAGTAATGATTTGCTTTTTACGATCTTTGTACAACCCTATGTCCTGCCCGGGGCATAGTGGTTTTACTGTCAGGGCCTTGTTGGATTATGTGTATGCATTTTGTTAATAAATAAAAGGCGTTTTCTTCGTACTCAAATATTGTGTTCTCTATTATTCCTGTTTTATTTTTATTCTGAAAAACAACAAAATGGCAACGAGGCTTGTGCTAACATGCATATTCTTGCTTTAAACTTAACCCTTATTATTGCAGGATCCACATAACAGACGACATCGACTCTGGACCCTCTACGGCTCACTACGACTTTGATTGCCCGATCTATCAAGCCGAGGATGAGATTGATGAAGACGAGGACCTTCCGGAAGAGTTGGCCCGCTTGTTGCGACAAGAAGAAAAGGTTATTCTGCCTCACGAGGAGGATATTGAGATTGTAAATCTGGGTTCTGAGGAGCTCGTCAGAAATGTCAAAGTAGGGGCTGCGCTGCAGAATGATGTCAAGCATAGACTGGTCGAGATGCTTCGAGAGTATAGTGACGTCTTTGCTTGGTCATACGAAGATATGCCTGGACTTGACACGGATATCGTGGTTCATCGCTTGCCGTTGCGAGAAGATTGCCCTCCAGTCAAGCAGAAGCTTAGGAGGACGAGACCAGACATGGCTGTAAAAATCAAAGAAGAAGTCCAGAAGCAGTTGGACGCAGGATTTCTAGCCGTTACCACTTACCCTCCGTGGGTCGCCAACATAGTGCCTGTACCGAAGAAGGACGGTAAGGTACGCATGTGCGTCGATTATCGGGATTTGAATAGGGCGAGCCCTAAGGATGATTTCCCGTTGCCTCACATCGATGTGTTGGTCGACAACACAGCCCAGTTTTCCGTGTTTTCATTCATGGATGGCTTCTCCGGTTACAATCAGATTAAGATGGCACCGAAGGACATGGAGAAAACGACGTTCATCACCCCCTGGGGAACATTTTGCTATAAGGTAATGCCCTTCGGTCTGAAGAACGCAGGGGCCACTTACCAGCGAGCAATGGTAACTTTGTTTCATGATATGATTCATCATGAGATCGAGGTCTATGTTGATGACATGATTGCAAAGTCCCAAACGGAGGAAGAGCATCTGGTCAACTTATTGAAGCTGTTTGAGAGGCTTAGGAAGTTCAGGCTGAGGCTGAATCCTAACAAATGCACTTTTGGAGTGTGGTCCGGAAAGTTATTGGGGTTTATCGTTAGTGAACGGGGTATTGAAGTTGATCCTGCGAAAATAAAAGCTATTCAAGAAATGCCAGCGCCGAAAACAGAAAAAGAAGTTCGTGGTTTCTTGGGCCGAATAAACTACATTGCAAGGTTTATCTCTCAGCTCACGGCCACTTGTGAACCGATGTTCAAGCTCTTAAAGAAAGATCAGGCTATTACTTGGAATGAGGATTGCCAGAAGGCATTTGACAAAATAAAGCAGTATCTTCAAGAACCTCTAATCTTGATACCCCCAGTGGCTGGACGGCCATTAATCATGTACCTGACGGTTCTAGAGAATAGTATGGGGTGTGTTCTCAGTCAGCACGACGAGACAGGCAGAAAGGAGCATGCCATTTACTATTTGAGTAAAAAGTTCACTGAATGTGAATCTCGATACTCGATGCTGGAGAAGACGTGTTGTGCATTAGCTTGGGCCGCCAAACGTCTACGACAGTATATGCTCAACCACACCACTATGCTAATTTCGAAGATGGATCCGATCAAGTACGTCTTCGAGAAGCAGGCTCTTTCGGGCAGGATTGCCAGATGGCAAATGGTGTTAACGGAATATGATATTCAGTACGTCTCCCAGAAAGCCATTAAGGGAAGCGTATTGTCTGATTACCTTGCCGAACAGCCAATCGAAGACTACCAGCCGATGAAGTTCGAATTCCGTGACGAGGATATTATGTTTCTCAAAGCGAAGGATTGCGATGAGCCATTGCCCGATGAGGGGCCAGATAGGAAGTCTCAGTGGAAGTTGATATTCGACGGAGCGGTTAATTCCTATGGAAGTGGTATCGGGGCTATCATCACGACTCCTCACGGATCCCACATCCCGTTTACTGCGAGACTGACGTTTCCAGTTACCAACAATGAAGCAGAGTATGAAGCATGTATTATGGGTCTAGAAGAGGCAATTGATTTGAGAATCAAGAATCTAGACATATATGGTGACTCAGCGCTTGTAATCAATCAGATCAAAGGGGAGTGGGAAACTCGTCAAGCGAATTTAGTGCCATACATGAATTATGCCAGGAGGATGCTTCTGTTCTTCGACTGAGTGTAACTTCATCATGTACCCAGGGCTGAAAATCAGATGGCTGATGCCTTAGCCACGTTGGCTTTAATGTATAAAGTCAATTATTGGAATGAGGCTCCAAGAATTGTACTTTCGCGTCTTGACAGACCGGCATTTGTCTTTGTAATCGAGGATGTCGCCGACGGCAAGCCATGGTTCCACGACATCCAGACCTTCCTTATGACTAAGGAGTATCCCGCGGGTGCGTCAACCCAGGATAAGAAGACTTTAAGGAGGCTATCTGGAAACTTTTATCTCAATCCTGATGGAGTGTTGTATAAGAGAAACCACGATCTCGTGCTACTCAGATGCGTAGATGAGAAAGAGGCAAGTATGCTCATGGAAGAAGTCCATGAGGGCACATTTGGTACGCACGCCGACGGGCATGCCATGACGAGAAAGATCCTGAGAGCAGGATATTACTGGTTGACTATGAAGTCGGATTGCTTCAGATTCGCGAAGAAATGTCATAAATGCCAGATTTATGCGGATAAAGTTCATGTGCCGCCGTTAGGGCTGGAAATGAGTCAAGTCGAGTCGAACTCACCTCAGCTCGGCTCGACTCGTTAAGGATTGTTCGAGTTCGAGTTCGAGTTCGAGTTTAACACGAACTTTTTTTTAAGCTCAAACTCGACTCGTTATAAGTTCACGAACAGTTCGGTTCGACTCGTTAGGTTCATCTCATTAGGTTCAACTCACATGATTCACGGACTTAAAAACTATTTTTCTAAATATATATATTTTTTAGTATATTTGACATTTTATATAAATATATTTTTTAAAAATAAAATATTAAAATAAAATAAAAGTTATCATATTGAAATTTAACTTTATCTTCGAAATCTACTAATTCAAAACCTACACAACTTTCAAGAGATACATTTGAGAGTCTAATTCAAAAACTACTAAATTGAAGATTAAATTTGTCTAAGATTTGGAGTAAATATTTAAACCTAATATTAAAGACAGTATAATTCTTCTCATATGTAATCGAGTTGACTCATGAACCTAACGAGTCGAACTATGTATAGTTCAAGTTCAGCTCATTTAGTTAACAAACTTAATTTTTCGCTCATACTCAACTCATTTGGTTCATGAACCTAGTTCAACGATTTAATTTTCGAATCGAATTCCGAACTATTTTCGAGCTGGTTCGGTTCATTGCCAGCCCTAGCCGCCGTGCCCATTGAATGTCATGTCCTCCCCTTGGCCGTTCTCCATGTGGGGCATCGACATGATAGGTAAGATCGAGCCCACCGCGTCCAATGGTCATCGTTTCATTCTGGTAGCTATCGACTACTTCACCAAATGGGTGGAGGCAGCCTCGTACGCTAATGTGACCAAGCAGGTGGTAGCTAAATTCATAAAGAGGGACATCATCTGTCGCTATGGAATTCCCGAGCGGATCATTACTGATAATGGCTCGAATTTGAATAACAAGATGATGAAGGAGCTGTGCCAGAGCTTCAAGATTGAACACCACAACTCATCTCCTTATCGGCCGAAGATGAATGGCGCTGTTGAGGCCGCCAACAAGAACATCAATAAGATTGTTCAAAAGATGGTTGTGACGTACAAAGATTGGCACGAGATGCTGCCGTTTGCCTTGCACGGTTATCGTACGACGGTGCGTACGTCGACCGGGGCAACTCCTTTCTCCTTGGTGTACGGTATGGAAGTTGTCCTACCGTTAGAAGTGGAGATTCCTTCTTTGCGAGTTTTGGTTGACGTGAAATTCGATGAGGCAGAATGGATTACGAATCGTTTGAACCAACTCAGCCTGATGGATGAGAAGAGGTTAGCATCGATTGCATTTGGTCGCCTGTACCAAAGCCGAATGAAGAAAGCTTATGATAAGAAGGTGTGTCCTCGAAGCTTTCAGACGGGTGATCTCGTCCTGAAGAAGATTCTTCCGCCACATTCCGATCACCGGGGCAAGTGGACTCCGAATTACGAAGGGCCGTATGTCGTCAGCAAGGTCTTCTCAGGAGGAGCTTTGTTGTTATCCACGATGGATGGTGAAGATTTTGCATCCCCGGTGAACGCGGGCGCAGTTAAAAAATACTTTGCTTGAAAGAGACCCGCTGGACAAAAAAGAAAGAGTCCAAGCAAAAAAGGGGCATCCCGGCGAACCAAAAACAGATTAAAAGGTTCGGGCAAAAATTAGGGATATATTGAAAGAACGTACACCCGCGAAGTCGAAAACCTACACTGGGCGGCTTCGGCAAAAAAGGGTATCCCGGTGAACTGAAAACCCGTAAAGAGCGGTTCACGCAAAAGTTAGGGATTTGAATAAGCAAATGACTGCGTTCCGCGTGTGGACTTTCATTATTTAGTGGTTTGGAGGACCTGAGGGCCGTTTATCTGAATCAATCTCTTCCGAAGCTGAAGCGTCGGAGAAGTATCGAAGTCGAGTGGGTCTTAGAGGGATCAACTCATGGTGTTCGTCTACGCCTCGTTGCCAACATTTGTATATACTGATGTATATTTATGTTTTATTTTTGCGCGGCTTCCTCATTCCAGGAGCTTGTCTCTGTTGTAAAACATTTTTGCCCATTCAGGGGTTCACCATCAATAAAATGCACATTATTCAGCAATTCTGCTTGTCTATTTAGCATTTATCTATTTTGTTTGCGAATGAAAACGCCGATGTTTTTTAATAAAATACGCATACATAAACTTACGGGCCTAGGCCCATTGATTGTTGAAACAATTAATTAATTGAATATTGTCACGAGATAATAACCTGGATAGGCCCCTTTGAGGAGAGTATCTTGTCTGTTTGTTTGTGTTGTTGCAGGTGTAGAACTTTCCAGCAGATGTGCCGTGCGCATCCCCGAAGCAGGGCGAGCCCTCCTTCTCCAGCAGAGTTCAGTAGTCTCTCCTCCGCAGAATCTGAGCGCAGAATAGTGAACATTGATATGTCTCCCCAGGCAGAGATGATTCTTTTCCCCAAGCAGACGCACCCTGAAGGAACGTCATCTCATCAGCTGAGCCAAGGGCCGAAGCTCATGTCCCCAGCACCGGGTCACAAGTGCAGATTTCGGGTGCCGAAGCTCGTGTTTTCCCCAGTAAAGTCGCCGAAGCAGGATTCTTTCCCCAGCACCGGGTCACAAGTGCAGGTTTTATAGGAAATTGTTCGTACGCCGAAGTATGCCGCGACTGACGGTGCCAGACTGAAGTCTCCTGCGGAATTGAGATTCCCCATCAGAGCCGTATTCTCTCCCGAAGTCGGATGATTCCCTCTTCCCCCAGTAAAGTGTTGGAACAACTGATGTTGTATTCCCCTGCAGAGTTGTACTCTCCCCCGAAGTCAGATGATTCTTTCTTCCCCAGCGAAATTGAAATTTCGCACCAGAGTCGTACTCTCCAGTGAAGTAGAATGATTTCTCTCCCCGGCTGAGTCCGCAAACCCCCCCAGGAGGGCCAAATCCTTGGAAGCAGTTGGGACCTTGAATGGATGTTCCCTAGCAGAGCATTGAGCAGCTGACGCTGTATCTCCCCCAGAGTCGCACTCTCTCCAGCGAAGCAGAATGACTTCTCCTTCCTCAGCCGAGTTTGCAGATGTCCAAGAGAGCCGAATCCTTGGAAGATGATCAGATCATGATTGGTTTTTCCCCAGTGGAGTGTGAAGCAGCTGAAGTTGTTTCCCCACAGAGTTATCATCCCCAGAAGAGTAGCCAGGGCGGCCACGCAGTTTATTCTCGCAATGGATATCAGCGGGTCCAAGTTCTCGTAGAGCCTCGTTCCCCTGCAGCAGATCAACTGAAGTTGTTTTCCATGCAGCAGTCCGCGGAAGATCATTTCCCCAGGCGGAGTCCAATTGATATTGGCGTGTCCATGTTCTCCTCAGCAGGATGATTCCTCTATCTGAGTAGCTCTTTCTCCTTGATAGGAGAATCTCCCCTCGGCATTTATTTTGCTGACGGGATCGCATCATTACGCATGACTGCATAACATTTAACACTGCCTAGCATTGTGCATGATTGCATAACATTGTGCATGATTGCATAGCATTGTGCATGATTGCACAGCATTTAGCATAAACGCATAGCATTCCCACTATGTGGAGCATGGCGCAGAAGCATACGCATCATAAACAGGATCTAGGTTATCATCATTCTTGTTTTACAGGAGTTCCACCGAAGGATTAGCTGCTCAAGATGATTCCTGACGTTCTCCCCAACGAGGTCGCTTTCTTAAGATGATTCTTAAGACCCCGGTGTAATCCCCACAGTCGCTCGCTCAAGATGATTTTTGAGATCCCCAGCGAAGTCTTCAGTTCAAGACGATTCTTGAATTCCTCAGCAGAGCCGTTTGCTTAAGATGACTCTTAAGACCTCAGCGCAATTTCCCGAGTTGTTTGCTTAGGATGATTCTTGAGCTCCCCAATAGCGTCCCCAGCAAGAGTTGCCCAGGAAGATTCCTGGAATACAAAGCAGAATGAAGTCTCCAGAAAGGTTATCAGTTCAGGATGATTCTTGAAGGTGCCCCAACGGAGTTGTTTGTTCAAGATGATTCTTGAAACCCCTAGCAGCGTGATATGTCTGCTCCAGCAGCGATGTCTAATCTGAGGATGGATTTCGTAAGCGCCTGAAGGCGGTATCAGAAGATTCCTGTGAGCTCATATGTCCTTGTTGATGAATCAACGCGTGGCTGAAGACAGAGTTCAAAAGTTGGTAAGTCCAATTTTTGTATGCAAGATGATCCGTGTTGGCCTGAAGACCAAGTCAGTTGTCCTGAGGTGATGATTGATCGCGATCAAGTGAATAGTGTTTCTTCTGACTGAAGTCGAAGATGTTTCTCCAGCTGAAGCGGAGTTTTGCCTGAAGGCAAAGTGTTTGAATCCCCGTAGAGTCATGAATGGCTCAGGATACCTTTTCTCTGACTGAAGTCACAGATTTCCCAAGCTGAAGCGAAGGTGCCTAAGGGCAGGGTTATCCCCAAGGTCATGAATGACCAAGGATTCATTTTTCGGACTGAAGGCCGAAGTATATCCCTGACTGAAGTCACGGATACTCTATAGCAGAGGCGGAGTTGCCTGAAGGCATATCCATGTATCCTTGAAGGCCAAGGACCATTTCTTCAGACTAAAGTCGAAGATACCTCCTGCAGAGTTGCCGACAGGCAAAAGTTTACATCCTTGAAGGCCAAGGATGCTTATCTTCAGAAGTACTTGAAGATTTTTCTAGCTGAAGCTGGAAGTGGCCAGGGGCCAGGGTTTCAAATATCTTTAATGTTGAAGTTCTACGGTGGGCTGTGTGCAGTAGTATGCCGATGTTCGTTATGGTTCTGAGGGTGAACCCCAGGTCAGAGTGTGCTCGGTTAAGTCTCTCATTCCCAGCGGAGTAGTTTCAAATACGCAAGTATACCTTTTGTTCCATTTACCAGGGGTGAACCCCAGGTTAGATTTGTTCAGATTATATTTTGTCCGGCGGCGAGGTTGGATGTTTGTTCGACGGCGAGGTTGGATGTTTGTTTGACGGCGAGGTTGAATGTTCGTTTTCAGATTATATTTTGTCCGGAGGCGAGGTTGGATGTTTGTTCGACGGTGAGGTTGAATGTTCGTTTTCAGATTATATTTTGTCCGGCGGCGAGGTTGGATGTTTGTTCGACGGCGAGGTTGGATGTTTGTTCGACGGCGAGGTTGAATGTTCGTTTTCAGATTATATTTTGTCCGGCGGCGAGGTTGGATGTTTGTTCGACGGCGAGGTTGGATGTTTGTTTGACGGCGAGGTTGAATGTTCGTTTTCAGATTATATTTTGTCCGGCGGCGAGATGATGTTTGTTCGACGGCGAGGTTGAATGTTCGTTTTCAGATTATATTTTGTCCGGCGGCGAGGTTGGATGTTTGTTCGACGGCGAGGTTGGATGTTTGTTCGACAGCGATGTTGAATGTGTTCGACGGCGAGGTTGAATGTTTGTTTCGACGGCGAGGTCAGACTCTTTAAATCCCCAGCAGAGATGATGTTTGTACGACGGCGACGTCGAGGGTCTCTTAGAGCGATGTTTGTTTCCGACGGCGATGTCAGATTCAGTTTTCTAGCGGCGATGTTGGGCATGTCAAGTTGATCCAGTCTTCTGACGGCGATGTTAGGTGATGCAGATCCTTTAGTTCTCCAGCGGCGATGCGGGGTATTTTGTTCAGTATTGTATTTTCTCCAGCGGCGATGCGGGGTATTTTGTTCAGTATTGTATTTTCTCCAGCGGCGATGCGGGGCATTTTGGGTGATCGACGGCGATGTCAGATTTAGTTTTCCGGCGGCGATGTTGGATGTTTGTTTCCCCGAGTTATGGTTGTTCTTGACGGCGATGTCAGGTGATTTGGTGTTCCAGCGGCGATGTTGGGTATATCAGATAGGTTAGTCCTCCAGCGGCGATGTTGGGTGTTGTGGTTGTCTGAAGACGATGTCAGAAGAAGTTAACGTGGATAACTGACGGCGGTGTCAGATCAGTATTTCTCCAGACAGTTACCGTGCAACTAGTATTGCAGTATTCGAAGATTTGTTCCCCGCAGAGTATCGTGTGCTCGTGCAGTTGGCAAATTTTCGGGTTTACCGGTATTCAATCGTCTCGCACCTTGATTGGTTGAGAGCCGTTCGCTTCTCACCCAGTCAGGTTCAAGCCGTTTGAATAGGGGCAGCTGTTGCACCCCAAAATTTGACCAACAATTATTTATCCATCAAGTGTTTGCAGGTTGATACCTTCATCAGAAGGTTCAAGAGAATTGGTTGAAACCAGAGTTGTGTGTCTCCTAGCTTGAGAATTGTGGGAACTCCTCAGATGATTCAGAGACTTTGAGAATGAACTTGGAGGTTTGAGAAAGCTTATGAGATGTCTTGATAGCCATCATGAATCCCAGAGAAGTCATTGTGCAAGAGTTCAGAAGATTCAACCATGAATGGTAGAATTAGGGTTTTGACTGGGTCAACCCTAGGATAACTGAAAATTTGGAGAAGGTTGAGACCTAATCCAAGGGCCATGTGATCATGGAAGGATGTATTGAGATGTTATAAGGATGATTCCTAGACCAACTCATCATGATTGAGGAGTTTGAGAAGTTTTAAGCCAGGGTTTCTGAGGATTGTCAGTGAAAAAACCCTAATTTGATCCCTATCTCCCAGGAAGTTTTAGCTCTAGATGTGATTGATATCTCATCTTCCCCACAACATGAATGTAGAGCTTGTTCTTAGCTTTAATTTGAGTGGTGGAAGTCCTTGATAGGAGTTGCAGAGCTCAAGTTATGGTTTTGACAAATTACAGGTCAGCTGAGGTGTGTGAATCTGGGTCCTTGAAAGTCACCCAACTTGCAGACAACTTTTGCCCTAGTAGGATGATTCTTATGATCTCTTAGTCAACATGAATGTTGAAGGGCATCTTCTTAGCTTTAATTTGAGTGGTAGAAGTCCTTGATAGGATTTGTGGAACTCAACTTATGGTTGGAACAAGACAGGGGTATTTTGGTCATTTGGCAGTTATAGGTCATTTTAAGCAAAGGCCATATCTCCTATTTCCAAGCCTCAAATGGAAAAACTCAAAACATGAAAGTTTTTCAAAATGGCATTTTAAGCCTAGAAAGAAGGTCATGAATTGTGGGAAAGGCTCATAGCATGGAATTACAAAGTTTGGTAAATTTGAACTAAAAATGGCATATAAGTTGATTCAAGTGAATTTGAAAATTGGTTTGGAAGATCTAGGAATCCAAAATAGGTCATCCAATATATCATTTTGATTGGAAACATCATTTTGAAGGCAATGGTTTTAACACATTTTTCATTTGAGGTTCAAAAATGGGACATGCTTTGTAATATTGAAACTTGCATTATAAGGCACCTTTGGAAATTTTAACACAAGGCAAGAAAAAGGCTTGTAATTGCTCATATCTTCTCAATATATCTTATGATGAGATTTTAAAGCCAATTTGCAAGGCATAAGGCATGATACATGAGATTTTCAATTTACCATCACATGAAAATCCAAGCTTTTCTAGCACTTTCTAGATGAATCTAGAAGTTTCCATGGATTATTATAAAAAGGGTGGATCAAAGTGTGATTAAAGGTTGGCAAGGTTGGTGAAGAGAGTGAGAGGAGAGAGAGATATTCAAGGGTGAATTCCATTGCAAGCAAGCTTCGAATCTCATGCTACAAGCCTACACACTCCAAATTGTTGCAAACAGAACTCACACCAACATCTAAGGATCATTGTGAAGAGGCTGCAAGCATTGAATCAAGCCATAGCTACACCTGCCATAGCCAAGAAACAGGTCTGCACTTTTCCTTCTATCTCCTTAATTATGCATGAATAGATCAGAATTCTAGGTTAGAATTAACAAGGATGAGTAGGTGATGATATCCAGTGAGTTTGAGAGCCATCCATGGAGTTTGATCTTAGGGCAGTGAATCTTTGGTGACCAAGAACTCTTAGCCTAGTGAGTATTAATCTTAGTGTGATAGTATGCTAGAACTGGGGTAACATGAGGAGCACGTTAGTACCAAGAAGTCCAAGAACCAGCAAGGTGCATGACAGTGGAAATTTGTGTGCCATAGGGTTTCTAGCTATCGGTTTGGCCATTAGAGTGAGTCTTGATCGAAGATATTGGCATGATCGTGTTCCTGGGAGAAATTGGAGCAAGTTAGTAGTTTACAAAATTGCGTTTGGTGTTAAGATGAGGGAGTACGATGGAGGAGAATCTGGCGCGTGATGTATGTTCATGGAGGTGCTGCAAACCCTAGCAAGCACTCAAGGTTGAAGACAAGTCCAGCACCGTTGGATTGGACCAGGACTCATTGACTGGGAGAGGGATCCGAGGGCCACGATTTAAAGGAAATTGAGAGGGAAAGCTGGGAATTGAAACGCTGCGT
The DNA here is from genome assembly GCA_963859935.3 of Lathyrus sativus. NCBI lineage: Eukaryota > Viridiplantae > Streptophyta > Magnoliopsida > Fabales > Fabaceae > Lathyrus > Lathyrus sativus. The sequence continues at coordinate 552,828,289 of OZ012737.1, forward strand.
TTCATTAAACGTAGCGTCTGGGCTTAATATATTCTCTTCTATCCGCACCCCCCCTGATTCAGCCCATCTAATAATGAACTGGGGCGCTCTTCTATCCACACCCCCTCCCCTTTAATTGATTTCTTTTACTTTTTTAATTCCTTTATATTTTCTTGCATTTATAAAATTCATAAAAAATAGAAAAATGAATATTTTTTGATAATTGTTTTTTTCATATGTTAATAAATATGTCTAGAAAAATATAGATAAATAAAATTTCCATTTTATTTTCTTTTAATATTTTTAGTATATTTTTCTTTTAAATAGCTTTTTAATATGTTTAGTTTGGTATCCAATTTTGTAGAATTTCTTTTAGGACTTTCCCTTAGGATTTTTAACTCATTCTTTTTGGTGTGATTAGATATTGAATCATAGTTCCCCATAGGATTTAATTATTGATTTTTAGATTAAAATTTGATTAGTTTAATCAGGTTAGCATTAGGGTATCCTAATTAGGGTTTATGTTATGCATAGGTAAGGAAATTCATTTTCTTTAGATAGTCTTGTCTTGATTTTTGGGTAGAGGCATATGTGGATGTTATGGGTAGATGTTGTAGACCCTTGTGAATAATTGTTAGAATTTTTCCCCTTGTTTTAGTATTTTTAGGCATTTTCTGAAGTTGACTGATGATTTTGTCTGTCCTGTGGTTATCTGTTTATCTCTGGGGTTTATTTTGGGGAATTTGTTGTGGGGCTTAGTTTATTTTGAAGATCTTGTTGGAGAGCATGATGAAGAGAAGATTGTAGATCAAGACTCAGAGACCCAGAGCTTGGTTTATTCCCTGTCTGTGAGGTTTGAGATCCTGAAGTTTGAAGGAAGTTCCTGGTACTTTCCTGAGGAAGGCACCATGAATGACTTTCATTCTTTCTTCTCACCTCTTTCTTAAGTATCCAATGATGTTGGAGCCAGCGTGTGAGTTTAATTTCTCCTGAGGAGGAATGTAAACTGATCACATGTTGTTGAGCCACATGGGATACAATTCCTAAGTGGAAGCCTCCTAGTACTTTCCTGAGGAAGGTCCTATGAGTCTGTTCATTTAGTTCCACTAGTTTATCTAGGATTTCTTAAGTATCCAATGATGTTGGAGCCAGCTTGTGAGTTTAATTTCTCCTGAGGAGGAATGTAAATTGATCACATGTTGTTGAGCCACATGGGATACAATTCCTAAGTGGAAGCCTCCTAGTACTTTCCTGAGGAAGGTCCTATGAGTCTGTTCATTTAGTTCCACTAGTTCAGATAGGATTTTCTAAGTATCCAGTGATGTTGGAGCCTGCTTGTGAGTTTAATTTCTCCTGAGGAGCAATGTAAACTGATCATAGTGGTTGAGCCACATAGGATATGACTCCTGAGTACACACCTCCTAGTGCTTTCCTGAGGAAGACACTATGAGTCTGCTTACTTAGCTCCCTTTCTTTGGTAAGCTTGTTTTGAAGCTTAAAGTCTGGGATTGTTTTCTCTTGTTTAGGGTTTTGCTTTAGGGCTTTGCTTAGATTTGATCAGGATTCAGTTCTGTTTTAGGGTTAGGATTAGAGAGTAGAGGTAGATGATTCTTTCTCAAGCATGTGTTTTGTTTGCCTGATGGCACTTCATTTCTTTTATCTGTATATTGCTTGACAGCATGTTGTTTATCTTCAGTATGATTACTGTTATTTCATGTCTGGCTTGAGGTTGAGATGAGCTTGTGGAGGCTGAAGCCCCACACACATTTCCTCCCTCACTTGCATTGCATGCATTTTACTGTTAAAGCTGATGCTTTTGTCTGTTTTGGTGTATCATTGACATGATCCCTTAGGACTCTCATTTCCTTTGATAAGGATTTGATGATAGACTTTTAGGTTGAAACCTATGTATGACAACTGTCGCTACTGCGAAAATCGGCGCCGGCTGACAGAAGAGTCGCCACCGTGCGTTATTTATCCCTCAGAGCGGGAAAGGAAACGCTCGAAGTAAATCTCGCAAAAAACGGGGAAAGGTATGGTCATCGCAACCAAAACCTGGGTTCGGGAGTCGGTTACGCAAGGGGAAGGTATTAGCACCCCTCACGTCCGTCGTACTCGACGGGATCCACGCTTGCTTGGGTTGTCTACTGGATGTAAAACAATCTATCTACGGCTGCTAAATCTAAACGGAAGGGAATTGACTCGATAGAGCGTCGCACTCTATGCCTACGTATTCTCAGGAGAGAAAGTCAGAGTCAACGTAGTTCGGGACTATGGGGAAAATTGGCTCGCCAAGACATCGCGTCTTGTGCCTACGTACTTCCACACTGCATGGAAGATCAGAGCTTTACGTAGTTCAGACTAACTACGGCTAAACAAACATTCTCCCACAGCAGTGAGAAAAACAACTGGTTTCACAGGGTCGGGAACCTATGGGCAAAACTATGGCTTGGTCCCAAATGCACTCGGGCAAGAGAGAAAAAAGGGTATCAATTAGTCGTCAGCGGGAAAGTCTTGATCACACAGCCGCGAGAGAACAACAGGTTAGTCGTTAGTGTGCTCGCTAGGATATCGCATCATATGCCTACATATCCTCGTCTGGTACAAGGAATCAGAGCAGCTGTAGTTCGGCTACTTCGGGACCACAGCTCAAATCTCGTTTTATTAATCTTCTGAAAAATGATTACAATGAGTGAATACTGAAAATAAATCTCCTAGGAAATGCTATCCTATTCTATCCTGAAAAATTGAATGGAAAATAGCCCCCTAACAAGTGGGCTTCTAAACTATCCCTAAAATCGTAAAATAACCTCTATGACAATATATCCTAAAAGAAAATGTGCTTTAAAAAATATTAAGTCTACTATAATATTTTTTCCTTCTTTTCCTCTTTTCTTTTCAACTATTTTTCCATACTTCTTTTCTCTATTTCCAATATTCTTTTCTTCTCTATATTCTTTTTTCAATGTTTTTCTTTCTCTTTTTCAATATATTTTCCTAATATTTCTTTTCCACAAATATTTTCTCAATATTTTTTCTCATGTATTTTCTCCTCTTTTTTCATATTCTTTTCTTCTATTTTTCTCTTTTTCTCACAATAATATTTCCATACTTTTCTCTATTTTCTTTTTCTATTTTTCAAATATATTTCTTTTCTTTTCTTATATATTTCTTTTTCTATTTCTTTCCTTTTTCACAATTTCTAAACAAAAAGAAATGATAAAAAATGAAAAATACAAAAAGGGGGGGGGGGGGGTTTACACCAGTTTACAGGGGGGTTAGTAAAACAAATAAAAACAAAATAAAAAAACCAAACTGCAGACTGGGCCCAGCCCAGCTGCCATTGTTGCAACACGGAGGGAGGGGGTGCTGTGGAAACGGGAGGTGTGGCAATTGGACCTCATTGGGCCTGAGCCCATTCTCAGCAAAAAACGGGGGGTTGTTGCTCCAAAAAAATTTATTGGGCTTGGATCCAGCCCAACCTTTTCCCCTTCTTCCCTTTCTGAAAACCCTAGCTCTATCTTTCTTCCGCCGCCGCCGTCAACCCTCCGTCTGACTTCTCCTCTCTTGATTCACCTCCTTCGTTCTCCAATCTTTCTCCTTTTCGTTTCTTCCCACATCAGAGAACCAACCACACGAACTCACACATGAACTTCTGCATCATCTTCCAACCTTTCTTCTCGCGAATCCTGAGAACTCGTTGGCGAAGCAACTTTGAAGATGTTGTTGGACCTCGAAGTTCGTTGAATTTCTGAAGGAACTCGAAGAAGATCATGGCTGGATTTGAACGGCTCTCGAAGATCCTGTGAATGTTTCCTGGAAAAAACTAATGGTGATAATCACGACGAGCTGATGGATGTTGAACGTTGTTACTGATGAAGTTTGATCGAAGGATGGAGATTTCTGGGGATTTGTTCTTGCGTTGATGCATGTCCATGAAGAAACGGAGGATGATCTTAGGTGAGTCTTGAAGAAATTTCTGGGAAAAACTTGATATGAAGTTCCTGTTGATGGTTGATGATTGTGGATCTTGGACTTTCGTTCTTGTTGAGTGGAAAAAAAGATGAAGATTGATGAAGGTTCCTGAGTTTTCTGGGTTTGAACGAAGTTGAAGATGATGAAGGTCAGGGGAAGAAGATGAAGGTTATCGGATTCTGGGGTTTTGATGTTTCCGGTGGGGCTTGCGGTGGCCGGAAGTGGATCGGAGGTTGGAGGAAGATGAATGTTGGAGGTTTCTGGGTTGAGGGTGATGAAGGTTAGAGGAGATGGAGGTTGGACGGAATCTGGAGTTTTCTGGGGTTTCTCCGGTGGGGTTGGTGGTGGCCGCCGGCCATGCATGCCGACCGGTGGGGTGTTTCAGGCGAGGGTTATGGGGGTGATGCGTGGCCGTGATGGTGGAGGGGGCGCACGCATGTGAGACGCGTGTCCCACGCGTGGCCTGGGAAGAGGAAACGGAGGGTGAGGTGGCATGGGATGGGAAGCGTAACGTGGGTTCAGCCTTTGCTTTACACGTGTTACTGGTATTTATGTGGCTGAGGACATTCTGCACGCTTCTGGAAGAATCTGGAAGGTGCTGGACATTGCTGGACTTTTTGCTGAAAAAATCTGGACAAACACATGGAATTGGGCCTTCGAATTGGGCCTACACGAGAATGAATTAAAAAAACTCTAAAAACTGTAAATGAAATGGATTAGCCTAATTACACTAACCAGACCTAATTAACTATTAAAACTCAATTAATCCAATCAATTAAATCTAAAAACTAATCTAATCAAATCCTATAAATCCTAATAAAACTATATAAAAAAAAGACTATATTATTTATATCTAAAAACAATTATTTAATTTCTATTAACCCTAATTTTTTATTATTCTAAAACATTATTAAAAAAAACTATTTATTTAATATTCTAGAAAAAATCTATTATTCTATTTACTATGCTAAAAGATTTTAAAATCTATTAAACTATTAAAAAAAAGAATCTATTAATATTCTAAAAATTATCTATATTATCCTAAAAAATCTAAAAATGATTTAAATCTATTTAAAACCCTAAAAAATGCCAATAAAATCCAGAAAAATCACAATAATTCCCGAACGACACATAACACCGCGAGAGCGCACAAAAATAATCGGTAAAAATAAACGGGCACCGAAATATCCCAAAAATACGATTCTACCTATTTAAACTGATAAAAAACACCTGAGACGCGAGACGAGAGCTGTGATCCCTGATAAAATCAAAACAAATGAGAAATGCGCTGTATGCGATATGCAGATGCGAATGCGGTTATGCGTCGAAACATAGAGCCCGATACGAGACCCGGTTGGTCAAATTTTGGGGTGCAACAGCTGCCCCTATTCAAGCGACTTCGACCTGAATGGGTGAAGAGCGCTCAGTCTTCAAACATTCAAGGTAGATGAGGGTTGAATACAAATGGAACCCTGAAATTTGCCAACCGCGGGAATATACTGCAAAGCTGCTTGAGGAATAGCTTCCAATAAACTGAAGTTTGGTTGTCACGGCAACACTGATCAATTTTCTGATAAATTTTCTTCTCCTTTTCAACACCTGTGTGACGCCACAAGTATTGAAATAATGCTTCGGAAAAGCAAACGACTTGATTCCCATCTCTCTCATGGGATCAAATCCGGTCAACTCACAGTTCACTGCGAACTTGAGGACAATTCTCCTGGGGAATTCTGAATGGAACTGCCTGGCACCTATTTTGACGAAAGGGGCAGCTTCGGAAGTTTGATATGTGTCAATCTCTCCTTGTTGTTTTTTTCGATGCTGACGTAACAACCAAATGAAGAATCACTCCGCTGGGGAAGTCGAGAAGCTGAACCAAACAACTCTGCAGGTGAACAAATTCGAAATCCAATAGGTAACCATCCTGGTCTATGTTTCGACATGCGTATGCTTGATAATGATGCAATGCCCTATATGACATGTAAATGCTATGTGTTTTGTTTGAAAATGCGATGCCCAGACGACATGGATATGTTATGTTTGTAAATGCAATGACTATACATGCAAATGCTAATGCAGGCTCGAGCTGTCAGAGAACACCAGGTCTGAAAACCACTTGGCAAAATAAATGCCGAAGGTAACGTCAGCTTTACTGGGGATGAACTGAAGTCACAAAATTGTCTCAGCAAAATAAATGCTAGAAACGAGAAATCAAATCCGCTGAGGATAACCGTTCTGCTGGAGAAGTGGAAAGGCAACCCTGCTTGGCGACCTCACTGGGGAAAGAAAACAATTCTGCTCGGGAATGCTCTTTTCAAACCATTGGCAACTGGTTGTACTCTGCGGGGATTGACCCAAACTGAGGTTAATCGTATGCAGCATACTGCTGGAAATGCCCCTACTATCAAGGATGTCGATCTTAATCTGCTGAGGATCCTTCTGATCCTACTCTGATACGGGGTAAAATACGATCTCGACTCTTCCGGGGATAATAAGCAACTTTTATCTGCTGAAGAGTAACAATTCTGATTTAACAACATCCACAAGGATTTCAACCATTAATCGGGGCACTGTATCTGTCGAGCTTCGTATCGGGGAACATGACAACATGCGGGTCATTGGGAACTACGGTGTCAGATACCTTTAGGTTTTTTGCTTTTCTGGTTTAGGATAAACACGGATTATGTACACAGTGGAAGATGTGGAAATACTAGACGAGAACTAGTATTCAAAGGTAGACTACCAGGCGAGAACTGATAGGAAAATAGGTTATCAGACGAGAATTGATTTGGTTTTTGACCATCAGACGGGCTGACTGGATAACAGACTGAGGTATAGACAACCAGGCGAGAACTGGCTGGAAGCGGACGTACACCAGATGAGAACTGGTATAACACATAGGTTAAAACACACGATGACCAGGCGAGAACTGGTTATGCAACGATATGTACCAGGCGAGAACTGATACAACACTTGAAGAAACAGTAACCAGACGAGAATTGGTTACAATAAACTGCACCAGACGGGAACTGCTGCTTACAATAAACTGCACCAGACGGGAACTGATGCTTACGAAAGGGTGGACCAGACGAGAACTGGTTACCGATTTGCCAGGCGAGAACTGGACTTTGGAAACGACTGGTTACTGGCACGTAACAGGTTTAAACTGCAGGATAATGATCCAACGACAGCACGGCCTTTCTCGGAATGTTAAGAGTAATGGTTTTGATAAGGGTATTGACATGATTCCCCGATACTCTACTCCGGCTGGGGATAAACAGACTAGCCTGAATAACTGCTTCAACACAATCCAACTTGCCCCAATCTAGCTCTTGGGAGTACTTGCTCTGAACAGCTTGCCTCGTGAAGACTTCGAGAATATTTGCCCCGGCATCTGCACGACAAAAGAATTCAATCTCTAATTAAACACTTGTCAACCCAGTGGGTTTCAACACTCTCTGCGATGACTTGCCCCTGAATGAGCGTCCTAGCGACTTAACCCGATCTGATTATCTACCTGAAGTATCCGCTTTCAAATCTCCACGCCCTGCGTAGCTGCCCCTGATTGGCTCCCGAGAAGACTCACTTCTGATCAACTGCTTCTCAAATAAACTGCCCCTGATCCACTGAAACTTCGGGACTTGTCCTCAGACTCACTGATTCTGAACTTACTGGAAAATAATGCCCCTGATTCACAGGTCTTCACAACATTCACCATTCTGGTTCAGACTACTGAATTACTCAGTCCTGCTTGATTACTCCCTGGTGGAATTTCTTTTATGCCAACTACCAACCTGCAATTAGAATCGTCTGTCCACGAATGGTAATCTTAATGCAATGGTTATGCAGATTTTGAAAAAATTTGAGCTGTCACTCATTTACGTGCATATGATTGTGAGTGACGAGTGAACCGAAGTTCAAACGTAGTGCTTACGTGGTCAGTGAAAATACAACAAGGATGCGACTAGCAAGTCAAGAAGGAGTCAGGTTACTCAACCTTATCGTAATGCACTTCAGACTAACCCTACCTCAATTAGGTCTTTTAAGGGTTGTATCGTGGTCGGGTTCACGGTTCGTGAAACAAAGGATATTTGGCTCAATTTTCGATTTGTACCCACCCCGTCTACGTGATGATCTCCGATCCTAAGGTTCAGTTAACCTGGCACAAGCGCTCGCCTCTTCCAGAGGTATGTTGAATGGTAAGACCCACAGTCAAGGAGCTCATAAAGCTTTTCTTCTAGAGTGATAGTTACTCCTTCTTCGCTTTTTGTGTACACGACTTTGTGATTTGCTGGGGAAAAATTTCTTTTTAATCCCTCTTTTTCATTCTTTTGATCCCCTAATTTTTGCCTGGACTGACTCATTTCGAGTTCTTTTCGATTTTTCGTTTTCTTTTGAAGTCCAGCGGGATGCCCTGATTTTTGCCTAAGTATTAGCTTTCCAGTTTTTTCTTTCTTTTTACTTAGCGGGCTTTCTTTCTTCTTTTGGAACAAAGTCGTGTGACACTGGTTGTCTTGATTGCTCCGAAAGGATTGTAACGGTCTCACTCCTGATTGGTGAGTTTTGACCTTTTGAAAGGTGTAAACTGATTGGTCCTTGAAAGACAACACTCCTCTGCAAGACTTGAACGCTCGGTCAAGCTAACTGACAACTACCCTGCCCCGGGTTAAGATGTGAGGGTTTATAAGTCCGAAAAAACTTCTACTTCCTGGCTCGAAGTGGTTAACAAGGGACTACCTCCTTATATCTCCAGTGTTTGGGGAATGGAAACAATGCCTTGTACGTCATCGGTACGGTCTTATCTGAAAGCCTACGATCATCGGTTATGAGTTTATGTTTCATCATCCTCCCTCCTAACTTTGCTAGTCACAGTGAAAAAACGCAAGTGTCAGTGCAAATGCAGTAAATGAGCGACAGCGACATGATTAATTCAGAAAAATGCATAGTCACTTTATTATTATCACCATTTGAAACATACAATGTTTAAAAGCAGGTAGTAACTAACAGAAAAGAAACTACAAATGCAAATGATATAAAGGTCTGAGGACTGCCAATGCTGAGGCGCTTGCCTGTCTGAATCACTGGCTTTTGCTGGGGAACACCTTCCGAGTCTACGAGCTTAGACAGCTGAGCGGTTGGGATGAACAAACAGAAATCCTTCTCGAAAGGAAATGCGATCCTGATCAATCAACTGCTGTACCTTCACCTGAAATGCTTTACAATCTTCCGTCGAATGCCCCGGTGAGCCACCATGATAACCACACTGAACGTGGGGATTATACCCAGGAGGGTAAGGTTCTGGAACTGGCTTGAGAGCTTTAGGTTCCACCAAAGACTTCTGGATCAAAGATGGTAGCAACTGGCTATACGGCATCGGCACTGGGTGAAAAGGAGCATTCCTTCGTTCCAAGTTGTTACGAGGTCGATTCTGATTCTGATGCTGATTCTGATAACCTCGGCCACGAGTTCGCTGCTTTGCAATGGAAGTGACATAAGATTCCTGATATGGTTCCCCAGGCACGGCTGTCTGTCCAGAATAACGAGACACAGAAGATACTGACCGCTGAGAAGACGGAGAACCAACAGATTTCACCGATTCGACTTGAGGATATCCAACATCTGTCAGGACCGCGTTGATCATAGCTTCGTCTTCAGATTGAGAGCTACAGAGAGATTCATTTTCACTGGCCTGACCTTTTGAAACGTTCGGGATTCTTCCAGTCTTTACACCATACTCGATGCGCTCTCCTGTCTTTACCAACTCAGAGAAATTTGGTGCGGTTCCAAGCATTCTTTCGAAGTACGGGCTCCGCAAGGAGTTTACGAACATGCCTTTCAGCTCTTGGTCTAGGAGCGGTGGTTGCACTCTACCAGCAAATTCTCTCCATCTCTGAACATACTTTCTGAAAGATTCATTGTTCCCTTGAGACAATTCTTGCAGTTGCATGCGAATAGGAGCTTCGTCAAGATTATAGTCGTACTGCTTCAGAAAGGCATTGGCTAAGTCCATCCATGATGGGATCTGATCACGCTCTAACTGCATATACCAACTCAGAGGTGCCCCAGTCAGACTATCTTGAAAGCAATGAATCATCAGCTTGTCGTTGTGCACAAATGAAGTCATTCTTCGGCAGAACATCACCAAATGTTGCCTCGGGCAACTATCTCCTTTGTACCTTTCAAACCTCGGCATTCTGAACTTCGGAGGTAACACTAGGCCAGGAACCAGACACATATCTGCAGCACTAGGAGTAACAGTGTCTTTACCTTTCAAGGCTTTGAATCTCTCATCTAATGCACGAAACCTTTCAGCATACACGGGAGCTAATGGGTCTTCCTTCTTTGCTGTCGGGACCTCTTTTCGGGGCTTTGGCACAGGGAAGGCAAAACCCTGGTAGTCTGAGACATCAACAGAAGGAGAACGTTCACCTCGGGCGACAAACTGCTCACGCGGACCTTGGTCTTCAACAGATGGTTGCATGAGCTGAGCTGCAGTAAGGTTGTTCACTTGCGGAAAGTCTTCGTCGCGCGGAGATCCATACAGAGGATTGGGCGTCACAGTGAAACCTGACAAGGTATCAACAAACTGGAAGCCGCTCTCTGACATAGCTACCAACAACTGTCAGCTGACTCCACTGCTTGACTCTGATCAAATCTGCTTCCACCCCTTGGTCGTCTTCAACATGCACCTTCAGAATCAAAATGACGGCTGGATAAGAGCTCTGACTAGCTGGCGAATGGTATGCAGTATGATGCGAAGATGCCTATGCAAATGCAATGCAATGCAATAAATACGGGATCACAGCTCCCACACAATCTAAATACTGCCGCACTGCCGACGGAGTACGGTTGCTCTGAAGAGAAGACCAGAATAACGGGTAGGTTGGAAGTCAAGTTTCCTGCACAAAAAAAAACCCCCCCACTCACAGGTGTGGACCTATATCTGACAAGGTACGGCATCCTATGCGGTCGTCAGCGTCACAGACTTTCATGAGGAATGATACGATTCCCAGAAGGAGTGGCATCGTCATCTCATGAAGAGGCCTCACTTAGCTAACTTCCAAATGATCGGTTCCCAGAGTCGACAATCCTCACGTCTGGACTCCCCTCAGATCCTCAGGACCGGAAAGGAGCACCTCTGCAAGAATCTCGTCTGAGTGCAGATTTTCGTAGGGAACTGTGCCTGCTCAGCAGACAGGTTCGTCTACTACTTCTCCGCAACTATATCTAGGTGCATACTCATACTCAAGCCCAGGTCCGGCTTATCTCAATCATAGAACACCCGTAACACCCCAATAGCAACAGATAATATCAATAAATAAGCCCCAAATAGATAAGCAACCGAGCGCTAGGATTGACTCTCTCTTAGAGGACGTTGGATCCCACAATTGACTCGCTTTCGGGACGTTGGATCCCTAGGAAACTATCAAGTCCCCAGCAGAGTCGCCAGCTGTCGCTACTGCGAAAATCGGTGCCGGCTGACAGAAGAGTCGCCACTGTGCGTTATTTATCCCTCAGAGCGGGAAAGGAAACGCTCGAAGTAAACCTCGCAAAAAACGGGGAAAGGTATGGTCATCGCAACCAAAACCTGGGTTCGGGAGTCGGTTACGCAAGGGGAAGGTATTAGCACCCCTCACGTCCGTCGTACTCAACGGGATCCACGCTTGCTTGGGTTGTCTACTGGATGCAAAACAATCTATCTACGGCTGCTAAATCTAAACGGAAGGGAATTGACTCGATAGAGCGTCGCACTCTATGCCTACGTATTCTCAGGAGAGAAAGTCAGAGTCAACGTAGTTCGGGACTACGGGGAAAATTGGCTCGCCAAGACATCGCGTCTTGTGCCTACGTACTTCCACACTGCATGGAAGATCAGAGCTTTACGTAGTTCAGACTAACTACGGCTAAACAAACATTCTCCCACAGCAGTGAGAAAAACAACTGGTTTCACAGGGTCGGGAACCTATGGGCAAAACTATGGCTTGGTCCCAAATGCACTCGGGCAAGAGAGAAAAAAGGGTATCAATTAGTCGTCAGCGGGAAAGTCTCGATCGCACAGCCGCGAGAGAACAACAGGTTAGTCGTTAGTGTGCTCGCTAGGATATCGCATCCTATGCCTACATATCCTCGTCTGGTACAAGGAATCAGAGCAGCTATAGTTCGGCTACTTCGGGACCACAACTCAAATCTCGTTTTATTAATCTTCTGAAAAATGATTACAATGAGTGAATACTGAAAATAAATCTCCTAGGAAATGCTATCCTATTCTATCCTGAAAAATCGAATGGAAAATAGCCCCCTAACAAGTGGGCTTCTAAACTATCCCTAAAATCGTAAAATAACCTCTATGACAATATATCCTAAAAGAAAATGTGCTTTAAAAAATATTAAGTCTACTATAATATTTTTTCCTTCTTTTCCTCTTTTCTTTTCAACTATTTTTCCATACTTCTTTTCTCTATTTCCAATATTCTTTTCTTCTCTATATTCTTTTTTCAATGTTTTTCTTTCTCTTTTTCAATATATTTTCCTAATATTTCTTTTCCACAAATATTTTCTCAATATTTTTTCTCATGTATTTTCTCCTCTTTTTTCATATTCTTTTCTTCTATTTTTCTCTTTTTCTCACAATAATATTTCCATACTTTTCTCTATTTTCTTTTTCTATTTTTCAAATATATTTCTTTTCTTTTCTTATATATTTCTTTTTCTATTTCTTTCCTTTTTCACAATTTCTAAACAAAAAGAAATGATAAAAAATGAAAAATACAAAAAGGGGGGGGGGGGGGGGTTTACACCAGTTTACAGGGGGGTTAGTAAAACAAATAAAAACAAAATAAAAAAACCAAACTGCAGACTGGGCCCAGCCCAGCTGCCATTGTTGCAACACGGAGGGAGGGGGTGCTGTGGAAACGGGAGGTGTGGCAATTGGACCTCATTGGGCCTGAGCCCATTCTCAGCAAAAAACGGGGGGTTGTTGCTCCAAAAAAATTTATTGGGCTTGGATCCAGCCCAACCTTTTCCCCTTCTTCCCTTTCTGAAAACCCTAGCTCTATCTTTCTTCCGCCGCCGCCGTCAACCCTCCGTCTGACTTCTCCTCTCTTGATTCACCTCCTTCGTTCTCCAATCTTTCTCCTTTTCGTTTCTTCCCACATCAGAGAACCAACCACACGAACTCACACATGAACTTCTGCATCATCTTCCAACCTTTCTTCTCGCGAATCCTGAGAACTCGTTGGCGAAGCAACTTTGAAGATGTTGTTGGACCTCGAAGTTCGTTGAATTTCTGAAGGAACTCGAAGAAGATCATGGCTGGATTTGAACGGCTCTCGAAGATCCTGTGAATGTTTCCTGGAAAAAACTAATGGTGATAATCACGACGAGCTGATGGATGTTGAACGTTGTTACTGATGAAGTTTGATCGAAGGATGGAGATTTCTGGGGATTTGTTCTTGCGTTGATGCATGTCCATGAAGAAACGGAGGATGATCTTAGGTGAGTCTTGAAGAAATTTCTGGGAAAAACTTGATATGAAGTTCCTGTTGATGGTTGATGATTGTGGATCTTGGACTTTCGTTCTTGTTGAGTGGAAAAAAAGATGAAGATTGATGAAGGTTCCTGAGTTTTCTGGGTTTGAACGAAGTTGAAGATGATGAAGGTCAGGGGAAGAAGATGAAGGTTATCGGATTCTGGGGTTTTGATGTTTCCGGTGGGGCTTGCGGTGGCCGGAAGTGGATCGGAGGTTGGAGGAAGATGAATGTTGGAGGTTTCTGGGTTGAGGGTGATGAAGGTTAGAGGAGATGGAGGTTGGACGGAATCTGGAGTTTTCTGGGGTTTCTCCGGTGGGGTTGGTGGTGGCCGCCGGCCATGCATGCCGGCCGGTGGGGTGTTTCAGGCGAGGGTTATGGGGGTGACGCGTGGCCGTGATGGTGGAGGGGGCGCACGCATGTGAGACGCGTGTCCCACGCGTGGCCTGGGAAGAGGAAACAGAGGGTGAGGTGGCATGGGATGGGAAGCGTAACGTGGGTCCAGCCTTTGCTTTACACGTGTTACTGGTATTTATGTGGCTGAGGACATTCTGCACGCTTCTGGAAGAATCTGGAAGGTGCTGGACATTGCTGGACTTTTTGCTGAAAAAATCTGGACAAACACATGGAATTGGGCCTTCGAATTGGGCCTACACGAGAATGAATTAAAAAAACTCTAAAAACTGTAAATGAAATGGATTAGCCTAATTACACTAACCAGACCTAATTAACTATTAAAACTCAATTAATCCAATCAATTAAATCTAAAAACTAATCTAATCAAATCCTATAAATCCTAATAAAACTATATAAAAAAAAAGACTATATTATTTATATCTAAAAACAATTATTTAATTTCTATTAACCCTAATTTTTTATTATTCTAAAACATTATTAAAAAAAACTATTTATTTAATATTCTAGAAAAAATCTATTATTCTATTTACTATGCTAAAAGATTTTAAAATCTATTAAACTATTAAAAAAAAGAATCTATTAATATTCTAAAAATTATCTATATTATCCTAAAAAATCTAAAAATGATTTAAATCTATTTAAAACCCTAAAAAATGCCAATAAAATCCAGAAAAATCACAATAATTCCCGAACGACACATAACATCGCGAGAGCGCACAAAAATAATCGGTAAAAATAAACGGGCACCGAAATATCCCAAAAATACGATTCTACCTATTTAAACTGATAAAAAACACCTGAGACGCGAGACGAGAGCTGTGATCCCTGATAAAATCAAAACAAATGAGAAATGCGTTGTATGCGATATGCAGATGCGAATGCGGTTATGCGTCGAAACATAGAGCCCGATACGAGACCCGGTTGGTCAAATTTTGGGGTGCAACAACAACATCTAGGAGTTCCCTGTTCAAACCTCAACCATAGGATGAATCCATGGCATGATAACAGTAGGACTTGATAGTCTCCCTCCTAGTTGGGCCTGTTCTCTTCTCATCTCAAAGCAGTTTAAGATACAGTAATCATGAATGATTTCTTTCGTATGTTACGAGCCTTAAGCTATCTGAGATTAGATGTTTAGTATGGTACCCTTTGGGTGACATGCGGCGCATTCACTCTCAGGTCATAGTCTCTAGTGCGGTTGAAATTGCAAACACAATAAAAAACACTTCTTTCAGGAGATAAACCGTAGTTTCCCGAACTACGTTTGCTCTGATCTTCCATGCTGTGTGGAAGTACGTAGGCATAGGATGCGACGTCCTAGCGAGCAACCTTTCCCCCATAACCCTTCGTAGGCCGAACTACGTTGACTCTGATTTCTCATTCTCTGATGAGAATACGTAGGCATAAAGCGCGACGCTTTGCCGAGTCATTTTTCTTTTCTTTTTCAGCCAGCCTTGATAGGTAGATAGATTATAACCAACTCGTCCAAGTAAACAAACAAGCGTGGATCCCGTCGAGTACGACGGACGCGAGGGGTGCTAATACCTTCCCCTTGCGTAACCGACTCCCGAACCCAGACAATGGTTGCGATGACCTTGTCTTACCCTTTTTCGTCAGGTTTTTCCGATCGTTTCCTTTCCTGCTCTGAGGGATAAATAACGAAAGGTGGCGACTCTTCTGTCATGCCGACACCTTATTTTCGCGCAAGCGACACTATGTGTTTCAACAAAGATTGTTATTGATGCATGTGCATCTGAAGAAATCTGTTTATTTGAAGACTCTTCAGTTGCTACATTCTTCTCGTTTGCTTGAGTTGGTGCTCTTAGCAATGCTTCATTTCTAAAATCTTTCTTTGCAACCCATATTTGTTTCTGATTATACATTTTTATGTTCTAAAAGATTAAGTGATTTGGAAAGATAGCTTGCTAAATATTTTATAGGCTTTACTCGTTCGTTACCTTGAGTCCTTACCGTTTTTATGTTGATTAGTCAAATTAATCATTTAACCTGTGACTCTTGGAATGAGATGTTTAGCATCTAGCCCTAATAAAGTTTATCTTGAACAATTGTGATTGTCATTTAACAGCTAATAAAGTTTATACTTATCTCCCTCTCATATCAATTCAACGGTTGATCGTATCCTACACAATTCCCCACACATGTAGTTACTAATCATTCACTATATATAAAGAGGAAAACACATCACTTCACATGTATTCAAATTATTTCTCATCCAAACTTCACTCTTCACTCTCTTACGGACTTAAGCGCTGGAGTGTTAACCTTGCAGGCTAGCATCTTTCTCCACTGCATCAAAAGCTTTGAACCACCGTGATAAACTATGAATTCATCCTTTCCAATTATCTTTAATTTTGGTACAAAATAATATCCAAACATATCGTAAGCATTGCAAATGATTATGCAATATATATATATATATATATATATATATATATATATATATATATATATATATATATATATATATATATATATATATATATATATATATATATATATATATATATATATATATATATATATATATATATATGTTCTGGACTGGGCCTCAGGCTGAACTATGCTGACCCAGCCCAATAATGTTCCACCAGGTCCTGCCCGGTCCGGGTACCGTGTCGAGCACAAGATCCCCGACATGCTAGAATGATCTCCCCGCGAAGGAGAACCGTCTCAACCACGCCAGGCAAGAGAATCGCCCGCATGACCAAGCACCGCCCTCCACGGGCGGTATTTCCCACGCCGTCGAGCAAGACCCCATAGCTCTCCCACGTCCCCGTGTGCTCCCTTCCTCGGGGAGACCAACGTGTCTCCGTGGAACCGCGCGAGTTCCCCTCCGCGGGGAGAACAACGTGCCCCGTGCACGTTCTCCACGTGCTCCCCTCTGCGGGGACACGTCATCCACCAACTGCCCACCTCCGAAAGAGCAGGTCAACCCACTTTCCGGAGTTCACGGAGCAGTTGAACTAGGGCGAAGACCACATTCCGGTCTTCACTACGCCACATAAGCCCTAGCAGTCATTAGGGTTGGGCCTGGTCATCGAGCTCATCTCAAATGACCGTTGACCCAGCGCTGGGGTCTCTCTATAAATACCCTTTTTCACAAGAGGGCCAGGTAATTCACTTCTTACCCATTTTCTGTACTTTGCTCTCACTCTGCCCAAATTCTTACTTTGGCATCGAAGTGTCTCGCAGGTACACCCTCATTTTTTCCTCCTCACCACCGGCGAACAGGTAGCAGTCCAACAGAGTGTGGCCAGCCCGTGATCCCCTTCTGATCAGGTTAGATCAGTGGCGCCGTCTGTGGGAACAGAAACTTCCCCGTTACTCCGAGTAGAAAACCAAAGTTTCACTAGCACTCCACGATCATGGCTAGCCCACACCATGATGATACCGTGCGCGACTCCGCACTCAACGCCGCCGCCAACGGCAGCAAGCAGATGGAAACGTCACGCCCAGCGGAGATCGACGAGAGGGACGACCAAACTGCTTCTCCGTCGTCCGCAGAACTGATACGCCAGGCCGACCACCGGCCCCCGAGCCCGGCGGAGTTCCAACCCGTTCCTATCACGGCAGGCGCAGACCCAACTGTGGCCGCCCTCTTTGCGGCCATCAACCAGACAAACCAGCTGCTGTTCCAACAGAGCGCACGAATTGGAGCGCTGGAGCAGGAGGGCCCCCCGAGATCCCCTCCGCGGGGAGACCAGAATGGGGGTCGAGGAGTCCCTCGCCTCAACCCAGAAATCGCCGACCTCGGCTGGAGAGGCCCCGAACAGAAGTGGTACGAGAGCGCACCAGATCCCCGGCAAGACAGGTTCGCGGGAGACGGCAGAACACTTCAGCGATCCCGGCCAGGAACCCGCGCGTCGAACCCCTGGTCAGGAGGCCGAGGACTCGAGACCAGGTGCCTATCCTAAACAGACCATCTCCTCCTCAATCACCCGCTCTCAGCGACGAAGACGACTACCGGACTCCGTTGTCCCGAGAAATCATGGCCGCCCCTATTCCTCACGGGATGGAAAAGCCCCCGACGCTATCGACGTACGACGGAACATCCGACCCAGATGATAACTTGGAAGACATCGAGGCCATGCTCGATTACCGAAACGTCTGAGGAGCTATCAAGTGCAGGCTATTCCCGACGACCCTGAGGAAAGGCGCCATGACGTGGTACAAAAGTTTGGAGCTCGAATCGGTCACGTCGTGGAGAGTCCTGAAGGACCTATTCTCAAAACACTTCACAGCGTCCCGGCGGCATCCGAAGACGGAGGCCGTCCTCGGGGCGATAATCCAAGGCCCTGACGAACCTCTCCGAAAGTACATCGAAAGATTCACCCAGGAAGCGGTGCAGGTAACGACGTCAGATGAGATGAAGCGCTACCTAATGGAGCAGGGTATACGCCACGACTCCAAGTTCTATGAAGCCGTAGGCATACACCGGCCAACCTCCCTCCAGGAATTCCTCGACAGAGCCGCGCATTATATATGATTCGAGGAAACCCAAGCAGCCAACTCCGCACGAGACACCCGAGACAGGGAGGCCCCCCGCGGGCACCGAGATGACGGAGCCTCGAGCCATCGGCGGGGAGGTGACCGTCGTCGGGAAGATCGCCCTCGCGAACAGCGCGAACAACGCGGCCCTGCCGGCCGATTCACGGAATACACGGCCTTAGTCGCTTCCCGTGAGCGCATAATGGCCAAGTGCGCCAAAACCGAATTTGTCCAGGGAGGTGTCCGCTTCCCCCGACCGACGCCCTCCAAACCCAATGTGGACAAATCGAAATACTGCCGATTCTACAGGAGCCAAGGGCACGTGACCGAAGACTGCATCCATCTCAAGGACGCGATCAAAATCCTGATTAAAGGCAACCACCTAAAGAGATACACCCGAGGGGGAGGCCCCGAGGCCAAGAAAATCGAAGAACTCCCCTCTTCCGACGACAACAGCAGACTCCAGGCCGTACTGTATGTCAGCCGCCCCGAGGACTGGTTCGCGGATAGAGAGTTCGGCCTCCCCGAAGACCCCGACCTACCCAGCGAGCCAGTCCGGCCAACCAGCCGGTGGGAATACTTCGCCAGAGCCATGGTCATCTCGGGTGGTGCCACAAGGAGCCTGTCCATAGGATCAGTGAAAAGAAAGTTCGACGAGCTTATCACGAGCAACTCCGGAAAAATGAGCACGCTCGAAAGATTCTGCGGTCGATCCAATCCGATCATATTCTACCTCGAGGAACTCCCCGGGGGATCCCCCAACTCCAACATCCCCCTGCTCATACGGGCGCGGATGGCGAACTTCTACATCAGGCGCATCCTCGTCGACGGAGGCAGCTCGGTGGACATCATGTACACCCACCTGTTCACGATTCTCCAACTCGACGAATCCAACCTTTCCCCCTACGTAGGCTCCGACCTTCAGGGGTTCAACGGGACAACGATGAGACCTTAGGGGTACCTGGAGCTGAAAGTCACTTTCAGAGAAGAGGAAACGACCAAGGAAATCAGCATCTGTTTCTTAGTCATCGAGTGCCCATCCCTCTACAACTGTATCCTGGGCAAAACAACGATAGCAGAACTCACCGCGGTACCTTCCACCGTCCACCTGAAGATGAAGTACTACACGAAACGGGGGGCCGTGGTGACCCTTAACGGAGACATCGAGGCCACCCGGAGGTGCTTCGAGGCCGCGCTGAAAGGTTTGGACACCATCGCTCTAGCAACCAAGAAGGCGACCCCAATCATAGCGCCGAATAGCGAACCAAAGGAGCTGGTCGGATCCGTGGACCTCTACAGCCGCTTCACCGAGGAACGCGATCACGAAACAAGGACCAACGAAGCCAACGAGCAGCCCTCCCACCCGGAACGCCCCATCCCGGACGGTGAATTTGAGATCATCACACTCGGGGAAGACAAGAGCAGAACCGTGAAGATCGGCGCCGGACTTCCAGACTTAGCAAAAAGACAGTTACAGGCCTGCCTCCGAGAGAACGCCGACCTCTTCGCATGGAGCGCCGCCGAAATGCCCGGACTCGACCCCGAGATCACCTGCCACCAGCTGTCCATCAGCCCGACCGCGAAGGCCGTAGTTCAACATAGGCGTAGACAGTCCCCCGAAAAGTCGACAGCAGTCGAGAAAGCTGTAAAAGACCTCCTAGAGGCAAATTTTATTTCGGAAGCCTGGTATTCAACTTGGATGTCCAATGTTGTACTCGTAAAAAAGAATAATGGAAAATGGCGCATGTGTGTTGACTATACCGATCTCAATCGGGCATGTCCTAAGGACGCCTACCCCCTCCCCAACATCGACAAACTCGTCGACAACTCCGCGGGCTTCAGGCTCTTGTCCTTCATGGACGCATACTCGGGGTACAACCAGATCCCGATGGCCGAGCACGATAAATAGAGCACGGCCTTCATGACGGTGTCAGGCAACTATTACTACAACGTCATGCCCTTCGGCCTAAAGAACGTCGGTGCCACGTACCAACGGATGATGAACAGTGTCTTCCGGGGCGAAATCGGCGACATGCTCGAAGTATACATGGACGACATGATCGTCAAATCCTGCACGGAAGCCGACCACACGACCCATCTCAGGAAGGTATTCGACCCCGCGAGGACATGCCGAATGCGCTTCAACCCAGAGAAATGCACCTTCGGTGTCCGCGCAGGAAAGTTCATCGGCTACTACCTGACCGAACGTGGAATCGAGGCAAATCCGGACAAATGCCACACCTTTTCGGAAATCACCACACCCACCACGAAGAAGTCCATCCAATCCCTCAACGGCGTGTTCGCCTCACTTTCTCGGTTCATCGCCAAATCCGCACATCACGCTTTCCCTTTCTTCAAACTACTCAGGAAGGAGGCCACGCTCGAATGGACAGCAGAATGCGAGCACGCCCTCCGCCACCTCAAACACGTCCTGTCTGAACCGCCGGTGCTGACACGTTCCGTGATGGGCAAAACCCTGCACCTATATCTGGTCGTAGCTACCGAGGCCGTCAGCGCCGTTCTCATCAGAGAAACCGACGAGGGCCAAAAACCAACCTACTTCACGAGCAAAGCCCTCCACGGTCCCGAAGTCCGATACCAGCTGATTGAAAAAGTCGCCCTAGCCCTCATCACCGCAGCGCGCCGGCTCCGACATTACTTCCTCCCACACACTATCGTGCTCCGCACCGATCAGCCCATCCGCCAGCTCCTTGGCCGACCCGACATGGCCGGACGCATGCTGAAATGGTCGTTAGAACTGTCTGAGTTCGACATTATCTACGAAAGCTGGAAAGCCATCAAGGCTCAAGCCCTGGCTGACTTCGTTGCCGAGATGACCTCCTCACCCGACCCCACCACCGGGAACCACATATGGACGATTTTTGTGGACGGTTCCTCCAACTCCACGGGAAGCAGAGCCGACATCATCCTCGACAACGACGAGGGCATCCTCATAGAGGTCTCCCTTACCCTGGCTTTCCTGACGACCAACAACCAAACCGAGTACGAAGCATTCCTGGTCGGACTTCGCCTGGCATCAGACCTCGGGGCCAGAGCCATCAGAATCTACACTGATTCCCAGCTAGTCGCTTCACAAGTACGAGGAGAATACCAAGCGAAAAACAACAACCTCGCCGAATACTTAGCCCTTATCACCGAAAAACTGCAAAGTTTCGACTCCGCGGAGATTCAGCACGTCCCACACGAGCAGCACACCCGCGCCGATATACTCTCAAAGTTGGCGAGCACTAAAAAGCGAGGAGGCCATAAGTCGGTCATCCAAGAAGTCTTATCGCAACAAGCACTAAAGCGACCGCCACCCCGCTCGACATCAACGCCATAGGCGACACCGACTGTTGCATGACACCACTACACACCTACCTCAACACCGGCCGCCTACCAGCCGACTCTAAAGAGGCAAGCGCGACCAAGCGACGAGCCTACTTGTACGTCCTCCTCGAAGGCAAACTATATCGTCGGGGCTTCGTGATCCCACTCCTCAAATGCATCGACAACTCCTAGAGCGCAGCCGTCCTAGAAGAAATCCACGAGGGCATCAACGCGCAGCACCTTGGCGGACGATCCCTGGCAAGAAAGGCTCTACGAGCAGGCTACTACTGGCCCTCGATGCAAACGGACGCGAAGGAACACGTCAAATGATGTGACAAATGCCAACGACATGGGGACATGCACCTCGCTCCCCCAACCGAACTCAAATCCCTCTCATCCCCATGGTCATTCGCCTGGTGGGGTTGGACATCCTCGGGCCCTTCACCCTAGGGTCCTATCAGAACAAGTACCTCATTGTGGGCGTCGACTACTTCACCAAATGGATCGAAGCCGAAACCCTAGCCAAAATCACGGCCCACAACATACTCCGATTTTATAAACGAAACATCCTCGCACGATTCAGGGTCCCGCTCGCCATCGTCACCGACAACGACACACAGTTCATGGACAAAAACTTCTGCGACTTCGTCGTCACCAAGCTCGGTACCAAACACCATTTCACATCGGTCGAGCATCCCCAGACAAACGGCCAGGCAGAATCGGCGAACAGGGTCATACTCAGGGGCCTCAAACGACGACTTGGCGACGCAAAGCGGGCATGGGTCGAGGAGCTCCACATCGTCCTCTGGGCATACCGCACTACGCCCCACTCAACCACGGGGGAAACCCCATTCCGCCTCGCGTATGGTACCGAGGCAGTGATCCCGATCGAGATACGCGAGCCATCTAGGCAGACTGAAGCTCCCCTCGGCTCCGACGACAACGACGGCGCCTTACGCGAAGAGCTCGATCTCGTCAAAGAGATTCGCTCAGGGGCAGCCCTCCGGGAAGCCCGACTGAGACAGCAGGTAACACTTCGCCACGACAACAAAGTCCTGAAACGCGACTTCCAAATCGGCGACTTAGTTCTGCGCAGAAACCAGAAAGACTCACACGAGGGAAAACTGGTTGCGAATTGGGAAGGCCCCTACCGTGTCCGCGACAAGACGGAGCACGGGGCCTATTACCTCGAAAACCTGCACGGGGAACAACTAGCTCGACCATGGAACGCCGCGAAACTTAAGCGGTACTACAGTTAAACACTGTTTGCGACGACCCATCGTCACGACCACTGGGGGGCGACATGGTACCACCACACTCCCTCGCGTCTACTAACAACCAGAGAAAAGCAAGCCCTGCCTCTTGTGTGCGTGGGCAGAAGGCCTTGCTCGGCGGGGAACACCTCGACCGAGATTCCCCATCGCCGTACCAGAACAGGTAGGACGCCCAGCTCGTGATGGGACGTCCACGCCACGGGGAGAACTACCCCCGAACCGGTCAGGCAGCAACGCCGGCCAACCAGCCAGTTCCCTTCACCACCGGTAACAAATATTGTCGAGCTACCACCCCAGACAGGCCCAAAGGCATACTAATACATACATATCAAACATATATATCTCAAGCATACAAATACGTGCAGAAATAAAACGAGCATAAACAACATGCAAAAACGAGGCGCACACTTAAACAATTTTCAAAATATATTAATCAAAAGCGGGCACCAGCCCAGTAGTTAACATTACATAAACAAGGGCGCGCAGGCCCGACAAAGAAAACAACGAAATACAAAATATGGCGCACAGGCCGAAATACGCGGGCACGCAGGCCCGAGACCAATCTAAGCTCCCTCCCCTCCATCAGCTCTGGGCTCCACGCCAGGGACGACGGTGCCAGCCTCCTCGGCGCTGGGGTCAACCACCCGGCCATCAACTATCTCATGAAAGGGGTCGATCCCGTCCTCAACGAAGGCGACCCAGGAGTTCACCATCCTGAGCTGGGAAACGACGCTGTTGAAGCCCGCAGCAAAACCATCCAGGCAGTCCCCTTCCAGCACGCGTATCCTGGCGAGCAGATCAGCTCGGGTAACCAGCAGTCAGTTTTCGTCGGTCTCATCATCACCGGGAAAGAGATCGCCCTCGAGCTCTGCCACCCGAACTTTCGACGCCCGCAACTCCTCCTCGGCAACCTTCAGCTTCTCCTCAACGCCACTGCATCTTTTGCGCTCGAAGTCAACCTCCCCCCGAACCTTCTCCAGCTCTCCGGTCAGCTGAGTCACTTTCCCTCGGCTTGCCTCCAAATCATCGGACGCCTTATTCAGACGAGACTGCGCGAACGCGAGATCCCCCTGCAGCTTAGACAGTTCCACGGCCAAGCAACTCTCTTCGCTCAGAACCATCGTCGTAGTAAAAGTCTGCATCAACGCGGCCAAATCCTCGGTCAGGACCTGCCTCCTCGTTGCACGGTCAGCACCCAAAATCGCCTTCACCTCCCCCGCCGGAATGCTGGGCGACCTAGCCCCATGGAAGTAGCCGGGATGCTGGTGACAAGGAGCGATGGGGTAACCCTCCTCAGAAGATTCCGCCGATAAATCGACCACGGGCGTATCCTCCTGAACTCTCGCTCTCTTCGGAACCCCTTGGGAAGTAGGAGACTGACTACCGGTCAGGGACGTCGACGACCCCCTTCCATCTTGCTCTGCAGAAGACTGCCCGACCAACTGAGCCACCCGCGTCTTCGGAGGAACAGCGGCCCTCGACATGCGCAGCTTCTTCACTCCCTCCTCGACAGAAGCCATGTTCCCTGCATGGCAAAAGAAAAACTAGTCAGTAAAAAGCTAAGGATATCAGGTCGAAAGGGAACGAGGCGGCCACCACCTAGGTAACGCAGAGCATCCTCCTCCGAGGCACACTCGAGCAGAGCCTTTGTGTTGATCAGCCTCGCTGTCTCCCGAATGTTTCTGTAACTGTCGAGGATATACTGGCCGTCAGGGGTGACCAGCTTCAACGGCGGTAAGTTTCGCACAAAAGAAACTATCTTCATATAGCTGGCCATATCCTCCTCATCAAGCATCCCCGCCCGCACGATATACCCACCTGTTCCCCGGGAATAATGGTCCAGGGACCACTCCACGTGCACCCGGGGTAGCATGACGGCCTCACGACGACCATCCATTATCCTCTCCCCTTCCGAATATAACGAGCGGACCCCTTCGTGCATGATAGGGCTGACCACGAAAAAGCGACTTTTGAAATCTCGGACGGAATCCATGTACGTCCTAAAAAGCCTGTCCGGCTGCTTGAATGACATCCAACCATGCTGACCTCCCACCGACTTCCGCTGCAGATGGAAAATACGAAAGAACAGCGGCAGCGTGACACCGACCTGGAGATATTGGCACACGAGCTCGAAGACCCGAATAAAAGCCAGGGCATTAGGGTGCAGTTGCGATGGGGCCAACCTCAGCCAGTCGAAGAGGCCCAGATGAAAGTTCGAAAAAGGCAACCTGAGCCTAGCCTCTTTGAAGTAAAACTCGTACATCGGAAAGCGCATCCGCCCGTATTTCGAGCAGATCCGATGACCTGGCCGGGGGCAATAGACTTGCCAGTTTTGAGGATCCCCCTCTTCCCGGTCTTCCACGGTGGCGTAGGCCCCCGTCGGATCAGAAGCAAAGCAGGAGGGCGTGGTGAGGGGATCCTCGGCCACCGAGTCTCCGATCGGAATGACGCGCTCGTCAAAATAGGGAACGTTCAGCTCATTATCCTTGACCATTGTGCCCAAGATGAGCGTAGTCATTAAACACCTGAAAAGCAGAAGGTAACGGTGAATTCGATGACAAAGATCAAATTCACCCTTTCACCGCAAGTCAAGTGAAAGGGCAACGAGGACTCCTCGAGCATCGTCTCCGGTGGGTCTGCCCTAACCTACCACCTCCCCAGTTCCGTATGACCCAAACTGCAAACCCACCTCGGAGGCATCCGTCAGAATAGACGTCGCTCCCCGGGGCATTCATCGGAGTAAAAAAACGCTCCCCGGGGCATTCATCGGAAAAAGCTACCCTCTCCGGGACATTTATCAGAAAAGACTTTCGTCCCCGGGACACTCATCGGATCTAGCGTTTCTCCCCGAGACATTCATAATAAAAACCCTAAAAAACCCTCGAGAACGGGGGAGATTTCGCCGCTCCTCGGGGCATTCAATCGGCCCCGGCCATGCTCAAGAAACAAACAAGAAAAGCAAGAGAAAAAGAAAACTTACTATGGTAAAATCGATGACGAAGAACGCGGCGGCTGCAACGACGGAGATATCGGACGACGGCGGAACAACAGGCTGGAAACTTGAGAACAAGAGGGCGAAAAGTGAGAAATGAGCAGGGGCTCGCTCACTTATACCCCTGCACGGGACTCGAAGCGTCACTAGACACTTGAGTACCCTAGGGTAGCCGCCCTAGCAGCCACCCAGAACACGACACGTGGCGGAACCAGACAGACGCGTCTCTTCGCCTCTCCCCGCCAATACCCGCCTTCGAGCCCGGCCGACCGACGATAATAAACGCGCGTCTTCGCACGAGGGAGTCTTTCCCCGAACCAGTCCACTTCCCCGGAACGACGTCATCAAGTCCTCACTCCCATCCTCGGAGCAACGACTTGGGGGGCTCCTGTTCTGGACTAGGCCCCGAGCTGAACTATGTTGGCCCAGCCCAATAATGTTCCACCAGGCCCTGCCCCGTCCGGGTATCGCTGATCGCGACTTTCTATGTCTAATACAACCTAACTGCAAGTGCACAGTCTATCGCGTAGTAATAATAGATATCGATCCCACAGGGACTCGTAATCAAACTAGTGTTCTCGGGAGTTACTATGTTTAGCTAGGTAGATAATGTTTGAGGGAATAAGATTGTCACTAAAGGGAACTAAGAATGTAAATTAAAGTATAATTAATTGAATCGATATGCAGTGATTATATTCTTCGGGGATTTGACAAGTTACCGGTATACGAAATATTTTTCAGAGTTTATTTAAGCAGAAAATGGTGATCTGAAGACTCTCGCCTCACGATGGTTATTGACGCTAATCATAATTCTAAGGGCCAAACGTACGCTTTCGTGTCCCATTCGGGGTTAAAATTATTTTTTGGAAATCTCTAAGTTCTAATTCATTTTAAAGTGCTTTCGCTGTTATTAAAATGAATGCCTAGTGTTTACTATCCGATCATGCCGCAGCTTTCGCTTGTTGGTTCGTACCTTAATTAATTTCCCACTTTCGTGACAAAACTACTTTTAAATAAGTTCTCGCTTTCGCGATGAAGTTTATTCAGTAAATTAATTTTAAACACTCAGACCATAAACGACCTTTGAAAAAGACAGTTTTCAACCGGTTATTTTCAAATCCCTTTAGAATTATTAATACATATCGATTACTTAAATTTAGCTAGACATGGATTTGGGAAAGGTAAAACATAAATAAAAACAGTAAATAATAGCATGCATCATAATAAAAACTGGAATTACGATTGAAATGAGAAACCTGTAAATATTCCAATTGGCCTTTGGGCAGATCCTCCACAGATGTTGGCAGGATTCTGGTCTTTGTGTCAATTTGATCGTACAACGGAAATAAAAATTACAGAAGGAATGAAAGGAATGCAGAAAAAGAAAAGAGAAACAAATAAGAATATTAAAAACTGGAAAGGTTGCTCTGGAAATAAATTGGGCAGCACTTCGTTGTATCAATGCGGCTCCCTTTCTGAGTTCCCCTTCTGAGTTCCCCTTCTTCCCCTTTTATAGAGATGGAATTCTAACGGTTATAACTTGAAGAAGGTGGACTTTGAGGCAGAATTATCAGGGAGTAGTGGTCCACTATTTGGGACTTGGAACTGCTTCTTTCACGTGCATTTGAAGTGGGGCGTTTTTGCCTGCATGACGGTCGTCACAAGGTGTGACGGTCGTCATGGAGCTGTGACGGTCGTCACAGCAGCAAAACCAGCATTCTGCGTTTTTCATGATGTTTTCATCCGGTTTTCGTCCATATTTCATCTGAGATTGCTTCTTTTCTTCATATTGTCTTGTTTAGACGTGATAATCAAATACCTGCAAAACAACAGACGAATAACACGGAAATAACCCGAAATCGGGTCGAAAACAGTTAAACTTTAGTTGAATTATGCATCAAAATATATATACGATTTTGTGTTATCAATCGCGTCGAGCACAAGATCCCCGACATGCTAGAATGATCTCCCCGCGAAGGAGAACCGTCCCAACCACGTTGGGCAAGAGAATCGCCCGCACGACCAAGCACCGCCCTCCGCGGGCGGTATTCCCCACGCCGTCGAGTAAGACCCCATGGCTCTCCCACGTCCCCGTGTGCTCCCTTCCTCGGGGAGACCAACGTGCCTCCGGGGAACCGTGCGAGCTCCCTTCCGCGGGGAGAACGACGTGCCCCGTGCACGTTCTCCACGTGCTCCCCTCTGCGGGGACACGTCATCCACCAACTGCCCACCTCCGAAAGAGCAGGTCAACCCACTTTCCGGAGTTCACGGAGCAGTTGAACTAAGGCGAATACCACATTCCGGTATTCACTACGCCATGTAAGCCCTAACAGTCATTAGGGTTGGGCCTGGTCATCCAGCCCATCTCAAATGACCGTTGGCCCAGCGCTGGGGTCTCTATATAAATACCCTTTTTCACAAGATGGTCAGGTAATTCACTTCTTACCCATTTTCTGTACTTTGTTCTCATTCTGCCCAAATTCTTACTTTGGCATCAGAGTGTCTCGCAGGTACACCCCCTTTTTTCCTCCTCATCACCGGCGAACAGGTAGCAGTCCAACAGAGTGTAGCCAGTCCGTGATCCCCTTCTGATCAGGTCAGATCAATATATATATATATATATATATATATATATATATATATATATATATATATATATATATATATATATATATATATATATATATATATATATATATATATATATATATATATATATATATATATATATATATATATATATATATATATATTGTTATGGTTTTGGTTTCATATGTATTTTTCTTTTAAATTGTTGAGATTTAGGCTGAAAAATATATCATTAACTAATACAATACTCATCTGATGTTAAAACATTAAAATAAGAGAGATTGAACTCACCCCTGAACTCTTCCTAGCTCAGAGGGTCGCATAAAGACCTCAAAACAACAATCATTGATTTTCTTAAAGCATGTCTCAACTATTTTATAGTAATCATAGCTTTAATAATAAGATCGACCAAATTCAAATGTCCAATTCAATATTTCGTCCGCTTAAAATTAACGACCGTGTTAACCCCACCAAGGAGTTGCATACTAAAACTAGACACCATACTCAATCACTGAAGTCAATCCAACGATCTTTCTTGTTTCACACCACACTCATCAAAGGCAATTTTATCTTTCGTCCATATATAAATGTAATTTCATGTCACACCAATGTACTTTCTTTGTTTTTTTATAAATCACTTTAAAAAATAAATTATATCAAAATATATGTGGTTTAACAATATCAAAAAATTATTAATTTTATTTTTTCTATTATACTTATATTTATTAGGATTTCTTACCCCAGTGCCCCTTTTTGAAAAAAAAAATCCCAAAATACCCCATTTTGAAAATTATTTACCAATATGCCCCCTTTCTTGTATGGGCTCGTCCATTCATTGGACCAACACCCTAAGCCCACTACATGCTCGCCCAATGGAAGGACGAGCTAGTGGAGATTATTTAGCAAGCATGAGCTTGTCCATTGGAAGGACGAGCATGTGGTAGTTTTAATTTTTTTATTTTTTTTATTTTCTGAATTATATTTATGTATTATTGGATTTATTTATTTAAACATTTAATATTTATTTATTATAAGTAATAATAAAATAATAATATAAAATTTAATAAATAATAAAATTTTATTTTTTTTAATTCTTAATTTTATGTATATTTATTTTTTAATACATTTTTTATTTATTTATTTATGAATTGTAAATAATAAAATTACTAATGTTTATTTTTATAAATAATAAAATTACTAATTTTAATTTTTATAAATAATAAAATTTTAATGTTAATTTGAATAAATAATAAAACTTTAAGTATAATTAATACGAAAAATAATGTTTTTTTTTTTTGAAAAATAAATTATTAAATAGTCATTGATTAAGAATTAAATGAGTATAAATAATTTGTTATAAATAAATTATTGTTTTGTATAACTAAATTAGATGAGTATAAATAATTAAATAATTATATTGTATACGAATAAAAAAATAATGAATACAGAGTCTCGGTTACTGAATGACCGAGCTCAAACGTTATTTTTTTTTTATAAATAAGTGTGTTGCTCATCACCAAGTATCATTCGTGACCACTTATCTTAATCATAAAAATGTCGGTTGAAGCTCTTGTTTTCTATGGGCCAGAGAAAAAAATCAGTATTAACCTAGATCCTTTGTGGAATTTCAGAACATTGGTTGCAGCAATTAACACCGGATTTTGGCAGCTGGGAGGTCGTCGCGTGACAGTGAGGAAGATTGAGTATCGTTGTCCATATATAACGCTTACCGATGCTAGCCCGGAGGGGACTTATATGTACTACCTAGATCGTATAGAAAACGATGAAGATGTCCATTGCATGTTTTCAGCACATAGCGGCGAAGTAAACAGAGGAGTCACAGATCCACTTGTGTTGGTCGCTGTAGTTTGTTAGATTTTGTGTTGGTCCTTGTTGTTTGTTAGAGTTTATGTTATCTTCTGGTATTTCTTTTTTGTGTTTGCGGAGTCACGGGTCTAATTTATGTTTGTAGTTCGCGTGTGTTTTTGTAATTTTAAAGTTGTTTTGAATTAAAAATATTTGAAGGATTACATACAAAAGTAGTACAATAAATTATCTAGTTGGTCGGTTTGACGGACCAGCAACGTTGGGACATTTTCTACGCATATGACCTATTTCTCTACAAATACCACATCTTCTTTGCTCTTTTTCTGCGTCGTCCATCTCAGTTCTAATTCTAGTACTATGTGGACGCCCTTTTTTATTTCTTCTCATGGAATCGTCGTGGCATAGAGTAAAACCTTCATACTTTGGCCAGTTATCCTCGTGCGGTAGTCCCAGGAAGCTCTCCTGGTAGACCTTGAACACGCTTAGAACTTTGAAGACCTCTGGAATGTGAATTGTGTAGTCCTGTCGTATGCTAGAACATGCCGCTATCACGTGAGAGCAAGGCAAGTGAAATGCCTGAAACTTTCCACAGTCACAGAATCGACTACGCAAGTCAACACGGAAAGTACCCGTTGGACGACCGTCGTTATAGTTAGTCCTTTCCTGCACCATGAAACAGAATCTTTCGCGATCAAATTGCATGACGTTGTGTGTGTTAGCCTTAGCTACCTCTTCAGCCATGCCTTTGTTACAACCATCTGTAAACACTTTCCCTGAAGATAACATCTTGGTCCATTTGTGACCTCTTTTACCAAAGAGCGAACCCATTCTATAGTACGTAGACTGGACTAATGCAGTGATGGGAAGGTTTCTTGTTGCCTTTAGTACAGAGTTTATTGTCTCTGCCAAGTTAGATGTCATATGTCCCTAACGTTGCCCTTCATCAAATGCTCTGTCCCCAACATTTATACTCATTTAATTCTTAATCAATGACTATTTAATAATTTATTTTTCAAAAAAAAAAAAACATTATTTTTCGTATTAATTATACTTAAAGTTTTATTATTTATTCAAATTAACATTAAAATTTTATTATTTATAAAAATTAAAATTAGTAATTTTATTATTTATAAAAATAAACATTAGTAATTTTATTATTTACAATTCATAAATAAATAAATAAAAAATGTATTAAAAAATAAATATACATAAAATTAAGAATTAAAAAAAATAAAATTTTATTATTTATTAAATTTTATATTATTATTTTATTATTACTTATAATAAATAAATATTAAATGTTTAAATAAATAAATCCAATAATACATAAATATAATTCAGAAAATAAAAAAAATAAAAAAATTAAAACTACCACATGCTCGTCTTTCCAATGGACGAGCTCATGCTTGCTAAATAATCTTCACTAGCTCGTCCTTCCATTGGGCGAGCATGTAGTGGGCTTAGGGTGTTGGTCCAATGAATGGACGAGCCCATACAAGAAAGGGGGCATATTGGTAAATAATTTTCAAAATGGGGTATTTTGGGATTTTTTTTTTCAAAAAGGGGCACTGGGGTAAAAAAATCCTATTTATTAACATCTCTTCTTTTAATTATCACCACTATATTAGAGAGCTTTCACTCATCATCTCATCACCAATTTACATCTACATTGTAATAGCCTATATATAAAGATTGAAATGAATATTCTCAACAAAAAAAAAAAACATAAAAAATTCATATCGATAGACTAAAAAAGGACCGGTCAGCATACGAGTACCGCTCTATCCGTGAAGACTTACGAGAAACACAGGAGAGGATAGCGTCAGTGTATGTGTCCAGATTCATTCATTCATTTCCTTCAAACATTACCATAACCGACAATACCTGACCAATTTTCAAACCCGCTTTCAATGCCCTCGCATTCGCCATTTTTCCATTTTCATAACATGACATTTGTCATAAAAACACTAACCAAAATAGCAAAGCCCCATTCATATCTCACCAATTACCAATACCATAACTATCACCACATTCAGACACCACCGACTTTCTTCCTGGTATGAACTTTCTCTCACTTTCTCCCCTTTTTTTGCATAATGGTTTCTGATTTTTTATTTATTTTTTAAGTTAAAATTACTGTAATAAGATTATTATTATATAGATTCGAATAGATTTGATAATTGCTCTCTCTTTTGATCCGTATTGATTTGACATTGTGATAATGTGTTGTGGCTGGATAGAAAAGGGGGAAAGGGTTAGTGATGATGATCAATAAACTGTTAAGCTTCAAAATCAACGCATTCAATTCAATCAGAATAACAATATTTCAGTTTTCTATACAGAAAGTAAAGGCTTTTTAGGGATTCGGAATCAAATTTGTCATAAATTTGTTCCTTTGCTTAATTTAATGTCATTTACTGTTTGTTATCTTGGTCAAGAAAACTTTTTGAATCTTGAGTATGGATTTTGCCACATTTTTGACTTGATGCTCTCTTTTTCTTGAATATTAAGATATGGTTCTGTAGAAAGGCACAATTTTGATCATGAAGGAAGGACCAATCATGGTTACAACTGTGTTTTTCTCTACTCAGCATGATCGTATTTTATTTTGTATTATTACTAAAAGACAGAATATCCAACTCAATATGCTAAGTTCAACATATATCATTGATTTTAGTCCTATAAGAGTTCATGCTGATCTTTATGCAAAAGCTTTTACAAGTACATTGTATCTAGACGCCGATTATGTCTAACACGTCACATTTGTTAATTGAAACAAACAAGTGAGTGTGATGAGATCATAATTCCACTAACTATTTATAATTGGTGTATTATCACATGCTTTCAACTCTGATGTGTACCACTGCTGTAATGCTTGGTCTTATGAAGCTCTTACATAAGTTCTAGTCTTGATTTGATTCTGTAGAGCAATGTTATTTATTATTATGTTCTTTCTTCTACTCTAAGTTTCTCTCTTCTTATGTCTTGACTCTGCAGGAATCTACGAAATGCTATTGATTTGTTGATATCAGTACATAGATAAAACTAGTGAAACTGTTTCAATGTCAACTGTGAGCAATGCTACAAATATATTTTGGCAAGATTGTCAACTAGGAAAGCCTGAACGGCAGAAGCTACTTAACCAAAAGGGATGCGTTGTATGGATTACTGGACTCAGTGGATCAGGTTCATATTTTTAGGCTTTGTTTCATATTTCAGCATTGGCCTCGGATATGCTTTTATCTTTTGTCATGGGAAAAACCATCGTATTCCTGTTGTTCGTGATGTTTATGCTTTTTAATTATGTTTTAGCTGCTCCCAAAATTTATCTATTTCCTTCAAGTTGACTTGATCGACAGGAAATTCTTGTCTGTCATGCATGGTAATCGTCCATGTGTTTTCAAGTCTATATTCTGTTTGATTCTGAATGAGAACATGAAATAAATATACCAAAAGAGCTATGCAACTGTTCCATTTAGAGCATACTATAATTGTTTTCTTCACAATGTCCATCTAAATCAACTCTGCCACAATCTGCAATGTATAACGAATTGTCTTTTTACTCTAGTCACTTCTTTATCAGTTCTACCAGCATGGCTGGTCCAATCCAACAAAAGTTTTTTTGACGCACTAGACATTTTTTAGTACAGATTACATTGGTGTCAAATGGCAATTTATCCCTGTCATGGATGAAAGGAGATTGAAGTTACATTATTTACTATTTTCAATAATTCGTAGATTATAGATATAAATTAGGATAAAGTAGATTTTCAATATAGCGCTTGTATATTTTCTGACACCTTGTCGATGAAGCAAATTGGTAAGACCAGAAAGTTTATATAGAAACTTGTAAGAATGAAGTAAACATAAGGGCCCATTTACTTTGAGAAAATGTTTTTTGTTTTCATTTTGAATTACAAAACTTTTACTTTGTTTTCGACTTTCAGTTTTTGTAATTAAAAATGAAAACACAATGAAAACAAGAATGTTTTCTCAAAGTGAGCAGACTCTTGAATAAAATTGTTTGTCTATTTTGATTTCTGCAATTGTCCTGTGTTAATTTCAAAAAGTATAGAGAAACATGGAATACTAGTGTCTATTTTAATTCTTGCTAGCACCCTCTGCCTAAATTGAAATGCTACAATGCACATGTGCTATGGTTCATTCACAAATTGTGTTTGATTTGACTTATCCTTAACTATTATCAGGATAAAGGTGGCCAAAGGTTCAAACTCTACAATATTTGTCGCTTATTGAATCCATTACCTTTCACATCACAGTTATGACAGACTACATTTTAGTTCTTTTGCAACTGACTTCTGAATTTTAGAATTTTAGGATACCAGAAACTAATGCATAATCTTTGAAATTCCTTTGAACGATTGTATGTGTAATGTGGTTCCCACGTGCTGTGTTGATTGTTTTATCGAACTGTTCAGGAAAAAGCACATTGGCATGTTCTTTAAGCAGCGAACTGCACTCAAAGGGAAAATTATCTTATATCCTTGATGGAGATAACCTTCGTCATGGACTAAACAAGGATCTTGGTTTTAAACCTGAAGACCGCACTGAAAATATTCGCAGAACTGGTAAGCTTTTTCCATAAGCAAATTGTTTTAAAAGAATAAATAAAAGGAAAGAACTTGATTGTCAGTTTTAAAAATTGTAATATCTGATCCATATATCATTGAAATTGATGTATATGCGTTTTCTGAATCGATAATACTTTGGTTGTTGCAGTTATATGACTAGCTGGTGTATATTTTAAAGTCTGATGCATATAAATTTTCTATAGTTTTACTGAAAAAAATATTATTGAATTCAGGTGAAGTGGCGAAACTGTTTGCCGATGCTGGTCTAATATGTGTTGCCAGTTTGATATCTCCTTATCGAAGAGACCGGGATACTTGTCGTGCCATGTTGCCTGATGCCAACTTTATTGAGGTAAGGCTCCTTTAGGCATTTGGTGTCATTTGTGCAAGTTAGTTTACAAGATATTTGATATGGACTACTAATTACAGGTCTACATGAACATGCCTCTAGCATTGTGCGAGGCACGGGATCCTAAAGGTCTCTATAAGCTTGCTCGTGCTGGAAAGATCAAAGGTTTGTTTCTTTAATGGTGTTTTACTAGTGGAGGCTTCCCTCCGCCGTTCAGAGCCTTCATTGCGTCTTAGGTTCAATAGTGCAATATTTCTTCTTGCATTGCCAATTGGATAATGTTCCTGTAAATTCAAACATGTCTAAAACATTGCTTAGAACAATTTTTATAATTCTAAGGTCTAGCTGCTGAAACTCTTTTCTTATTTTGAGTTCTACCATGTGACATTTTTGTCCTAATAGTGAAATTCCGCAGGTTTTACCGGCATTGATGACCCTTATGAACCACCCTTGAATTGTGAGGTACTCGTTAACATTTTTCTAAAATATGTAGAAGGATGTGTTTTAACATGATTGTCACACTTGCAGATAGAAATAAAGGAGGACAATGGAGTTTGTCCGACGCC
This sequence comes from Lathyrus sativus, assembly GCA_963859935.3. Lineage (NCBI taxonomy): Eukaryota > Viridiplantae > Streptophyta > Magnoliopsida > Fabales > Fabaceae > Lathyrus > Lathyrus sativus. The sequence goes on from OZ012737.1 coordinate 552,864,215, forward strand.
AAATGTGATGGCAGGACAAGTTGTTTCTTACTTGGAGGAGAAAGGATTTCTTCATTGTTAAGGAAATGTTGATATATCTATTGTCTGATTTTGATGTCCCCCAGTATATTCTCTAACTATAATGTTTCTTCCGGTCGAAGTTGAAATCGTATTAAGTGGACTTGTAAAATTCATCAGCTATATATATGAAAACAGCCATTCCATTGAATGGTGAAGATTAAGTAAGTTCACGATGTTTTTCAAGGTATGGTATGATTGTTCTTTGCAATGTTAATTATTATGGTACTAGGAAATCAAATTACAATCACAAAATGCTGCTTGTCATTTATATCCAACCATTTCCATAATTTTAATTTAAAATTTTCTCTCTTTTTATTGGATTTTTATAAGAATATAAATTTATGTGTTTTCATTCAAGTATTTATCAAAACTTATTCCATCCCAACTATAAATTCATTTATTCTATTAGTTTAAAAAGTCAATCGATTCAATTTAAACTATAAACTGTTAACTTTTTTTTAGTTGTAAGATTATTATCAGGCTGTAAAATAATGTATGAGATGCAAAATATAATTTATAATATATTAAAAATTGATATTATAAAATAATAGTTATCAGTTATATTTAAAACATATAATTAGTAAATAAATTATATTAAAATAAATTAATAAGTAGTATTTAAAAAATTATAACTAATAACAGTTGAATGTAATATATTATTATAATATATATAAAAAGATTTAAAAATGTTAAAATACGTGTCCACAATTAAATTTGACTTCGAAAAATAAATTCAAAATTTTATATGATCCAATATTTTGAAAAAAATATATAATTCAAACATCTTTGACAATATTTAGTTTTGTGTGGTATTTTTTTAAAATATTAATTTACTATTTTTATTTAAATTGGTTTGAATTTGAATATTTCAAATCATAGCACTAATAATATTCACACTTCACGTTCATTTTTTCATCATTATTAATATAAATAATTCAATTGAAACCTGATTAATTTAATTGGTAAGAAGTTTAGTTAATTAGAAAAGTTGGGGAACATAAGGTGGTAAAGGTGGTGCATTTATTTAGAGAAACGAATAGATTTAGATGATTTTTTAAATATATTTTATATGTTTTTTTTATGCACTACACAAAATTTTTAAAATGTTTTTAAATTTTAGAGTCTCATCTTCGGACGCACAAAAATATCAGTTAACATTAGAATATTTTAAAAACACATTTTTGAAATTTTTTAAAAGTTAAATCGCATCACACTCTTCTCATTTCTCATTTCACGTTTTATTCGAACTCTCAAATTTCTTTTTTATACCAAGTCAAATTCCATTCAACAATACTCAAGGGAACATCAATCTTCATCTGGAACATCAAAAACAACATTTAAAACATCAATTTTTTGTAAGTTTTTTGAATTTCGATAAATATTTGAGTTTATGTCTAAATGAGTATAAATTAATTATTAGAATTAGAAATGAGTAAAAATAACATTTAAGATAGTTTAGGTATAGTGTATTAGTTGTTTATTGGCCGAAAATGATGTTTTTTGAGATTGCATGGGGTACTTTACGCCATTGGCGCAACTTCTAAGTTGCAGAAAATTCCGGAGATGCATCTCTGGAATTTTTCACCGTTTAATTTTTTGTAGGAAATTTCGGAGATACATCTTTGAATTTTTCAACGTTTTAGTTTCCCCCAGATTCCGAAGACGCATCTCCGAAATTTCCTGCAGTATTTGTTTTTATTTTCTTGGTTGAGTTATTTGCCCGCGCTAATGGTTTGTCTTACTTTAACTTACAAGCATGATATCTGATAGACAGGATAAACTAAGGCATGGGAGGATTGCTCAGCACGCATCTGTTATGCAGGAGAAGAGTCAGCAGATTCCATAGGGTCCTGACCCCTTTGCCCAGACAGAGTCGTCTACTTCTAAGGTTCGTACTTCTCCTCATGCCACTCCATCTCCTTGTTCTCGTAGGAGACAAGATTCACCATCTGACGCATCACTCCCTCCACCCTCCCACAAGCATCATGTTTCACCAGTGCCACCTCCTACTGTAGATGTTGCAGATCCAATCCCACCTTAAGTCCCACCTTCTACTGCTGATGTTGCTGATCCAGTTCCACCTCCAGAGAGTGAGGTTGGTGTGGATGCTGAGCTAGAGGCATTTGGAGGAGGTCCAGTTAATTTATCCTCACTGTCTATGTATCCAGACCATACTGCTAGACATATCTGGGACAGAGAGGTAACATTAGTTAGATTAATTATTTTTTTTACGTTAATTTTAATTAAAAAATTTCTGAAAAATTTAAGGAGCGTGATCCGCAGAAGTTTCTTAACCATGGGAGGAAGATTGCAGACTTTTCTCAATTGAATGAGGATTGGTTTCGGTCAATTTTGTCCTTATCCGGCCTAAAAGACTTGTGCATGACCGATTATACTATGGTCAACCACGAAATCCTTAATGCATTCATGGAGAGATAACATTCAGAGACCTCATTGTTTCTTCTCCCGCATGGTGAGATGTCTATCACACTCGATGATGTCTCGTGTTTGCTATATCTTTTAATCAGAGGGGAGATTCCTAGATTATGAGAGGATGACCAAAGAGGAGGCACTCGAGATGATGGTAGTGTATCTTAGGGCTGATCCAGGGGAGTCGGTGAAGGAATTAGATAAGACCATGAGTGCTCATGTTAGATTTGAATTCCTGAAGAAGCTATATGAGATTGAGATCCGAAGTGCATAGCAGGCTGTTGGTGATGTTGAGCAGGTGGCGCTCCACAGATCACATGCGTTGAGAGTGTACTTGCTTTATTTGGTTGGCACTGCAATTTTTGTGGACAAGAGTGCCACCTATATAGATGTCGTCTACATGCGGTACTTCGTGAATTTCGAGCGGATCCATGAGTACAACTGGGGTGGCTTATTTGATCTACAATTATTGGAAGTGTATAGAGGGTTCTATATGGAAGACGGAGCAGGTCACTGGCAACATGACACTACTGACGGTAATATTATTGGTCTTTGAATATTTTTTTATTTTCATTTCATATTTGCAAAGTCACTACCGATGATTCGTGTGTTCCAAACTTTTCATTTTAGGCTTGGAGCCTCCAGCACTTCCTGTCTAACCTTAACTGGGTGAGTATACCTGAGTACATTAAGGATATTCCATGTGTTATTACTTTTATCCCGCTCAGAGGGAACCAGACGATCGAGCCTTTCAGAGTCTATCTTGACCGTCTAGTTGATGAGAACATGCACTTCAATAACTATGTTGATCATTGTCATACACGGTTGTCGCAACTGTGAAAAACACCTGGAGAAACAAATAGAAGAGTCACCACCGAATGTTATTTATCCCCACAGGAGAAAGGAAACGATCAAAGGAAACCTCAAAGAAGGGAAAAAAACATGGTCTTGCAACCAAATCTTGGGTTCGAGAGTCGATTACACGAGAGGAAGGTATTAGCACTCCCTCGCGTCCGTTGTACTCAACAGGATCCACACTTGTTGTCTAATCAAAGAGTGTGTTATCTAAAGCCTACTGCTAAACGGAAACGGAAAAGGAGAAAAAATGAAAAGAGACTCGTTAGGACTTCGCCGTCTTGGGCCTACGCATTCCCTCGTGCAACGGGAAAGTCATAGTCAACGTAGTTCGTGCAACGGGAAAGTCATAGTCAACGTAGTTCGAAAGACTACGGGTAAAAAGGAAGGTTGCTCGTCAATACTTTGCTATCTTGTGCCTACGTATTTTCATTCGGACGAGAATGAGGAAGTCAGAGCAGTCGTAGTTCGACATACGAGTCGATACATGTTTACGGTAGAACGGAAAAATAACATACTCTTTCTGAAAATGATTTGACAAACGACCTCGAAGGATGAAAATGATTTGAGTTTGTTTGTAAGTTTTAAAAAAGTGAATTGATTTTATTTGGAATATGCATCGCACTAAAGTCTATAACATATGATCGAATACTTTACGCTAACGATCTAAGCGTCTCGCACACAAAGTACCTTAAGATGAGGTTATAAATTCATCCGCTCATCTTTTCTCATGTACTTAAGGCTCGTGGCATACAATGCATATTATCTTTATTAAATGTTTTGAGAAAGACACACTAAAGGTCTAAGGGGGAAAACTCAGTCCTAACGTTGTCATGCAAAATGATCCTAAGGTCGGGATGCGAAAGGAATTTATATCCTAATGTTAGCATGCAAAAGTGGGCCTATGGTTGAGGTTAATATGAGACTAATATAATGTTATCATGCATGGATTAACTTCTAATATCTATCATAATCCAAGCTTTTAAAAAAATTAAGTTGGACTAGGAAGCCTTAAGGAAGCATGCAAGAACAAGGCAAAACAAGGAAAACAAACCAAAAACAACAGCTACAACAGTGTTCCAGCTTCAAAACAACAATAAAAACCTAACAAATAAGCAAAACAACATTTAAAAATGCATGTTTAAGCATATAACAGGTATAAAATGCAGCAGGCAGAATGAGCGCACAATTAACAACATGCCAAAAATCAAGACAGCAGGTGTAAGAGCTCAGTCAGCATGCATACATCAACATTTCAACAAATGTATATGACATGGTGGAGATCAATCATGAACATGTATTAACAATTAAACACAAATAAGTTCAACAAGATTGTACGACTAAACATTCATAAAAAAGCATCATACATATTCTGCAACTGCACCCTATTTGGCGCCATGTCACTATTGTATTGATAATGACGAACAAAGGCCTATGTCGGATCTCTCCAGCTTCTAACATGAGTTCTCTCTAGCCCCATGTACCACTCCAATGACGACCCAACCAAACTATCCTGAAAGAAGTGCATTAGGAGTTTCTCATCATTGAAATACGTAGACATTTTCCTGTAGTATGCATAGATATGAGTTTTAGGACAAGTAGTCCCCTTGTATTTGTCAAAGTCCGACACTTTAAACATCTGATGGATTCTTACCCCTAGGACCAAACCAAGGTTATACATGTCAAGACCCAATGAGTTTTAATTCTCATAAGCCTTCATCTTCTCTTCAATCAACTTGAACCTTTTGTCAGCTTCCTACAGAAGACCGACGTCCATATCACGTATAGAAAAAAGATCATCTTGACGATCTTCATCCCAATGTGGGCCAGCAACCCCATGCGCTGCACATACACTCACTCCACCAGAACCATTAACAACGTCTATGCTCGGAGATACAACAATAGTAGGCCCGTTATCACCTTGAGGACCAACATCACTTCTAGGAGGAGGGACCAAACCAATTCCACCATGTAGAACACCAACTTCGTCAACTCGCGTACTAAGAGGTTGGACCATAGTCCTCAGCTGTTCCTGTCCATTAGCTACGTTCTGCATTAGCTCCATAAACTGAGTCATGCGAGTCCTGACTTCCTGAAGCTCGGCCTGAACTTGATCCATGATTCTCTGTTGACTTCCCCGAGTTGAATATTTGTGAAAACTGAATTCCTCAATCCTGCTGATATAGAAAGACAAGTAGAGATACGAATAAAACCAGAACACATGCCATGCAAATGAGTATGCAAAATGCAATCATGTTTATATATTTCAGGGAGATCTCCCCCTTGATTCCAGTTTCACAAATAAACGAACAATAAAGATAGACAAATAATCAAAAGCTCTGCTCATAAATAAAATTAGGATAACAAGTCAGTATATACAATCCATAGATAAGAAAGATATCTAAATACAAAAGCCTGTGATCTCAACCAACAAGTCTGGTGATGATCAGATACAAGAAAGAAAAAAGCTACTGATACATATCATCAAGCGAAGATAATCCTCCCCAACCACTGTGTTCCTTGCTCCAGGTCTGGGCTTTCTCGAGCAGCTTCTTCGTGTCTGGATGCTCTGGTCTTGCAATCAATTCCTGAATAAGGATGTCTCTTTTGCATCTCAGACACTGACAATACTCTTGCCAAGCATCATCTTCAAAGGAATCTTCAAGCCTATACTTCTTCAGCTCTACTCGAATCATGAGCTCTTCAAAAGATGATAAGGTCTCTTATAGTTTTTGCTCAGATCCGTATCCACGAGATGACTCTACCACAACTTCTCTTTCTTTGACCCTGAGCTGCACCCTCAGCTTATCAATCTGGTTATGAAGCTCGTCTTCCCTGTTCTTGTTGGAAGTTTCTGTAGCGTTCCACTGATAATTGAATTTGGATATTTTCAGATACGCTCTGTCCAAATCCTTCTTTTTATGCTTCAAGAGGATACTAGTATCTTCAGATCTTGGCAACTCACTCTCTCATCTTGATCTCATCAGACAACTCCTTCTCCTTCTTGGTCAATGTTTCTGTCTTTACCTTGGCCAAATAGACAGCTTCGCTTCGATCGTGCTTCAACTGACTGATTTCCTTTTTCAACTCCTCATTCCCTTTATGCAGTCCTTCCTTCTCTGCCCAAAGCTTGTTGTACTTCAGGATATCAATCATTGTAGGCTGCTCAATGACCAAAGGATACAAAGGTTCTTCAATAGAGAAAGACAATAGTACTTCCCCAATCCTTTTCTGGATCCATTCCACGTAAGGATCGTAAGCTCTATAATCACCTTTACCCAAGAAAAACTTCCCATTCTTATGAATTCTTCCCCACACATCAACAATTCTCTTCAGAATATCAGGGTCAGCTATCCCAATGAAGTACAAAGATTCTTGAACATCTTTAGCATTTTGTGGTCCCCTCAAAGCATATCCAAATTGTTCGACAACAAGAGAAAGATTGTAGTTGATTCCATATTTTCTTCCCATCAAAGGTAAATTAGGGAACCTACCACAAATGAAAATGATCTCTTTACCAAGAAGATCTCGGTTAAACCAAAAAATATCTTTGGCAGTCAAACCCATCAGTCTTTTCGACCATTCCGATGAATTTCTGAAATCAATGAAGGCTCCAGAACAAGGAAGATGATCCATAAACCACTTGTGGAAAAATGGTGCACAACAAGAAACTATCTTTCCTCTTCTCTTATCATTCTTATAATGCACAAAATGGTATAGATCTTCTAAGAGTGTTGGCACAATATTCTTCGATACAAAAAGACGAACAACACTCAGATCTACAAAGTCTGGCGCATTGGGAAATAACACAATACCATAAACACACAATGTTAATATGGCACTGAAAACAACCCAACAACCCTCCTTAGCATATTGTTGAGCTTTCTCCACCAAGAAGGCCAAGGTATATCCTGAAAATCCACATTTGCTGACAACATTATCCACTAACACAGACTTGCTCAAATAAAGAGCAGCAACAAGCTTGTCAAAACCTAGGCCCTCCTCAAAATAAAAGAACGGTGCCCCCATCCTGGACAGGGATTTCCAAGATATAAGCATACTTCTTTAAAGTGGGAACCAACAAGTAGTATGGGAAGGTGAAACAACACGAAGAAGGGTCATAGAACTGCAACAGAGTGTGAATGGATCTATACTCATAGTTTGAGACGTTACGGACGAAATCCAGAATCCTCCTATAATATCTTCTAAAGACTTCAAGAATACTAGAATTAGACATAACAATTAGATCAAGAAGAGGTCCCAACTATGGCGACAAAAACTTGTATACGATGATCTTCTTTCTGTCAACCTCCATCTCTAAAGAAAACCAGATAACCAGAATCAAAGGCGAGACAAGAACTTGAAAGTACATAAACATGCAATGTTAAAATGTAGAATGATTATGCAGATGCATACAATGGATCAAGGTATCGAATGCTCAAGATCAGTTGTTATACTGTTGACTGAACATAACTTTCCGCTCTGATAAGAAACCCAGAAAACCATAACAGTGAGGTGATGGAAAACCAGAATACCCAAGGTCAAAGGTCTGCATTGATGAGAAAACCAGAAAAGCAGGTTGGTTGAAAGTCAAGGTTTCCTGCAAAAACCCATCCCCTCTCACATGTGTGTTCTAGTCTTGGACAACATCCTATGCAGGTTATCAGTATCAAGGACTCTCAGGTCGAGAAACGATGATACATTCACCATTTCTGGTTTGGCGTCATCATCAATCGAGGAAGTCTCAACTGAATCCCCAATGAATGGTCTCTAGAGTCATGAGCTTTCTAAGTCAACACCCTATCATCTGCATCAGATGCACATGATAGAGTATCTCCAAAGAAAACCTCGTCTGAACGTGAATTTCGTGTCAACTATGCATGGCCAGACACCACACAAACCACACTACACTCCACTTTAATCCTAAGTGTATATTCAATCCTGGGTAGTGGGATTATCTCTCATGGAACAACCCACCCAACAGCATAACAACGACAACATAATAAGATAGCAATATTATGCAACAGTAAAATCAAATGCAATAATATACAACAAATAATGAACATAAAAGCAAATAGCTACACAAAATTAAACACCCAATGAAACAGAAACAGAAAAGCGCTAGGATTGACTCGCATAGGGAACCGATAGTCCCCAGCAGAGTCGCTAGTTGTCGCAACTGCGAAAAAAACCTGGTGAGAAAAACAGAAGAGTCGCCACCGAACGTTATTTATCCCAAAGGAGGGAAAGGAAATGATCAAAGAAAACCTAAAGAAAGGGAGAAGATAAGGTCATCGCAACCAAATATTGGGTTCGGAAGTCGGTTACGCAAAGGGAAGGTATTAGCATCCCTCACGTTCGTTGTACTCAACAAGATCCACGCTTGCTGTCTAATCAAAGGCTGAGTTATATAAAAGCTACTGCTAAACGAAAACGGGAAAGGAAAAGAAAAATAAAGAGACTCGACAGGACATCGCCGCCCTATGCCTACATATTCCCTCGTGTAATGGGAAAGTCAGAGTCAACGTAGTTCAAAAAACTACGGGTGATGGGGGAAGGTTGCTCGCTAAGACATCGTCGTCTTGTGCCTATGTATCCTCATCTGGTATGAGAAATCAGAGCAAACACAGTTCGGGTAACGAAACCATAGGTTGGTTAAGTGTTTTTTTATGAGCGACGTTAAGTTCCCACTCCAGCAGTTAGGATCGATGCCTGTTTGCGGTAGAACGGAAAAGTAACACACTCTTTCTGGAAATGAGTTTGAAACGCAAATCCTAAAGGATAAAAATGTTTGAAGTTTTTTTTTTGAGTTTTAGAGAAGTGAATTAGTTTAATTTGTGATTCACGTTGCACTAAAGACTGTGATATAGGAACGAATGTGTCGCATATCGCCCCCAGACGGGACGTACGCTAAACACTCTAGACAAACGAGAGAAGACCCATCACTCATCATTTCTCATATACTTAAGGCTCGTGGTGCACAATGTTCATCATATTTATTAAGTGTTTTGAAGTTGTTTTGAGATGAGAAGAGGAAAAGACGCACGAAAGGTCTAAGGGAAACTCGGTCCTAACGTTGTCATCCAAAATGGCCCTAAGGTCGGGATGCGAAAGGAAATTCTGCCCTAATGTTAGCATGCAAAAGATGGACCTAAGATTGAGTTTAAAAGGGACTAACCTACTTATTATCATGCATGGATTACACTCATGATGTCTATTGTACTCCAAGCTTAATCAGAAACTAAGTTGGACTAGGAGGCCTTATGGGAGCATGCAAAAATCAAGGCAAAAAGCAAGAAAACAAGGTAAAAACAACATCTACAATAGCGTTTCCTGCAAAAACAACAATAAAATCCAGCAAGGCAGCACAACAACATTTAACAGCTACTAAGTCAACACAAAAAGCAGGTGTAAAAGGCAGGCGGCAAGCAAGAACAACATAAAACAACATGTAAATTCAAAATAAAACAGCTGTAGAAAACAGGACAGCAAGCATGCTTCAACGCAATCAACATGAACAAGCATCAATCATGAACAAGTATCAAGCAAAGATGGACATGCATTAACAATTAAACGCAAGTGTTCAACAAGGTTGCTTCATCAAGAATTCAACAAGAACAACATGCTTTGCACATCAATTAAACAATTCAAACGATCATGCAACAAACGGAATCGGAAGAAAATATGAACATGCATCACAAGTCCAGCAAGATAATCATCAATAGTCATGATACAAACAAGCAAAGCATATGATCATCACATCAAGCAACAACATAAGCATCTCAAGCATTTATCAACGGAAACCAAAAGTCGTGCATCAAAAAATCTCAATCAAACCATCAAACATGATGAAACAGGCTAAGAACAATCCACACAAATGCAACATATCAATCCATGAAGGTTAGAGGTGGAAAGAAATCAAAACATGCTTGAAAACAACCAAAAATCACATTCTGGTCCAGTGTTAATCGATTAACCATTTGCAGTGCAAATGTGGTTAATCGATTAACCATTTGCAGTGCAAATATGGTTAATCGATTAACCACTTGAAAAAGGCTGAAAATACACTGGTTAATCGATTAATCAGTTTTGTACTACCACTGGTTAATTGATTAACACTGCACCAGAAGCAGAAAAATAACAATTTAAAAGCACTTCCAGCAATTAATCAATTATGTAATCATCCAAATGATCATATAATCAATTATGCACAAATATAACACCAAAAGTCAGTGATCAAACATTAATCAAACTTATCCAAGGATTGAGATCACAAATCACATAGATCAAGTCATCAAAATCAATTAACATTAAGGATCTACATTGTGATTATCCAAATAAGCTCAAAACAGAAGTGGATCTAGAATTAACCAATCTTCAAAGTTGAGAATTGTTTTGATAAGTGTTGTTCTACTGAAAATGATAGATCCAAGCTAGAAACCTAAGAAAACTTTAAGATCCAAGAGATTTCTTGCAAGAGAAGTGATGAATGAGAAAAATTAAGCCAAAGTTTATTCAAGAATCACTTAAAAGCTTGCTTCCAAAACCAGATCCAAATCCAAACAAAAATTAAATGATAAATTGAAGTTGATGGAGATGGATGGAGGTTAAGCTCTAGAATTCAAGGATTCCAATGAAGAATCAAAGAAATCAAGTGAAAGAGCTCTAATGGAGTTTTAAGGATATTGGACATTTTCTGAATGGCCATTTCCAGATTGACATGTAATATAGTGATTCTTTTCTGTTATGCATACTGATTTCATCATTATATTTTTAAAGATATTTAATATTGTTAACTAAGACATGTGCATTTGAAATTTATGTCAAACACACAAATGTTATTGGGATTTTACAAGATGTCGTGAAAACTCAAATGGGTGGTGGTGGAAAGGTAAAACATTTACGTAGAACACTTTTTCAGCTGCATTTCGTGCTAAAAGAAAAATTGTGTTACATGTTGCCTCAAGTGGGATTGCAAGTTTGTTGTTACCTGGTGGAAGAACAACTCATTCTAAATTCAAGATTTCAGTCCCTACTTTGTAAACATTCATTTGCAACATTGACAAAAAGGATGAACTTGCTAACCTCTTAAAATTGACTGATCTAATTATTTGGGATAAGGCTCCCATGGCTAAAAAATTATGCTTTAAGGCTCTTGACAAATCTTTGAAGGATATTATGAGTAAAATTTCAAAAGTGTCTGAGAATTTTTTTTGAGGAAAAGTTATTGTTTTTGGTGGTGATTTCAAACAAATTCTTCCAGTTATACCAAGAGGTACAAGATTAGACATTATTCATGCAACCATCAATGCTTTTTATATTTGGAATTATTTCAAGGTTCTCAAACTTACAAAGAACATGCGCTTGCAAAGTGGAACAATGACATCTTCCGCTGATGAGATTCAAAAAATTTCTGAGTGGATATTAAAAATTGGAGATGGGAGAATGTTTGAACCAAATGATGGTTATGTTGAAATTTCCATTCCACAAGAGTTTCTCATTTCTAATTTTTCATAGCCAAATGAGGCTATTGTTGAAAGTACCTATCCTGATCTAATTCATAACTATAATGACTCCAATTACCTTCAAAGTCGTACAATTTTGGCTTTAACTATTGAAGTGGTGGATGATATCAATCAATACATCACAAATCTTATTCCAGGTACTATTCATACTTTCTTAACGTATTTAATTCCATAATGTATGCATTCTTATCGTTGTACTCAAATACATTGTTTTTTGAATTTTTAGGAGACGAAAAAGAATACTTTAGTAGCGATTCTATTGATAGATCAAAAACATCCGACTTCGATGCATTTGAACACTTGATACCTGAATTCTTGAATGCTCTTAAAACATCAGGATTGCCTAATCATTCAATCAAGTTGAAAATTGGGAGCATAATTATGTTGTTGTGCAACTTGGATCAATCTGAAGGATTCTGCAATGGTATCAGACTCACTGTAACGAGGCTTGCTAATCATGCCATTGAAGTTAAGATCATTTCTGAAAAGAATATTGGTAACAACATTTATATTCCAAGAATGTCTTTGTCCCCTTCATAGTCACCATGACCTTTTAAATTGGTTAGAATATAATTTTTAATTATTGTTTCTTTTGCTATGACAATTAACAAATCGCAAGGTCAATCTTTAGACAATGTTGGTTTATACTTACCAAAAGATGTTTTTAGTCATGGTCAATTATACGTGGCACTTTCTAGAGTTAAGACTAAGGAAAGTCTTAAGATTTTGATTCATGACAAAGATAAACAGGATATGCATACACAACCACTAATGTTGTTTTCAAGAAAGTTTTTCACACATTTAATAGGTATTTAAATATAAATTATTTTGTTTTAATATTTGCGCATGATAAATGATATTTATAGTTGTCATCTAATATAATTGTAATTTTTTATAGGTTATTTCATTTTGTACATTATGGAAATTCATGCTACATAATCCTCCAATGACAATAATAAATGTAACTATTGATTTTTTTTTTTGGTGTCTTTCTTTTTTGTCTTAGACAATGTTGCTCAACAATACCATTATATTTTGAGTTTAAGAATCTTTTGTTATTCTATTTATATTTCAATATTCCATATATACAGTTACATTTAGCACTATTTAACTTTTAAAAAAAATCTATATCTACATTCTAATATATCTACATTGAGTTTATATATAGATTGATTTATATTTTGGAACAATATTACACTTATGACAACTTTTAATTTTATAATATAGTGGTTTGACAATTCAAAAATATTTATTATTTTTTAATTAAAATTTTGAGACCACTAAAAAAATGTAATGATAATTGTTTAAATGCATATTAAATCATAACTCAGATATTTCTTTTATTAATATACTAGCGTTTAGACGGGTACACGCGTGCTCGTCTGTCCGTTTTTTTAATGCGCATAAATGAAAATATAAATAATATTTTTTGTTTAAATAAATTTTTAAAAAAATATAATATGTGAAAGTTAGTAATAAAAAGTTATGTGAAAGTTAATAATAACAAATTATTAAATAAATTATATAATAAAATAAGGATAAAAATGGTAGAAAAATAAGACACACAAAAATAAAATATTCTCTTTATATATCTTATAGATATTAATTGAAAGTCTTTTAAAATTATAAAGTTTAATTCACTTTTTTTTTCTCAACAGAAATCAAACAAATAAATAAAAAGAATTTTTAATAATGTTTTGGACATTTAAACTATTCATAAATAAAAAATGCTAACTAGTATGTCAGATACTATTTAAATTTTTTTTAAAAAAATAGATTGAATATGTTTTGAAAGACAAACGTGTGGATCCAATAAAAATATAGTTTTTTAAAAAAAATATATAAGAAAAATAAGTTGTATTCTGTCACATTATAATTTTATTTTTAAAATATTATTATAATTTGACACTTCAATATTACGTAGATTCAATAACTATATAATATTTTTTATTTTATTTGAAAGGTTAGCCTCACCCTTTATAAATAAATGCAACAAAAATGAGAACCACTCTTCCTATAAGGTACCGTCCAATAGAAACACACACTTCCAACCAATTCTAAAAACAGAGTCTTTTTTTTACTTAGATCTAACAAGAACGATAAGGTACCGATCGGACGCAATTACAGATCGCAAAACGACGACGTAGAAGGATGGTGCTCAACAGCGGCGTGGTGATAAGGGTGGCGCACGTGTCAGCTAGGTTGTGTCAATACATATCGTGCAACCCTGAGATTTTGAGGAGCGACGCCGTTTTGGGCCTCATCTTCTGTCTTCCTTTACAGCGTCTCTTCTTCTCGCTTTCGTCTTACCTTGGTTATCGTACACCGCACTCCGATAGAAATTGAAATCGAAATCCAAATCTGTACCCTTACGGTGAATCATATTGTATATATATGTATTATAGTACATGTTAGGTTTTTTACTTTTGTTGTTGTTGTGTTTATGTGCTTCCTATGTTTTTGTTTTTATGTTTATATTTGTCGCTGTTTATGTCTGCAAGGTAATTGGATTTAGTTTGGTACTAGTTTGGAAGCTTAGTTTGATTAATTTCCAACTCCTGTGTTTGAATTTTAGGATGGCCTTGTTCACCTTTATAACAGCTTAAAATTGAGAGACAGAACAAAAATGGATACCTCCAGAAAAGCTCCATATAATTTTTTGTAAAGAGCTCCATATAGGACAATTATCGAACTCTAACTTTAGTCACGTTTTTTGCGTGTGGCTAAACTTCAAATGATCAGACCAATTCTTAAGAATTAGAAGATTAATGGTGGTGTTGTAGTACAGTAGCATGTCTTAAATTCAACTTTTCTTGATAATTTTTTCTCTGTTTCCCAACCATTAGATTTAATGTAGAATGGATGGCTTATTGCTTCGATCTCAAGAAAATTTAAGTTTTTCGTTTTGCAATATGCCCAGGTGCACGCATTATGTATGAGTTGGAACCTCGAGATCCAAAATTTATTTAAGTGTTTTTTCAAATATTTTTTGTGTGACGAATATTTTTTTTAGTAATAAAAAGGCTTAAATTAAAAATTGATTGTAAGTTTATACATTTCTCACAAATTTATTATCTCAATGAATCAGAAGTATGAGTTTTAAAGAGAACAAAATAAATTACAAACTTGTGAATGCGTGGTTGAAATTCACTTATATACTATGGCCTTTCGTCTTTAACATTTGACACATATACTGTTACATAGCCTTTCGTCTTTAACATTCGACATGTATACTGCTTCATGGGCTTTTGATGTGTGTCAAGCTTAAGGTTTCATCTTTCAAGTCACCATGATCTTGAGGGGATGTATTAGAGATCGACTTAGTGAGTTAGTTAGTATGGTAGTTATGGTTGTTACACCTTGTGTGAAGTTAGTTAGTATGTTTAACAACCATGTAAGCTCTGCTATATAAGTGTGTGCATTGGTGTAAGGAGGTTATGATGGTGAATATAATTCTCATACGTGCAAGAATATCTTGAATGGTTAACTCTTCTTCTTCTTCCATTCTTCATTATCTCTATCATGAACATGCATAGTTCACACATGGTATCATATGCCTAAGGGGACTGTTCTATTCTGATGCATTATCATCATTATCATTATTGTCTTCATCTCGACGTTGAGTGCAAGTTGCTTCAAACAAACATCGATTTTCATTTAAGTAGTTGCAAAGCAGCTCAAGCTTCAAAGAAGCGTCCGCAGAGGAAATTAATTCACCTTCGAGAGTACAACCATTGGTTCAAAACTCTCAAATAGTTTTTAGTGTAGTTAGCTTCTCAAGTTTAGCAAACACTTTTGTACCGAAGTTATTGATTAAGTTTCAAGAAACCGATTTCCTTTTATGGAATCAATAAGTCGAGGAGGTGATACTATATCACAAGCTTCATCGAGTGGTGGTTAACCCTAAGGTTCCACCAGTGTTCAAGAATGAACAAGATTGTATCGAAAATATTATATCCGAAAAGTATGAAACTTGGATCATACAAGATCGAACATTGTTTACATGGTTACTCTCTACCATTTATGAGTCAGTTCTTTCAAGAGTTCTTGCATGCAAACATGCTCATGATGTATGGGACAAAGTCTACAAACACTTCAATTCATAAATGAAGGTCATAATGCATCAGTTTTGCTTGGAGTTGAAAACAAGCAAGAAGAGAACCAAATCCATCTCAGAATATATGTTACGTGTTCGTGCCATTGCCGAATCTCTCATGGTAATTAGTGATCTTATATCTGAACATGATCAAGTTGATGTTATAATACATGGTTTCCCAGAGGAGTATAACCATTTCATCATGATGACATATCGTGAAACTAAATCATTGGACATATATAATGTTGAAGCATTACTATATGTACAATAGGCTCAGTTGGATAGGTTCAAACAAGAATTAGCATCAACAAGTGCTACAACTAACATAACTCAAGGAGTCAGTACTAGAAGAGGTGTTAACTCGGGTGGTTCCTACCATCGTGCTCGTGGTCGAGGCAAGCAATTCAGAGGTAGATGTCGTGGGTGTCAAACTCAAGTTTACACACCGAGAAATCGTCCCACATGTAAACTCTGTAACAAATATGGTCACTCAATAATTGAGTGTTGACACAGGTTTGATGAGTATTATGAACTAGTGTCATCCAAGAATCAGTCTCAAGCATAAAAATTGAGCACTATAAATACTACATAGGATGAAGTTAAACCTCAGTATAATTCACCCACTCAAGCCACAACATATATTGCACATCAAGACTAATTGTACATCCACCAAATCTTGATTCACAAGCTTGGTTTGCAGACTCAGGTGTCTCACATCATATCACATTTAATCAAGCTAATATGCATGTTATAAAGTAATATGTAGGTCCTAATAAATTGGTAATAGGAAATGGACATAGTCTAGCTATTAAAACTATTGTTCATTCACAAATGCATTCAAATTTTGTGCCTATTTCTATGCCTAAGTTATCTGATGTGTTACATGTGCCAAATATAACCAAAAATATCATTTATCTGCCCAAGCTTGCTATGGACAATCAAGTTTATTTTGAATTCCATGCTAACAGCTGCTTTATCAAATCACATGCATCTAAACAAGTGTTTATTGAAGAGTTTTTAGATGAAAGTGGACTATATTGCTTTAATGATTTGTTATCGAGCACTTTAAGACATTCCTTAAATCAGTAGCAATCTAGCTTAGGTCCTGAAGTGCACAATATTAAAGTGTCAAAGGCATCTAATAATTCCATCTCTAATTCTCTACTTGCAAATAAAATGTCTATTTGGCATTCTAGGTTAGGCCATGCCAATCCTAGAGTTATACATAAAGTTCTACAGCTGTGTAAAATTTCCTGCAATATATTAATAAAGAGCCACAAACTTTTTTGCAATTCTTGTTGTATTGGTAAAGCTCATAGGTTATATACTCATTTGCCCAATACTAAGTATACCACTTAATTTGAACTTATGCATACTATCCTGTGAGGGGCATCTCTCACACCATCCAACAATGGCTATTCATATTACATTGCATTTGTATATGATTTTTCCATGTACACGTGGATCTATATGCTCAAGAACAAAAGTTATGCATTAACTGCTTTCAAGATGTTTCAAAATTATGTCATAACACAACGCATCACAACAAAATACAACACCAAAACCAAAGCAATTCAATATGATTATGGTGGTGAATTCAGACCTTTCACCAAGTTGCTTAATGACCAAGGCATCATACATAGACTGACATTTCCTCACACATCTCATCAAAATGGAAGTGTAGAAAGAAGGCATATACAAATTGTGTAAATGAGACCCATTCTTCTTGCACACTCCTCAATGCCTATTAATTTTTGGGATCATAACTTCACTATTGAAGTGATTTTGATAAGCAGTCTTCCAACAAGTGCATTATCAAACTTTGACCCACCATACATGGATATGCATAATAAGCAACCTGACTACACCATACTCAAGGTGTTTGGTAGCTCATTTTTCCTCATGTCATGCCTTACAACAAAAAACAAGTTGGAATTCAGAAGCCTTAAATGCACATATCTAGGTGTGTCACCAACTCACAAGGGACACAAATGCCTAAGTCCTGAAGATGAAATTTACATATCTAAAGATGCGATTTTCAATAAACTGAGTTTCTTGGGGAAATCACAAACTCGAAGGAAGAGTGTCCTCAATCTAAGGATAACTCGACTTTGATGCTACCTAACACACAACCCACCTAAGTTACTAGGTTGGTATCATCAAGTTCTATCGATAAGCTATCTAACTCCGTAAAGCGTCATGTGTCAACTGATGTATCCCAAAATGTCCATAGTTTAATGTCACATGTTAATTAGTTTCCACACGCACATACATCACTTGATGAACACATACGTGAGTCTGACTTTATCCCAGAAACACTATAAATAAATTGTACCACGCTTGGTTTTCCTAGAGTGTCAACCTCTCGGTTAACTTCTTCTGAATCTGTGGATAACTTGATACCTAAGGTACCTCGGGTTATAAAGTCATCTTCACAGTTTGTTTTAAATATAGTTGGTTCTTCTGAGTCTCTCTCACCCTCATTTCAAACTCAACAAGTTCTAACACATCTGAATGTCAACAACCACCCCATGCTCACAAGAGCAAAGGCAGGCAAGTGAAAACCTAAAGTTTTTTTGGTAAACATTGAGCCCACTTCTGTCAAAAAAACTATCACATAGCCTGAATGGTTCAGTCCTGTGAAAGTTGAATATGAATCCCTAATGAAGAATGATACCTGGGTTTTTACAACTCTACTTGCTCACAGAAAACCTATTGGATGCAAATGAGTATTTAAAGCTAAAGAAAACTCATATGGCACAATAAATATGTACGAATCAAGACTTGTAGCTAAAGGGTTCCATCAACAACATGAATTTGATTTCAATGAGACATTTAATCCTGTTGTTAAACCAACAACCATAAGAATCATATTGACCTTAGCCATCAAACACAAGTGGGAAATTCGATAAATTGATGCCAACAACGCTTTATTAAATGGAGAATTATAAGAAGGGGTCTATATGGAGCAACCTCTAGGATTCATTTCCTCTGATTCCACTCTGGCTTGCAAACGGAAGAAAGCTTTATATGGCTCGAAACAAGCTCTTCGTGCCTGGTATGAGAAATTCCATTAGGCTCTAATTCAATTTGGTTTTGTTTCAAGCAAATGTGGCCATTCATATTTTATCTACTGTTAGATGCCCAATTTTGCTTATTTGAGCTATCAAATGTGGGCATCTTTCACTCTGTTTTGTCAAGAAAGTATTCAAAATAACTCTCACTTTGGTTGGTTTGCAACTTTGTGTTAAAGTATCTTGGTGCCTTTAATTTTTGTGTTATTGTGCAGGAATTAGGCATGAAAGAGTGGAAATTCAGACACATGAATGATGGCAAAGAGACCAAGACAGCAAGCAAACAACAGCAAGTTCGCTAGGCGAACTTGCCAGCGAAGCTCCCTCCAAAACTTCACAAAGTTCGCTAGGTGAACTATGTAGTGAAGGCCAGGAACTTAAAACAACAAGGAAAGGGCCATAAACTCGCTAGGCGAAGGAGGAAGCGAAGCACTCGCTAGGCGAAGAGATAGCGAGTAGCCAGCGAACACTCCCGGACTTAAAACAACAAGGAAAGGGCCACAAATTCGCTAGGGGAAGCTCACAGCGAAGGCTTCGCTAGGCGAAGGATTACTCGCCTCGCGAACTTTTAGAAACTTGTCTGAGGAGAGTTCACAAGACACAGGCACTTCAGGTGGCATTTTTGAGGTTCGCCTAGCGAACAAGACAGCTCAGCTGACCTTTCTATAAGTAGCATGAGCTACTTTTTGTAAAAATATCTATTTTTTGTATTTGCATTGGAGAGGATTTTTATGACCTAGAAACTCATTCCTTCATTTCTCATAATCTCTTAGCAATATTTCACCAAAAGAAGGTGGATTCTCATCCATTCTCGATTATTCGACTTGGATGTTGATCAACCTTCTTCCGAAACTTGTTGCTCAAGCTATCATGGAAATGAGTGGCTAAATCCCTCTCTCGTTAAGGTTAGGAGTAGTTAGTTCAGATTTTATGTATTCTTCTTAATCTCTTGTATGTGAACAATGTTATGATCAATGTAGATGAAGTTATTTGCTACTATTTGTACATTTGTGGTTTGAATTGCTTTAGACATGGACTTTCCAAGTCTTGACCTAACTTCTTCATCTATCAACTATACAAATGCTAGACATAGATTTGAAAGTTGATATTCGTGTTGTATCGATCTTAATGATTGTTGTTTCGATTGTTATTTAGAGAGATCATTTAACGGTCGAAACAATAACATTCACGAAATCGCTTTAGAGATGAACGTTTTTGCGAGGATACGCGGTTATGTTGGTTAGAACTTCGTTCACATATTTGATTGGTTGGATACGTTTAGGACGGACTAGCGAACCCTAATCTTGACATGCTTTTATCAAACTTAGACCGACTTTTATTCCGTTTTATTTCTTGCAAACTTTTGTTACGAAATTGAAACCATTCTAACCCCCCCCCCCCCCCCCCCTTTCTTAAGTCATTAAACCGTTGAACGACAAGCATCTATATTCTCTTAAATCCCCGTGGATACGATAAAACACTACCACAAAATACTTTCTAACATCTACAACCACAACAATATCACTCTCTATGATCTAGTTTATATTGATGACATTTTAATCATTAGTTCATCAACTACACTAGTGCATAGCCTGATTGATCAACTTCATGATAAGTTTGCCCTCAAGAAACATGGTGTGCCACAACATTTCTTAGGGATTGAAATGCATTATTAGGGAAGTGGCTCCATGGCTATGACTCAAACAAAGTATGTCAAATATTTGTTGGCCAAAACCCACATGATAGAGGCAAAAAGAGTCAACGCACCCATGCTCACCTCATGCAAACTCATCAAACATGGTGATGATAAGTTATCAAATTCATTCCTATACAGATCCACAATAGGATCTCTTCAATATGTCACTTTGACACGTCCAGATATAGCCTTTTCGTGTTAATAAAGCAGATCAATACATGGCAAATCTGCTTGATTCCCATTTGAGTGTAGTAAAATGCATGTTGCATTACTGAAATGGTAAGATAACTCGTGGTTTGGTCTTGGCACCTGCAAATCCTCAACAACAAATGTCTTTGCGTGCTTACAGTGACTCGGATTGGTCCAGAGACTCAAATGATAGGCGCTCAACTTCTAGTTCGTGTGTGTATCTTGGACCAAACCTTGTTGTATGGAGTTTGAAGAAGCAGTCATTAGTCGCTCGTTCCAACACTGAGGCAGAGTATAGAGCTCTTGCCCGCACCACATATAAACATCTATGGATAAAATCCATACTCAATGAACTCATCATCAGTTACTTTCCTCCCACACTACTCTGCGACAACCTAAGTGCAATAATGCTTTCTCACAGTCCTATGCTTCATGCACACACTAAACATGTTCAATTAGACATACATTTCGCAAGGGAGAAAGTTGTAGCTCAAAATCTATGTATTCAACATGTACCAACTCAAGTTCAAATTGTTGATTTTTTCACCAAACCTCTACCAACTAATCTCTTCACTTTGTTTCGTGACAAACTCAATGTTTTATCTTTCAAGCCACCATGATTTTGATGGGGTGTATTAGAGATATACTTAGTGAGTTAATTAGTATGGTAGTTATGGTTGTTGCACTTTGTGTAAAGTTAGTTAATATGTTTAACAACCATGTAAGATCTCCTGGTGTATGCATTGGTATAAGGAGATTATATGAATATATTTCTCATACATATAAAAATATATTGCTAGGTTAACTTTTCTCTCGAACTCTTCTTCTTCCTTTCTTCATTCTCTCTATCATAAACATCATAGTTGACATTGTCTTTTAACTTTTTATCTTATAAATTTTTTACAGAAAAAAAGTATGTGAAAATAGGAATAAAAAGTGGATTTTTACAAAGAGTTTTAAATTAATTAAATTGATTTGATATTTTTTAATGTTTGAATCAAAATCAAACAAATTTAATTTCCTTTTAGTTTAAGTATTAATTTTTATGTAATTCAAAATTGATGTATTAAAACTGAATCAAAGTATTATATAATTTTAATGAAAGTTATTATTTTTATTTCACATTATATTAGTAATATTATTTTAAAATATCAAACTGATTTAACCAAATTAACCAATTTGTTTATCATCAATCCAGTTTAATTTAGATTTGGTAAAAAATATATTATAAAGTTTAAAAAAGTTCATTTCAATCTGTTCACATTTTTTCTTTTAAAATTGAATGAAAATGATCATATATTTTAGACTAAAAGAAAAATGTACAAAATCAACAATAAACAAAAAGTTCATGATGGATAAAACAAAATAAAAAATTATTTTATATATAAAAAAAACAAAAAAAAACAAATAAGATCAGAGGAAAGAGAAAATTCGGTGCAGTTGCTGAAGTGTTCCGCAAGATGAAGACTATGGTGACGCCATTGACAAGAGTCTCCACATTTTTTCGCCCAAATTCCCATAATGCCCTTCCCTTCTCCCCCAAACCACGCAACCTTTCCTTACCAAACTTCTTCACCTTCACCTCTCCCTCTCTTTCAATGGCCGCTTCTTCTCAATCCACTGCTCCGGTACCTCTATTTCTCTCCTATTTTCTTCTTCCCAATTGATTAATAATTAGTTTAATCGCTTCAAAATTCGAAATTTCCACAAAATTACTTCAATTTATTTATTTATTTTGTGTTTTCATTTCCTTAATAAATGTGATTTCTCGTTTATGAATCAGGTTGCGTCCTCTGGTGATGTTAACGTAGAAAAAGATGACATCTTTCAATTAATTCTAGCTCATCAGGTATTTTTTAGCCTTTTTTTTTTTAAATTTCTCTGGAAGCACTTATAAAAAAAAAAGCACTTATCTAGAAGCACTTCTGGTATCTGCTTAATCGGTTAAATAGTCCATCAATTTCGTAGAAGCTCTATTATTTGACGTTTCCATTAGCTTCTGTCTATTTGGAAGCTGTCTCATTTAACATCTATGAGTTTATAAAAATATTACTGTAATAAGTGAAGAATTATATAGTTATTTTAGCTGTGAAACTATAATAAACCAGAAGCTAAAATTCTTTGCTGGTAATTTGAGTCTGTGTGTGAGTCTTTTGAGGAAGATTGATATTAAGTGCTACTGTGTTAGGAAAAAGCCGCGAGACTTCCTCCACTTGAAGAAATTCGAACTGTCCTTGATCGTAGTGTACGTGGGACGCTCTCAACCTTTTCAAAGGTTTCTGTTCTATCCTTACACTGACTTGTATAACTGATTGTTTTTACTTTTTCTACCCATCTCAGTGTGAATTTGTAACAGTTTTTGTTGAGTGCAATTTATAAGCTGCGGTCGTGTTTTTGTTTGCTTACTTAGACTGTTATGGCAACATAGGGCTATTAGCTTTCATGGTCTGGTATAGCACTTTTGCTAGGCGAAAAGAAAGATGTGAATTTTCTTGTTTCGAAATTTAGTTGTGGACTTATGTTCTTGCCCCAATATTCAAGCTCTCGTGGTACTGCAAATCAGAAGAAATTGCAATGCAAGCACCCTTCCTTCCGAGCAACAACTGCAAACTAATTAATGAAAAATGATAATAGTGAACTCCATGCTTGGCTGAGCCATGAAATTGAAATCTTCTATGGCTGTCTTTATGATTGTATCATTGGCATAATATTTTGAATAATTATTTATTGGCAGATAGTAAATTACCTTCTTCTCGTTTGATCTTTTGTTTTTTGACATGCAGAAGTATGATGGTTATCCATCAGGGTCTATGGTTGACTTTGCATGTGATGCAAATGGATGTCTTATATTAGCAGTGAGCGACTTGGCTGTTCATTCAAAGGTTTTTTCGTTTTTTTATTTTCTTTTTCTTCCACCAAAATTTATTGTTAGAAAACGATAAATATAAGCAATTCTAAAATTGGATTTTACTTCATGAGAAATAGAATTTGACGTCGAATTTGTGAACTATTTATAAATGGCTGTCCAGCACACTATCGAAGTTGGCTTGTCAGATGCCACAAATTCAATTTCAAATCCTGATTATGTCTTCAACCCGCACACGTCCATCTTAAAAATTATCATTCATGAGAATACCTTTTGCGCCACAAACCATTTAAAAGATTGCTTCCATTTGCTAAAAAGGTATAGTTTCCTATATTATACAGGACTTAGCTGCTAATCCTAAATGTTCAGTGCTTGTGGCTAGAGATCCTGAAGATAGGACTGATTTGGTGATCACTTTCCATGGCGACGCTATCTTTGTAAGTTTCAATCTTCTGTTATTTCCCAGTAGTTATATATTATTTCTTTTTGTCTTCATTTCCTTTTACTATACAACGGGAAAGAAGTTTAAATGTAATCCTGAATTTTTACTCAGGTACCTGAAAAGGATAATAAGGCGATACGAGCTGCATATTTGGCAAGACATCCCAACGCATTTTGGGTAACTTTGTTCATCATTCTTCCTTGTAATTTATTTATTTTCCTTCTGCATGTCCTCGTCCAAAAATTAACACCTATAGATAAACTACTGATATTGAAGGTTGACTTTGGAGACTTCCGATTTGTACGCATTGAGCCAAAAGTTGTACGATTCGTGTCAGGTGTTGCTACAGCTTTGTTAGGATCAGGAGGTTTGTTAACCTTGCTACTCTTGCTGGTTTATTTTGCTGTTAATGCTGTGATATGTTTGAAGAGGAAGGGAAAGGACAGTTAAATGGATTGAAGAACTATTTATTATAGTGAATGCCTTGAAGTTAAGGGTTTGTTTTAAAGGAATTTTTTTTTCCAAAGAAAATATTTTTGATTGGTGCATATAAAAAATATCTTCTTATCGCAGTTGGTAGCTTCAGGAATGAGCAAGTATCTTCTCTGCACCATAAGTGAATTTCATGTGTATTATCTATTAAAAACAATTTTGTTACGCTTATTTTTAACTTT
This sequence comes from Lathyrus sativus, assembly GCA_963859935.3. Classification (NCBI taxonomy): domain Eukaryota; kingdom Viridiplantae; phylum Streptophyta; class Magnoliopsida; order Fabales; family Fabaceae; genus Lathyrus; species Lathyrus sativus. The sequence continues at coordinate 552,889,122 of OZ012737.1, forward strand.
GACATCAGAGTTTAGTGGAGATGAGTTCAAATCTGCAAAAGTTGATCCCATATCTCAGTTTTCCAAGCCAGTAGCGGTAGTGATCTCTAACTGTTCATCATATATTACATGTCTTCAATGTACTTCTTAAATCACCATTTTATCGCTTTTAATGTGATATTGTTATTTGACAGTCGCATATGAACAAAGATCATGGTGAAGATACTAAAATGATTGTGCAGCACTGGACCTCAGTTCCGGTATTTCATCTTTCCCATTGTACAGTAAACAGTATCAATAAGAAAGAAGATTTTTTATTAATATCATGGAGATTTTCTGTCAAGCTTGCATGCAATATTACATAATTGTGTATGAGTGAGCATAAGAAAATCTATATGGATGACTTTCTGATTATCATGTATGTTACATTTACATCGCTGTTTTCTTTATGGTATATAAATGCGAGAGAACTATTGTATATAAAAAAATGTTATCGGGAGCTATGATCTTGAAAAGGAAATTAAAATAGCTTGTTCTTGAAACAATGATAGTACCAAATACTAATACTCTGCTGGGCAAAGGGCTGATGATGTTTGGGTTCAATGTTGACTGAATTGATCATCTGCAGGTGGACTTTGCGGACATACTAGATTTGGATCGTCTAGGTTTCAATGTTAAGGTATTGATTCTGTTATTTTAAGTCATTTAGTTTATTTCTCTTTCTCATGCATTCTCTTTTGAACTTGTACCTTCACTTAAATAATAATAATTTTTTGTAGGCTGGTTACGAGGGAGATACTTTCAAGCTCCGGGTACCTTTTCCTCGACCTGCAGAAGATAGAAAGTAAGACATCATATTTGACATAAACTCCCATCTCTTGGAGAAAGTAACACATCTGAATTAATTAGATAAAATTTGGTGCTGTTAGTATCAGATTTCAATTTCCTGTTATAACCCGACTTTCTGCAGATAGTAACTGTTGACCATGCTTTTATTTTAGGGATGTGAAGACTCTCATTGTTGAGATGCTCCAAGCGGCTAAGCCTCAAGTTTGATTGATTACTCCACAGAACAAAGATGGAGAGGTACTCATCAGAAACTCATCAAGTACTTGAATTCTGCAGGTTCCTACCAGTAGTCACCCTTCTGCTGGGGGGAACAAATTGTGTGCTTTGAGAAGTAGACAAGTAAATATAGTTATACTTTCAATATCCACACTACGACAACTCGAATCATTTACTTTGTATAATTTCACTTATTGGAGATTTTTTGTGGGGAAACACTCACAAAATGCTGACATAAAATGGTGTAAATTAATTGTTTCTCATAGACACTTATCTATGTATAGAATTTTGTATGGTTAAAGTTATGAGTTGAATTACTATGTATTGAAAAAGCTTCCGAATTTGATTACTGCGCGTGATGAAGGATGATTGCGTTGAAAATTATGTCATTTTTGTACGGCACGTTTTCAAAAAGCTACCAAATTGGAAATGGCACCTTCAATGTGGAAACACACGTTTATATTGGTGTCAACAAATCTTTTATTATTATGATGATCAGTGATTAGTTCAACTATTACATACCCACCACCACCGGAATTTTTTTTTTTCGTATTTAGTAGTATAAAGTGATAACTATATAATTTGTCCATTTCTCAATCAACCCAATAACTTGAATGTTTGATCTCTTGTCCCATTGTGTATGAAAACAAAAGCCAACCAAAACCAAAAAAAGAAAATATTGGCTGTCCTTATGTTCAATTTCTGGTTCTGGTGAAGCCTCGAATACTTTATTTGGATGATTCAACAAATCACAACCGTCTGTTTCTTATTCAAATCCTAATACTCAAAAATACTAGTACAAATGTGAACCAAAAAGAGTTTTAATTAAGTCATCTTTCACATGTTTACAACTACCTTTACTGAAAGACTATTGCAGACATAGTGCATGCAAGCTGCAGCATCATGTTTTTGATGATACATTGAAAGTGTAAATCCAACATTTATTTACAATCATGTATAATAAAATAATAATAAATGTAAAATCAGAAGAAAAAAATCTTGACTATCTAAAAGCAAAAGTAAGCTATTTTGTCAAATTTTGAACCTTACAATAAATATAGCAAAATTGGTAGTAGAAAGATTTCATGTATAAATATAGTCTAAGTTCAGCCATTTCTGTTTTATCAAGATCAATTTAACACTATTGTTATTTATAGAGATAGATAGACACAAGAAAATCATTGAGATTCCAAGTACAAAACGATCCATGCTTTATTTGGCCTCATGTTATCTTAGCAGAAATTATGGATATTTGCCTGCTTGAGGCTTACAATAATCTTGTATATATTTTTCCTTTCCTTATTGGATTTTCATATCCTATCTCTTTAATACTCTTCTGACAGTCAAAAACCATATGATTCATTACATCCAAAGGTACATTTCAGTTCAATGTCGGCAAAAATTGCAAAGGTGGGTCATAGCATATTCATACACACTTTCATTTAGGTCTCTCTTCTTAATACTATAGAAAAAGAAAAATTGATGAAGAGGGTAGGGTTGCTGAAATCTGAAGGTAAGTTGATTATTAATGACTTGTACACGCTAGAGAGAAACAAAACAAAACAAAATGGAATAGTATCTTTACTCATCAACTCAATCATCATCATTAAGAAAAGATCACAGAAGAAGAAGGAAAAGTGAGAAAATAATTTTCTTCATTGATTGAAATGGATCAGAACAGATCAGATCTTACTTGTTTACAAAAAAAAACACTGTGAGAAAGCAAATTTAAAAAAACTTGAATCATCATCATCATCAACTCAAAATATCATCATCTTCTTCCATCTTCCAAAATATTTTAGGTTGTGTGTTGTTATAGATCCATCTCCTTTGCATCATTCGGAATCACTTTCCACACTTCCCATAGCCTTCAATCCTCTTGGCCTCTACATCCAAAACCGAAAAAATCAAATTTAAAAAAAAGTGCTTAAAACATTAAAAGGCTTAAACTTTGAAACACAACACCAACAATCACTTACCTTCTTGTTACTTTTCTTCTCTCTAACTTCATATCTTTCTTGACACATATCAGTCAACCATGCTCCAGGGCTCACCAACTGTAAACAAAGATTAGGTACTGATAATTAACAAGATCCAACCCTAAAAAACATCGTAGTAACCACCATTTAACGAAAATGAAACTTACCAATAAGCTTCTTTGGATGATTTTGGCTCTCTTTTTGGGTCTCTGAGGAAGCTTACAACCTTTCATAGCAAGAAAATCTTCTTCTTTCTCTTTGCTAGACAGAGCGATGTAAAGCTTAGGCCAAACAAGAGCTCTCTCTTCACCGTTGTTAACATCGCCGGTAACTTTACCGTTTTCCTCCGCCGAACCCCTCGTCGTGTAGTACCGATCTTCCTTCTCCGGCGATGCCGATTTCCGACTATCTCCGGCCGAAGGTCGTAGAGCCGCCGAGTCGGAATTCCTAAACACCAATTTTTCCATCAAAATTACAAAAAAAAAATCAAAATTTAAGAATAAAACCTAGAAACCACAGATCCATTCCCTTGTAGAGAAAAAACGTTTACCGCTTCTGGGTATGCAAAAATTTTGAATTATGACATCATTAAAACACCAAAAATCACTTTTTTTTTCTTCTTCTGAAAAATGGAAACTGAAAAAAAAAAGTTTTTTTCCCTTCTCTTTCAAGCTTATCTTCCGCAGAGAAAACTTCCCATTAACTAAACCAATTGGAAACTCCACCATTACGTTACTTCCACAAAAAACACTAATTTTTATCTTTTACTAAAAATCAAAGGAATGGGAAAGGGAAAGTTTCTCTTTTTCAGCAACCAACGAGAAGGAAGAAGAAAAAGAGGAATCTGATAAGATCCGTATGTTGTTGTTTATGTGAACATGAACAACCTTGTGAGACGGTTCGGTTGTTGATGATGAATATGTGAAGTTTCTTTCTCAGAAAGAGAAACACCGGAACGATTATTATCCGCTCCGGAATTGAGTTTCCTTCTGACACCACCGTTGAGCCTAGTTGAAATCCGAGGATCTTTCACCCGCACGCATCTCAGACGCTTTCTGCTTCCCCACTGCAAGAAGAACTCTGGCTCTGTTGCCTTACACGCTCTCTGGTTCCTCTCTTCTGTCTCCATTCCTGCAACAGCAACAAAACAGCACAAAAATCGAATTTCAGTTCATCCACATGAATGAGATTCGGATAAGATTGAAGAAAATTTGAAAACATAGCGTAGAACGATGAGATACCAAAGTCTTAAAGGGTTGCTTCCAAGTTTGAGATCTATGCCTCAAGAGAAAGACAATCCTTTGCAGAAACTTATCTGCAAAACAAAACCATAAAAAGGGTCAGAACAAGAAGAAGATGAAAAAGATGAAGAAGATGAAGAAGAACAGAAAGTCTTACAATGAAACAAATTTGGATTTAGAGGAGAAAGTTATGTATGCGTTCAAAGACAGATCTTCTTTGTTGTTGATAGATTTGCAAACTTTGTTCTGAAAATGTTTGTGTTGATTTGCAAACTTTGTTCTATGTACTTTGAAGGAGTTATCTCTCAGAAAAAACTGAGACAGAGTTTGAGGTTATTCCTCTCTTCTATGTTGTGTATTTTCTCTTGTCTAACTCTTTTCTTATGTTTGTTGTGTATTTATCCTTCTTGTGAAATGATGAGAAAACTAGAGAGAATCAGAGCCGTTGGATTTTCAAGAGGAGTTAGGTGATTGATCAGAGTTTTTGGTTTGGAGGGTCCTGTGTTCTTATTTACTTTTTCACCCTTTTCCAAATAATTGACAAAAAGAAAATAAAAGGAAAAACAAACAGTTCTTATCACTTTTTTCGGGCTTAACTGCTACACAGTATTGGGCTTGGGCTTACTGTTGGGCCTTTACTTGTTTTAAGGCCCAAGTTCTGAGGCCAAGTTTTGTAGGGAAGATTTAACCTAACTCCCCTATTTAGACCCAACACCTCTTTAAAGTGTATGAGAAAATATTGATCCTGCAAAATTATTTTCAAAAATTTCAAAATTCACATTGTTGGGTGAGAAATTTGAAATTTTGTGGGGTGATATCGAAAATTTCGAGCAAGATATCTGAAATTTAAAAAACAGTGAGTTTTTCATCGAAAATTTCAAATTTTCTGTTTACATTCTAATGTGTATCAGAAATTTCAAAATTTTTGGTATTTACATTAAAAATATGTATCGAAAACTTCAAAATTTATGGCATTTACATTGAAATATGTACCAGAAGTTTCAAAGTTTCTAGTGTTGGTATATCGAAAATTTCAAAATTTTCGGTACAAATCTCATTCTTTATACTGGAAATTTCTGGTACTTATAAAAACCTGGCTTTGCACTAGAAATTATGAAATTTCTGATATATGCAATGGTTTTGGTATCGAAGCCCCTGTACAGGGAGCTCCAACGTGTTCCCTCATCCCTTGACCATTAGATCTCCTCTGACTTGATCCAACGCCTCAGAGTTTCTTAGATCTTACATAGATATTGTCCTTTGGTTAGATCTAATGGCCACACGCCCTCTCTACCTTTGACTTGGTTTTTTCTTTGTTATTTTTGTTTGGGCCTAGAGTCTCATTTTGAGACTCATACCACTATGATTACTCCTCACACCATCTAGGTGTAAGGGAAAATGAGTTGGGCCTCGCCTCAGACCCAGGCGCCCAATATGGGCGCCACCCCCCTGATTTTAACTTTGCACCCCTCCTTTGTGTTTTTTTATCTTATTTTTTCTTGGGCCTTCAGCCCTTTAGTTCTTATTATTTACACCGCACCATAGGAATGTTTGCACCCCTTCTTATTTTTTTTTATTGTTTTAATTATTTGAATTTTATTAATTATTTTAGTTTAATTAATAATTGTTAATTCTAAAACATAAAAAAAAAGCAAAAAAACTCAGCATTTTTTGAAAAAATCAAACACTTGATCAACATCAAGTTAATTTTCAAAATCACTTCACCATTAATCCATTTCATAATCAAACCATTTTCAACTAAGAAACCAAAACACTTGATCAACATCAAGTCCTTTTTTCCAAACTTAAACAAAATGTGATTCAAACACTTGATCAACATCAAGTTCTTTTCTGCTTGATCAAAAAGCGTTTCAAAATGTTTTTCACAATAAAACCGGACTGTCGTACCTTGAAAAATACGACCCTCGCGATGGACACGGAAAAAACGTTGGAACAGAGTCGCCATCAAACTTCAGTCATTCCAAGGAAGAAATAGGAAAATATCACTAAAACCTTTGAGAGATAAGAAAATGGTCATCACAACCAAGTTCTATGTTTGGGAGTCAATTACGCAAGAGGGAAGCTATTAGCACCCTTTACTTCTGTTGTACTCAACGGGAACCTCTTGATTCGATTCGTGAGACGAGTTAGCTATATTTATTTGTTATCTTCTAAGGGAAAAGTTAAGGTAAAAGGATTTGTTTTCTAAGGGGGAAAATGAGTGGTTTTTTATTAGGGTGCTCGCCAAGGATTGAGGCCCTTGTGCCTATGTATTCCCTCGTGCAATGGAAAAGTTAGAGTGTCGTAATTCGTGGACTACGGGAAAATGTTTGAAGTAAAAAAGACAAAAAGGTAACTCGCTTGGATCTTGAAATCCTATGCCTACGTACCCTCATAGTGCAATGAGGAAGTCAGAGTAATCGTAGTTCGGAAAACTACGGTTGGTTGGTTTGTGTTTTTTAGCGAACGAGTGATTAGGTCGCATTCTAACTGCTAAAGATTGGCTTGTCTGCTTGCTAGTGGAGGCTGAAACACTAGTTTATATGCATGGAAGAAGGGACTAAACAATATTCTTTGAGAAAGGTTGTTTGAGTTGTGGATCACACAGGGGCAAGGAATTAGTGTTCTAGGACGTTTCGATCGCACGGGGGCGAGGAAAGAGAGTTTGATTTGTTGGATGTTTTGTTAGAGGTGACGATTACTTGAAGCTTAAGAAAGACTCATCGGGCCCAAATAATCGAGAGAGTGAATCGAAGATCCGACTCTCTCTCTTTTTCACCCTTAATTATGAAAGATTTTTTATATGGTTAGAGTAAGTTAAGGATGAAGATTACTCGAAGCTTAAGAAAGGCTCACCGGGCCCAAGTAATCGGGAGAATGAGTCAAAGGCTTGACTCTCTCTCTTTTTCATCTAAGTATTGAGAAAATAGGTTTGATTTTGTTTATTGTAAAATAGTTTGATGTAGAATTGGGTTATGAATCTTTTTAAAGAAGACAATTGTTCGAACTTAAGAAAGACTCCTCGGGTCCAAACAATTAAGGAGAGGAATCAAAGACTCCATTCCAACTCCCTTTTCATCTTTATTGAAATTGGGCTTAAGTATAGTTAGGTGTATTGATTTGGTTTTAAGAAATACTCGATGTGAGTCAAGGTTTGAATTTACGTATGAAATAGTTAAAGGTTTGAACTAATAGAAAGGAGGTCCTAGTGGTATAAGGTAAGGTCGACGGCGAGGCATAAGCGCTCGACTTACAAAAGGTAATGGGATGTGGTATGGTTCAAGAGCTTTAAGGTTTCAGAATTGAATCAAGATACAAAACAAGATACAAATGAACAAGTAATTGAATTGAGTTTTGATCGTGTGCACTAGTAAAGTGGGATAGTCTTCTAAACGACCAACTAAAAGTAATTGATCGAATATGTCTGACTGTAAGAAAGCCTAAGAGTAAGCTTTAAATGTTGTGTATTGTGACCAAAAAGTTGATGGCAATTCTTTGAAAGCAATCAACTTACGAGGGTGAAAAAATGGATCGAAGTTGGATCGAGAGTAGGTCTAAAACTGGTTTAGTTTATGCTTGTCCCTAGGGGTGCTCCTAGTAAACAAACCACAATCAAAAAGTGAGTAAAACGTGTAGATCGGAACGAGAGCGGGGTACATGTAAGTTACACGGGATTGCGAGAAATAAATGGGGTCATTCTCAGATAGCCTAAGAGGAAGTCATGTGTGTGCGAGGTATCCTAAACTATGGCACAAACAAGAGTCAGACAAAATCTCCTTTGTTAGGGTTTCTGTACAAGGTCCATACTCCATTTCTTGAGAACAGTAACCAACAGTCCACCAATTTAGTCTTTTAGGGTTTCAATATCTTTAGTATGTTTTCAAATAATGTGAGCAAGGTATAAAAAAATATGAACAAGATGAATATGATATGAACAAATAAATAATATGACAAGATATATTAACAAAAAAGTAAATCAAGAGTGTATTGACAGAAATTAACGTGAATGGTTAGTGATTAATCGTTAATTGTTATTGTATTGAATGAATTAGGTCGACTATAGCGCTAAACCATAATAACACGATCTATGACGAAGATCATGTTATAGGAGGTCGCGTAATAAACCATATTTATGCAAAAACACAATGAAGAAATGATATGTAGAGCATTCTCAAAGAAATCGTGCCACACAAAAAGAAAAAGAGGTTGGTCTTGTCTTAATCATAAACATTCGTCGATTATTCGAAGGTAACCTATCACGATCCCAAAGTATAGAAAATGATCTCGATGATCATTCACTACAGATTTGAAATAATAAAGGTTAACAACTTCAACAATCAACATTCGCAATATTAAAGACTTTCATCAACTAAAAAAAAGAAAATCGAACTAAAGTCGAAAAATGAAAATCAAGATAGAAATGAAAAGAGAAATCGAAATAAAAATAAATATAGAAGAAAAATATCAAGAAATAAATCTAAACAAATTGATAACCACAATATAATTAAAAATGAAAAAACAAAATAATATTTAACAAAATATCTAATAAAGTATTTAACAAAATCATTAACAAAAATAATACTAATAATTAACAAACAATTTCAACAAGCAAATAACAAGGTTATCAACAAAATTATTAACAAAGTGTTAAATCAAAATTATCAACAAACTTAAAATTAACTCAAAATTTAAATAAACAAAAATAAAAACTTGGGGTGTGTAAACCAAAGGAAATGTGTGACTGTGGAGTATTTAAATGGGATTCAAAGCCTAACACCATGAAAATATAATTTCAAAAGAAAAAGAAAACAAGAATGGTGCGCTTAAAAACTGGGGGTGTGGTATGAGAAATTAAAACGGGTCAAACAGCTCATATGCACAAAAATATAATATGGACAAAACCTAAAGGAGGTCGTGGCGCGGTTTTAATCTCAATTTATGTTTCCCCTATTTCAATTGAAACAAAAATTTAGCATCATCCTTTAAACCAATAACATCACATGTGCAAGAACTACTTTAAAGAAGGAAACAAGGAAATGAAAAGAAATTGCATCAACCTTGAAATTGTAAGAACAACGTGAACAACAACCTCTCCCACAATCTTTTCGCTCCGGAAACAAAGAAAGTAGATTGTA